>CM035160.1:64339981-64955009 GCA_020205615.1 Panax quinquefolius
TTGCACCTCATTTGGTAGAGAATGAGGAGCGAATGACACGGATGTTTCTGAGAGGTCTAAAACCCGAGATTCGTCAATACCTTATCTCTCATAAATTTTCTCTGTATTCAGATGTTGTCAACAGGGCTCAATTATTAGAGCGAGATAGTGAGTATATTCAACCGAGGGACCACTGACGGTCATCTACCGGTGATAGCGATCATCGAGGCGATGATAACCAGCGAGGAGGGAAAAATACGAACAAAGGCGGTAACCACTCGCGTGGTCATCGTGGCCATGATAATAGGAGAGGTGAGTCAAGTGGAAATTTCAGAAAGAGGAGATTCAACAATGACGGAAGACAGACATCGGCAACACCAAAGACCAACAACAAATTCTAGGGAGGAGAGCGACCGCCGGTTAGATGTTACAAATGCGGGAAAGTGGGACATATCATTCAATTTGTCACAACAATCCAAGGTATGTTATTTGTGGAAAGGAAGGCCACATAGCTCGGGATTGTTCAGCAGCAAAACCAAGTTCAACGGGGATGGTGACTCAAATTTGTCCCGGATAAGTCAAAATCAGCGGTTCCTGGAAGAGCGTTTGTCGTGACTAGCCAAAACGTGAGGAACCCGAACGAGGTGATCACGGGTAAGCTAATCTTGAATTCTTGCGAAGTTTATACCTTACTAGATACCGGTTCAACCCATTCTTTTATCTCTCCTGCTTGTGCTCAACGTTTAAACTTGACTCCGGAGAAATTAGACTTTGATTTATCTATTGAAACTCCGTTGGGTGAAACCTTCGTTACATCTACAGTTTATAAATCTTGCTTGATCCAAGTTGGCACTATCACATTACCTGTTGATCTTATCTCTTTAAAGATACTTGCTTTTGATGATATTTTAGGAATTGATTGGTTAACCACTCATCATGCCAAAATTGATTGTTTTTGTAAAGTTGTTAGTTTTCATATTCCTAACCAACCTATCATACGAATTCAAACAACTAAACCACTAAAATCGATCCTTTGTCATATCAAGCCATAAAGTTATTCGTTTATTGAAAAACGGATGCCAAGCTTTCTTAGCCCATGTTATGGATTTGACCAGAGACAAGTCAGATTTGGATAATATTTTTGTTGTTAAAGAATTTCCTGATGTGTTTCCTGAAGAACTTCCGGGTCTACCCCCAAAACGTGATGTTGAATTCTTTATTGACCTCGAACCGGGTACAAAACCCATTTCTAAAACCCCATATCGAATGGCTCCTATTGAACTTCAGGAATTAAAAGTCCAACTACAGGAATTGTTAGACATAGGTTTCATTCGTCCTAGTACATCTCCTTGGGGTGCTCCTGTTTTATTTGTAAAGAAGAAAGACGGGAGTATACGACTTTGTATTGACTACCGAGAATTAAATCATGTCACCATCAAGAATAGGTATCCGCTACCTCGCATTGATGACCTGTTCGACCAGTTACAAGGAGCACAATTCTTTTCAAAGATCGATCTTCGTTCTGGATATCATCAGCTGAAGATTAAAACTGAGGATATTCAAAGGCGCCTTCAGAACTCGGTACGGGCATTATGAATTCTTAGTCATGTCTTTTGGAATGACTAATGCTCCTGCTGCTTTCATGGATATGATGAACTGTGTATTCAAGGAATATTTGGATCAGTTTGTTGTTGTCTTTATTGATGACATCCTCATCTATTCCAAAAGTCGTGAAGATCATGAGCACCATTTGAAGCTGATACTTGAAAGGCTTCGTGAAAACAAGCATTATGCCAAGCTGAAGAAATGCGAGTTCTGGCTTGAGAAAGTAGCATTCCTTGGGCACGTGGTGTCAAAACATGGAGTATCTATTGACCCGGTGAAGATTGAAGCAGTACAAAGTTGGGAGCAACCGAAATCGATGACCGAAGTGCGTAGCTTTCTGGGCTTAGCTGGTTATTATCGGAGATTCGTGGAAGGATTTTCTTGAATCGCTACTCTGTTAACTCAGTTGACTCGAAAAGATACAAAATTTGTATGGAGCGAGGAATGCGAGAAGAGTTTCCAAGAGCTCAAGAGGAGACTCATTTGGCACTGTTACAGCAATACCATCCGAATACGGATGGATTTGTTATATCTGACGATGCTTCGGTGAAAAGGGTTAGGATGCGTTCTCATGCAACATGGGAAAGTCATAGCCTATACCTCACGATAACTCAAAGAATATGAGAGGAATTATCCTACTCATGATCTAGAGTTGGCAGCATTCATTTTCGCATTGAAAATCTGGAGACACTACCTATATGGGGACAAATTGGAGATCTATACAGATCATAAAATCCTTAAATATTTCTTCACCCAAAAAGAACTCAATATGCGGCAAGGACGTTGGCTCGAGCTGTTGAAAGATTACGATCACACCATCCAATATCATTCTGGAAAAGCGAACGTAGTAGCTGACACATTGAGTATAAGATCATATGCGAGTACGAGTGCGATATTGTCAACGCAAAGGCCCATTTTGTATGACTTGCAAAGGATGGAGATAGAGTTAAAGACTCCAGGGACCCACGTGATGATGTCGAATATACGAGTAGAACCGACTTTAATCGATAAAGTTAAAGTTGCTCAAGCTACAGACCTGGGGCTGATGCGTATGAAGAAGAAAGTGCAAGAAGGTGTTATTCCAGAAGCAAGAATCGATGAAGAAGGAATACTTCGATTCAACTCCAGACTTTTTGTTCCTAACGATTCTGACTTGAAGCATAGAATTATGATGGAGGCACACAACACACCGTTTGTAATCCATCTTGGGAATACCAAAATGTATCATGATATTCGACACACATTTTGGTGGAACAATATGAAGAGAGAGATCGCGGAGTTTACCTCGAGGTGTTTAACTTGTCAACGTGTAAAGGCGGAGCATCAAGTGCCAAACGGTCCATTGCAACCACTTGAGATTCCAAAATGGAAGTGGGAACATATTACCATGGATTTTGTTACAGGTCTTCCCAAAGTTTCTCAAGGCATAGATGCGATTTGGGATATTATTAATAGATTACCCAAGTCTGCTCATTTCTTGCCAATACGTGAGACGTATTCCCTTGAACGTCTTACTCGTATGTACTTGAATGAGATTGTGAGATTGCATGGCATGCCAGTATCCATAGTTACGGATCGTGACCCAAGATTCACTTCAAGATTTTGGGTTAGCTTGCAGAAAGCTATGGGCACAGATTTATGATTTAGTTCAGCATACCATCCTCAAACGGACGAGCTATCGAAAAGGACTATTCAAACCCTTGAAGATCTATTAAGACTTTGTGTCTTAGATTTCAAAGAAAGTTGGGATAAGTACTTGCCACTGGTGGAATTCTCCTACAACAACAGTTATCAAGCAAGTAAAGGCATGGCTGTAAGACCCCAGCTTTTATAAATAAAGATGAAATTTTTATAAATATTATTTTTGAATATTATGGAATAAATTTGATATAATGTTATAGTTGTGGGTAATATTTATAAATTTTGCAAAGTAAGCAAGTTGTTATAAAATATTCGTTTGGTCGGGGAATATTCTTTTTGTCGGGGAATATTAAATACGACGGCTCAATCATTAGTGGACCCCCCTACAGCGGAAGTATTGTCGTAGTTAGAAAGCGACAAAATTATTTTTCTATAAAAAATAACGGCGGAGGTGTGTTTCACAAAAAGCTGTTGAACTACCCGGTAGTAAAAAGTACGATGTCTGGCGTAGTTGATATAGTAGCACACGATATTGATTATTGATGCTTACGTGAGAAGTCACTTAGCTATACTAAATTATTGCTACAGTAATTGCTGCATCATATCTCTTATATTATTGATTCAATTATTGTCACAAATTATCATACGTATAATATGTTATAGTATTAAATTATTAATTGAGGCGACAAGTTATAAATGATTAATAATTGTTGAAAGATTAAATATGTGTTGATTAAAAATAAAATGATTTGTGGTAATATTTATTCAATCCTTGATGTATATAAAGAGTACATTATGAGGCGTTTGTGGTAAGTTTGATTTTTATGGGGGGCCCATATGTCATCATCTAAGAGTCCCTTAAATCAATAGTAATTACCTTTGTGAATAGTAATTACCGTTGTGAATAGTAATTACCTTCGTCGATAGTATTTACCTTAAATCGATAGTATTTACCTTCGTGAATAGTAATTACCTTTATGAATAGTAATTACCTTCGTCGATAGTATTTACCTTTGTTAATTGTAATTACCTTCTTCAATAGTAATTACCTTCGTCAATAGTAATTACCTTCGTCGATAGTAATTACCCCTTCACAAATAGTAGTTGTCCCTTGATATTACCAAGAGTTAAGCGCCTCTTGATTGTTCCAAGGGTTAATTACCCCTTCATGAAATAGTAGTTGTCTCTTGATATTACCAAGAGTCATTTTGACCCTTCGTTAAGACCAAGAGCCACCCTCGGTTTTTCTATAAATAGAAAGCTCATTCCTTCATTATTTCTTACGAATTCTTTGAAACTACAGAGAGAAACTATATAGAAAGAAGAAGAAAATATTTTGCTACTTCACTTTTCCAATATTCACTCTTCTAAGGTAGGGAATATTATTTGTTGTACTCGTAAGGGGTGTTATTTTTTTATTCATGAAGAGAACTTACATTATTCCATTCTTTATTATTACATTGGAATAACTTTGTAAAAGTGGCATACCCTATACATGACTTTGTATATGCGAAATACCTATACTTGGTGAAATCCTTATATTATTCCATTCTTATTTATTACATTGGAATAACTTTGTATATCTGGAATCCCCTATACTTGGTGATATTCTTCTATTATTTTATTATTAGATTTGGAACATCACATGCATGTGTTTTACACAGGACTGGTTAAAATCTTTATTATTACGTCTTTATTATTCTATTGGAATATCACATGCGTGTGTTTTACACAGGACTGGTTCCGTCTTTATTATTACATCTTTATTATTCTATTGGAATATCACATGCGTGTGCTTTACACGGACTGGTTCCATTTTTATTATTACGTATTTATTATTACATTAGAATAATAACATACATCTGCAATACGCATGCATGGTGATTTCTTTTGTTATTTCATTATTTATTATACTCGGTTGGTTAAAATTTTGACTTCTATACTCCATGAATTTAGTGGAATATCCTTGATATTTGTGCTTCATCCATATTTTTAATGAAAATATTTTTACGAGCATTCTTGAATTTTTTTACTCTACAAAGCGATATCATGTTGACAATTTGAGCGTTATTAGTTCTGAATAAATTAATTCTTGAACTTGTTTTATTGAATTATTATGTCATTGTCATCATCCTCATGTTATATTATGTTATCTTTGGCTTACGTGCATAGATGAACTTAGTATGATTATGACCGAGGATCATTCGGTATAATCATGGCTTGATATAAATGATGTGACAAAAGTCCTCGGTGGCTTTGTAATGCGGTGATGGATAGTTTTGGTATGATTATGACCGAGGGGTGATTCGGTATAATCATGACCATTGATAATTTGATGAAAATCCTTGGTAGTAATGCAGGGATGATTAGATATTGTGGTTTATTCATTAAACTAAGTTTTAGTGATAAAATTGATGAAAACCTTTTAAAACCTAAAAGATAGTAGACTTTATTTTCTACTTGACTCTTTTAATGGATTGCATATTCATTCTTGATTAAAGCTGGTTGTCTATTGTATTTTATCGGTTTAACATTGTTGAAGACTATTGATAATTTATTACGCATTATCTTAGTTATAATATTTCTTCTTGGGCTAGTTGAGCTCACTTTTCTTTTCTTTGTTCTCTTGAAATGAGAATATAATTTGGGACGAGTCGGGAAAAGAGTGATGGTCCGAAGATAGCATTAGTAGTCCTCACTATTCTGTTAAATAGTGTGACAATAAATGTAATGAGGACTCCTTGAGTATGGATATTGTCTAAATGACAATATAACTATTAGAACTCTCAGTTTATGTATTGTCGTATGTTACACGACAGATGTATAATTAAGTTTGTATTTGAATTTATGTACCATGTAAGTGGCGACCCAAGATGGGTGACGTATACCTAATTTTGGGGGCGTCACAATGGCTCCATTCGAAGCGTTGTATGGACGAAAGTGTCATTCTCCAGTATGCTGGGACGAGGTGGGAGAAGCAACGTTGTTAGGACCAGAATTAGTACGCATGACTACAGAAAAGATCCAAATGATTCGACAACGTATTCAAACCACACAAGATCGACAAAAGAGTTATGCTGATCTTCATCGACAGGACGTGGAATTTAATATTGGAGACCATGTACTGTTACGTATTGCTCCATGGAAGGGAGTTACAAGATTTGGGAAGAGAGGAAAGCTCAATCCACGATTTGTTGGTCCATTTGAGATTCTTGACCGAATAGCTAATGTGGCCTATAGACTCGAATTACCTCCAAGTATGTCTCGTGTTCATAATGTTTTTCACATATCTATGCTTCGTAAATATGTGAAAGACCCGAACCATATTATTGCTTTAGAACCAGACGAGATAGCCGAAGATTTAACGTACGAAGAGGTACCTGTTAAGATCTTGGATAGGAAAGAGCATGTCCTACGCACCAAGGTTATACCACAAGTTAAGGTTTTGTGGAGGAACCATGCTATTGAGGAAATGACCTGGGAGTTGGAATTGGAAATGAAAGCGAGGTACCCTCACCTTTTCGAAACACCAGGTACGTACGTCAATTTCGAGGGCAAAATTTCATAAGGAGGGGAGGTTGTAAGACCCCAACTTATTATAAATAAAATTGAATTTCCCCTAATTATTATTATGAATAATAAGGTGTTAAATTGATATAATATTTTGGTTATGGGTGAAATGTGCTAATTTTGCAAAATAAGCAAGTGGTTATAAAATAATCATTGTTGTCGGGGAATATTCGTTTGGTCGTGGAATATTCTTGTTGTCGGGGAATATTCGTACGACGGCATAATCATTTGTGGGCCCCATAACAGAATAACTGTAAGATGAAAAAAACGACAAGTTTGAGTTTTTATAAATAACGGCGTAGTTATTCACAATTAACACTTTGTTGGAATACCCGGTGGTTAAAATACAGTAATACACGTGGATGCACAGTATTTTTGAATTATTGATTCTTACGTAAGAAGGCACTACTCAATAATTATTACAGTAATTAATGTTCAATATTTTATTTTATTGGTTAAATAATTGTTGCGTTAATATTTTATATTATTGTTGTTTCAATAATTGTCAGTGCACAGTATTTCCCATTATCAGATCAATAATTCATATTATTTGAATAATATTATTAGATAGCATTATTGGCAATGTCTAGAAAGTTCTGTCAAGGAGAGGTTTGGTCACCTAATTGCGCGCCAGTAAGGAGAAATCTTTATTGGAAAGACCCCTCTTTCCTGGGAACGGCCTGGTTGTCATAAATATGATTCTGTAATATTATTTGTGAATAATTAATTATTGATTCATATGATAAGGAAATATTTATTTTATGTGGATAGAAATGTTGGATATATTTATTATGGTTAAAAATGAAGGAGTTAATGTTGAGGAGTTTTATCAGTATTTTTGTCGGAATGGAGGTATTAAAAATTAAACCAGTGTTTTTGAGATATATTGCGTGAGTTATAATTTTTAATCCGACCGTTGGATCGTTGTGATTTTTGGATATGTTATACATATATAAATTGAGTATATGTCCACAAATTTTGAACCGTTAAAAATGAACGTATGATTTGTTATGAATTTTAAGACGTGGCTGGTTCATAAATTGTTGAATTTTCGGAATTTATCATTTTGGTGGAAAATTCTAAAATTGGTAGGCCCCACTTTTGGTTGGTGATAAATGTTCTGGAATTTTTATTCAAATGTGGTGGGTGGGAATAGTAGCAGGTAAAGCTATCGGAGTTATGGTCAAGTCGCTTGGCGTGCTAACATTTTCCTATAAATAGTGGGCTAAGTTAGAATTGAAAATCACACCAGAAATATAAGCTTTCTCTCTTTCTCTCTCTATATTATCGAGTGTATTTTGTGAGTATTTAGATACTTTGTGAGTTTCTATTTATCAGTGCAAGTTTCCTTCAGCCTTATACCGATATTCCGATCAGAAGTACTGTTATTTTGAGGTAAGGGATGTTATTTCTTCTTAAATGATATTATTTTCTTCAATATCATTATGCCGAAATATTGGTTTGAACTTTTTATCAAATTTGGAACTTTTTGTGTCGGGGTTACTATTCACGATATCGACACTTTATTCATTAAAAAAATGAAATTTTCTCCTTTTTGTCCAAGATGTCTATTATAGTTACTATCTTTGATTGTATCCATGTTTTGATCTTTATTCTTGAATTTTGCTTCAAAATCAGTTATTATGGAGTATTATTGATCTTGGATAAAAAGTATGTCTGAATCTCTAATGTTTGTTATTTTGTTTCACTGGATTCGTTCTTTTAAAATATTTTTCATCATCCTCAGTCCTAATTGATGATATTACTGAATATCTTTGGCCTATAGTGCAAAGATGAATGATTAACTAATGAATATCTTTGGCCCGTAGTACAAAGATGAACATGTGTTGAGATGAACATAACCAACTGGTGAGACAAATGAATATCTTTGGCCTGTAGTGCAAAGATGAATATTTGATTAAAGATGTATATTTATTGTTGTTACAGGGATAAAATATTGATGATGGACTTTTAAATCTTAGAAGATAGTGGAATTCTTTCTCTACTTGACTCTTCTAATGGATTGTTGTTTCCACTGCAGTTGTTGATTTGAAACTTGTTGTCTATTATATTTTATCAGATTTTTTCATGTTGAAGACTAATGATAAATTGTTGTATATTATCTTAGTCATAATATTCTTTACTAGGCTAGTTGAGCTCACCCTTTTCCTTTTTGTTCCATTTTTCTTCTCAGGAGGTGAGAACATTACAGGATCTAGTCGGGGTATGGAGTGATGGTTCTAGAAAGATGTTTTAGCAGTCCTCACTATTTCTGTAAAATAGTGTTTGAATAATTGTAATGAGGACTTATTTGAATGTGGATATTGTCTAGAAGACAATATTTGTATTTAAACTCACAGTATGTGTTGTCGTATTTTGCACGATAATTGTATTATTGAAGTTATAGTTTGCTTTCTGTACCATGTATTTGGCGACTCAAAATGGGTGTTGTATACCTATTTTGGGGGCGTCACAACTGCAATATTTAGAATCCATTCCTCATATGTTGAAGTCTGTCTCCATACAAATCATGAGGCTTTGACGTTTCTGACACAAGACAGATGATACTCTACGATTCAGATTGTGATACTCTATAATTCAGATCGTGGTACTCTACAATTCAGATCGTGGTGACTTGTCGCCTTGGTGCCTGGTCTGATGCTATCAGCCGAGAGCACTACGATTTCTCTTAAGTCTTTGCAGACTACGATCTTCGCTTGCTTGAGTTGTAAACTCTACGTTTTCGAGGGCATTCTACGATCTCTGAGTTGGCTCGACAAACGTTGGGACCACTCTACGATTTCAGAAGAGGCCCTTCAAGTCAGGCACACTACGATATTTGAAGCTCTACGTTTCTGCCTTGACTTCTGCAATGTTGATCAGATTGATACACTACGATTTCTTCGAAGCCTATCTATTACATCTCAAGATCAACCTATTAGCTTTGATATTTTCTTTCTATATATTCAATTACAGAATGATACACGTTAAGAGCTTAGATCAACCTAACAAATTTGATCTATCACTAAGTCCTTGTACATATATTACTTAAAGGACTTTACAAATAATCATGAGCATATACATTAAAACATCAAATCATAATATGTATACTCCTAACATAACGTTTTTCACATATTCATGTTACGTAAATATGTGGAAGACCCAAACCACATTATTGAGTTAGAACCGGATGAGATAGTAGAAGATTTAATGTATGAAGAGGTACCTATTAAAATCTTGGATAAGAAGGAACATATTCTACGCTCCAATGTTATACCTCAAGTCAAAGTTTTGTGGAGAAACCACGATGTTGAGGAAATGACCTGGGAGTTAGAATCTGAAATGAAATCAAGGTATCCTCACCTCTTCGACATACCAGGTATGTACCCTAATTTTGAGGATGAAATTTCATAAGAAAGGGAGGTTGTAAGACCCCAATTTTCATATATAAAGATTAATTTTTCTCGAAATATCATTTTTAATATTATGGTGTGGATTTGTTATAATATTATAATTGTGGGTAATATTTACAAATTTTGCAAAGTATGCAAGTTGTTATAAAATATTCGATTTAATTGGAAATATTCGTTTTAACAGAAATATTAAATAACTGGCACAATCATTGGTGGACCCCTACAATGTAATTATTGTCGGAGTTAGAAAGCAGCGAAATATCTTTTTATAAAAATAACGGCGAAAGTTTTACCATTAACTGTTGAAATGCCCAGTGATGAAAAGTACAGAAATACGTGTTGTTGCATAGTAGCACACGGTATTGATTATTGATGCTTACGTGAGAAGTCACTCAGTTATACATAATTATTGCTACAGTAATTGTTGCATAGTATCTCATGTTGTTTGATTCAATTAATGTCAATATTTTTATATATTATTAAATCAATAATTGAGATGACAAGTTATTCATATTATTATTTGCATAATTAACAATGTCTAAAAAGTTCTATCGAGGAAAGGGGTTTGGTCACCTAATTGCGGCATGATAGGAAAAATCCTTCACCTAGGAAAGTTCCCTCTTTCACAGGAATGATCACGGTTGTTAATATTTCGAGTTATAATAATGATAAATAAATGTTGTTAAAAATATTGAGGGAATTTTTATAAAGTATTTGTTATAAATTTTGGTGTATTATTTGGACCCCCATTTACCCATTTTTTAAAATAATCGGTAGGAAGTTATAAATATATATATATATATATATATATATATATATATATATATATATATATATCAAAAGATAGCCTAAACAACTCTAGAGGGGTTAAGTAAGCTGAATTCTTTTAAAGTTATTCAAAAGAATAACTTTTTCTTTTACTTAAGTTAAATGTTTTTAAATGTCTCTTACATTTACCCATGTAAAAGTAAATGTAAAATGTTTCTTACGTTTTACTTTTACTTTAGTAAATTACTTTTACTTCAGTTAATGTAATAGTGATTCCTGCGTGAATCAATAGTAATTTACTTTTCAGTTTTCTATTTAAAGAAACTCAAGTGTTAGAGTTTCTTCGGGCTTAATTCAATGTAGCCTCGGAGCTTCTCTCTCTAGAAAGCTCTTGAGGTCCTCTCTCCTTCTCTCTAGAGTTAGTCAGAAGGCGAAGCTTTAAACCGATCTTCTTAGTTAAAGATGAAGAAGAAGTCTTCAATACTTCCTTCTTCCCTTAAACATTTAGTTCAGGAATTAATGTAATCCCTTCCCAAATGTTTATAATACAAGAAAGAGATTACTTTACCGATTCACCGGTCATCTTCTTAATCTTTTCTTTCTTCTGTTTAAGTTTTTCTTTTAAAAACTTATCTTCCGCCTCAAATGGTATCAGAGCCAAGTTATTGCCATCTGTTCTAGCGACCAGTAAGATCTTTTGATTTGCTTCATTAAAACTGATTTCAAAAATCATTTCATCCTTTATCAGAAGTCACCTAACTTACTGTAGAACACCTTGTTACATTTGTCAACCCTAGGTAAGTCTCTTGTGTCTGAAGCGGTGAAGGGTTTGAACAATAGGTATGAGTCTACCCAGGTAAGAGGGTCTGAATGGAAGATAAAGAGTGAATATTTTTGAACCCAGTAATAATGAGTATGTTATTTAGATCTAACTCCTCTGCTAGTCATAGGTCAACCTTGCAACCTATACCAGACATAGTTAATCGGGGAAGAAAAGCAGTTATGAAAATATCGATCGGTGTTACATAAGCTGGAATATACCTGAATTTCTCCCAAAGAAATTTATCGATCAACATTTTAGATAACTTTAAAAGCAGTTATAATGTTAAAACAGTTGAAAAGGTCTATGCTATTAACAAAGAATATGAAAATTATAGCCTTCTTTCCCCAGATGTTATTAAAAAACATAGAAAAAAGGGTTATAATTTCATCCACATAGGTCTAGTTAAAGTAGCAGTTAAACCATTGAATATTAAAGGAATTAATTCAAGTATCTACCTACTGTCTCGGAGATGCTAGATTTTGAATTATTATCCAAGCATAATAGGTGCTATGGAAGCGATGTCGCACAATGGTCCTATCCATTTTAATTGCTTTTTCTTGACTTCACACTTAGTCTAAGTGATCAACACCTATTAAAAGCCTTAACATTAAATATTAAAAGCAATGAGAAGAAATTACACAAATGATTGAAGGTTCTCAACCAATTGCTCTAATCTTTAGAATTTATTATAAAACCATGAAGACTAATTTGAATGTCCATGCCCTTAATAAAAGCCCTAAAGATCACACTGTATTAATTCAAAGTTCAACCAGTGATGCTAATATCCAGATCCCTAGAACAATTCTATGGAAAGACATTACATTACCCAGTCAGTGGATTTTACCGAGTGAAATACCACAGCAGCCTGTAGTAAACAATGTAGTGAACATTGAAAACATAAGGCAATTTTACGATGGGCTGTCAAAGTTAGCTTTGAGCGTTCTAGAAGACCAGTCATTATAGAGGACTATTCTAGTTCTTCAGCTCCTTCTATGAATCTACCTAGAAGAGATTCTGAAGTCCTTAGTAACCCTTCTATAAGAGACATTAAGTTAAAAGGAATTTTAAATCAAGGTCAAGCAAGTCATCCTTGTTATTCTTGTCACCCCCTCGAATTACCCGGTAGGAAGAAAGCTCTTCTTCTCCAGAGCTCATACGAGCTTCCTACTCAGTCTGATTTTGATGTACCAATTAATAATCAATTAAGAGTCATTAAGAAAGAATTTGTGTTAGATTGGGTTAATCTTGTGAATGATTTTAACTAGTAGGGGATGGTGACTCATCTGAGAAGATGATCAACAACACCTTCCAAGCATCTGAGGGAGGCGGACGGTCAACCAAGAAGACGCTTGAGAGAGTCTTGATCATTAAACAGTGATGGCCCACGCCATCATCTCTTTTACTTTAGTAAATGTAAAAGTAAAAGTAAAAGAATAACTTTTACTTTTACTTTTACATTTACTAAAGTAAATGTAATCGTAAATTAAAAACAGTTTGATTTGTTTACTAAAGTAAAAGAGATGATGGCGTGGGCCATCACTGTTCGATGTTGAAGACTCTCTGGCGTGCTTCTTGGTTGTTGATCGGTCCGTCTCCTGTAGATGCCGGAAGGTGCTGTTGATCATCTTCTCAGATGAGTCACCATCCCCTACTACTTAAGTAAAAGCAAAAGTTATTCTTTTACTTTTACTTTTACATTTACTAAAGTAAAAGAGATGATGGCGTGGGCCATCACCTGTCGGTGACTGAAGACTCCTCTGGCGTCTTCTTGATTGACTGGTCCGTCTCCTGTAGATGCCGGAAGGTGCTGTTGAAGCAAAAGTTATTCTTTTACTTTTACTTTTACATTTACTAAAGTAAAAGAGATGATGGCATGGGCCATCACCTGTCGGTGACTGAAGACTCCTCTGGCGTCTTCTTGGTTGGTGGTCCATCTCTGTAGATCTTAGGAAGGTCTTTGTTGATCATCTTCTCAGATGAGTCACCATCCCCTACTATTCCGCCTTAAAATTTTTATCCAGGAAATAACCCTATCAGCCCCAAAAAAATTGGTTTATAAAGAAGGAGGAAATTTTTTTACCGAAAATTGGTCAAAATCTTCAAAATTTCTTAGATTTTGTAAAAATTCTTTGTTTAAAAACAGATCAGATGAAATCTGAAACAAAGGATCACTCGATTGGTCCTGATCTATCAGTAAATCGATCTAAACAGAAGACTAATTTGTTAACTGTTTAAACAAAAATTCTTTCTTTTGTCATTCCTCTTAAACTCGAACCGTTCTTGCCTTAAGTAAACTCGTACCTGTAGATCTAATGATACCCTTAGCCTAAACTGAGAAGATGATCAACAGCACCTTCCGGCATCTACAGGAGACGGACCAGTCAACCAAGAATACGCTAGAGGAGTCTTCAGTCACCGACACGTGATGGCCCACGCCATCATCTCTTTTACTTTAGTAAATGTAAAAGTAAAAGTAAAAGAATAACTTTTGCTTTTACTTAAGTTAAATGTTTTTAACTTTAGTTAAATGTTTCTTACATTTACCCATGTAGAAGTAAATGTAAAATGTTTCTTACGTTTTACTTTTACTTTAGTAAATTACTTTTACTTCAGTTAATGTAATAGTGATTCCTGCGTGAATCAAATAGTAATTTACTTTTTAGTTTTCTATTTAAAGAAACTCAAGTGTTAGAGTTTCTTTAGGCTTAATTCAGTATAGCCTCAGAGCTTCTCTCTCTAGAAAGCTCTTCGGAGGTCCTCTCTCCCTTCTCTCTAGAGTTAGCCGAAGACGAAGCATTCAAAAAACGATCTTCTTAGTTAAAGATGAAGAAGAAGTCTTCAATACTTCCTTCTTCCCTTAAACATTTAGTCTAGGAATTAATGTAATCCCTTCCCAAATGTTTATAATACAAGAAAGAGATTACTTTATCGATTCACTAGGTCATCTTCTTAATCTTTTCTTTCTTACATTTAAGTTTTTCTTTTAAAACTTATCGCCATTGATTATATGGTATCGAGCCACCACGGTTGGTTCTTGATGCTATCGGTTAGTTCGATTAAAAAGCAGTTTGATTTGTTTACTTAAATGTTTTTCAAACTTTTTCTTCTTTTGCTCCACTTTCAATCGCTTCGACTTCTTTGTAAAACACCTAAGATCGCCATAAGTCCGGTTATGTCGTTGTAAGACTCCAGGTTGGGAGTAGTTTAGGCTAAGGGTATCATTAGATCTACAGATGCACGAGTTTACTTTAAGGCAAGAAGCGGTTCGAGTTTAAGAGGAATGACAAAAGAAAGAATTTTTTGTTTAAGCAGTTAACAAATTAGTCTTCATTTAGATCGATTCTTGATAGATCGGGACCAATCGAGTGATCCTTTGTTTGATTTCATCGATGCATTTTTTAAACAAAGAATTTTTACAAAATCTAAGAAATTTTGAAGATTTTGACCAATTTTGAGTAAAAAAATTTTCCTCCTTCTTTATAAACCAATTTTTTTGGAAATGATGGGTTATTTCACGGATAAAAATTTTAAGGCGGAATAGTAGGGATGGTGACTCATCCGAGAAGATGATCACAAAGCACCTTTCCAGCATCTACGAGGAGACGGACGGTCAACCAAGAAGGCTTGAGAGAGTCTTGATCATCGACAACGGTGATGGCCCACGCCATCATCTCTTTTACTTTAGTAAATGTAAAAGTAAAAGTAAAAGAATAACTTTTGCTTTTACTTAAGTTAAATATTTTTAACTTAGTTAAATGTTTCTTACATTTACCCATGTAGAAGTAAATGTAAAATGTTTCTTACGTTTTACTTTTACTTTAGTAAATTACTTTTACTTGATTAATGTAATAGTGATTCTGCGTGAATCAAATAGTAATTTACTTTTCGTTTTTCTATTTAAACAACTCAAAGTGTTTAGAGTTGTTTAGGCTTAATTCAGTATAGCCTCAGAGCTTCTCTCTCTAGAAAGCTCTTCCGAGGTCCTCTCTCCCTTCTCTCTTAGTTAGCAGGAGGCGAAGCTTTGACCGATCTTCTTAGTTAAAGATGAAGAAGAAGTCTTCAATACTTCCTTCTTCCCTTAAACATTTAGTCTAGGAATTAATGTAAGAGTAGGGGATGGTGACTCATCTGAGAAGATGATCAACAGCACCTTCCGGCATCTACAGGAGACGGACCAGTCAACCAAGAAGACGCCAGAGGAGTCTTGATCATAAACAAGTGATATTCCACGCCATCATCTCTTTTACTTTAGTAAATGTAAAAGTAAAAGTAAAAGAATAACTTTTGCTTTTACTTAAGTTAAATGTTTTTAACTTAGTTAAATGTTTCTTACATTTACCCATGTAAAAGTAAATGTAAAATGTTTCTTACGTTTTACTTTTACTTTAGTAAATTACTTTTACTTCAGTTAATGTAATAGTGATTCTGCGTGAATCAATAGTAATTTACTTTTAGTTTTCTATTTAAAGAAACTCAAGTGTTAGAGTTTCTTTGAGGCTTAATTCGATATAGCCTCGAGCTTCTCTCTCAGAAAGCTCTTGAGGTCCTCTCTCCTTCTCTCTTAATTGCTTAGGAGGCGAAGCTTTTCGGACGATCTTCTTAGTTAAAGATGAAGGCGAAGTCTTCAATACTTCCTTCTTCCCTTAAACATTTAGTCTAGGAATTAATGTAATCCCTTCCCAAATGTTTATAAATAAAAGAAAGAGATTACTTTTCCGATTCATAGGTCATCTTCTTAATCTTTTCTTTTCTTTCTTACATTAAAGTTTTTTTTTAAAAACTTAATCGCATCATGATTATTATATGGTATCGAGCCACACGGTTGGTTCTTGATGCTATCGGTGGTTTCGATTAAAAAGCAGTTTGATTTGTTTACTTAAATGTTTTTTCAAACTTTTTCTTCTTTTGCTCCACTTTCAATCGCCTGACTTGCTGTAAAACACCTAAGATCGCCATAAGTCCCGTTATGCCGTTGTAAGACTCCAGGTTGGGAGCAGTTTAGGCTAAGGGTATCATTAGATCTCTGAGTGCGAGTTTACTTAAGGCGAAACGGTTCGAGTTTAAGAGGAATGATGAAAAGAAAAATTTTTTGTTTAAGCAGGTTAACAAATTAGTCTTACTGTTTAGATCGATTCTTGATAGATCGAGGACCAATCGAGTGATCCTTGTTTTGATTTCATCGATCTATTTTTAAACAAAGAATTTTTACAAAATCTAAGAAATTTTGAAGATTTTGACCAATTTTGTAAAAAAAATTTTCCTCCTTCTTTATAAACCCAATTTTTTGGGGAAATTTGATAGGGTTATTTCTGGATAAAAATTTTAAAGGCGGAATAGTAGGGATGGTGACTCATCGAGAAGATGATCAACATGCACCTTCCAAAGCATCTAGAGAGACGGACGATCTGACAAGAAGGCGCTTGAGAGAGTCTTGATCATAAACAGTGATGGCCCACGCCATCATCTCTTTTACTTTAGTAAATGTAAAAGTAAAAGTAAAAGAATAACTTTTGCTTTTACTTAAGTTAAATGTTTTTAACTTAGTTAAATGTTTCTTACATTTACCCATGTAAAAGTAAATGTAAAATGTTTCTTACGTTTTACTTTTACTTTAGTAAATTACTTTTACTTCAGTTAATGTAATAGTGATTCCTGCGTAAATCAAATAGTAATTTACTTTTCAGTTTTCTATTTAAACAACTCAAAGTGTTTAGAGTTGTTTAGGCTTAATTCAGTATAGCCTCAGAGCTTCTTCATCATCCTTGCATTTAAATTGTTCTCAAAAACATCTTCTTTTAAAATTGTTCTTTGTTCTAGCGACCAGTAAGATCTTTTGATTTGCTTCATTAAAACTGATTTCAAAAATCATTTCATCCTTTATCAGAAGTCACCTAACTTACTGTAGAACACCTTGTTCGTTGTCAACCCTAGGTAAGTCTCTTGTGCGAGCGGTGAGGGGTTTCAGAACAATAGGTATGAGTCTACCCAGGTAAGAGGGTCTGAATGGAAGATAAAGAGTGAATATTTTTGAACCCAGTAATAATGAGTAGGTTATTTAGATCTAACTCCTCTGCTAGTCATAGGTCAACCTTGCAACCTATACCAGACATAGTTAATCAGGAAGAAAACAGTTATGAAAATATCAGTCAGGTGTTACATAACTGGAATATACCCAGAATTTCTCCCAAAGAAATTTATCAGTCAACATTTTTAGATAACTTTAAAACAGATTATAATGTTAAAACAGTTGAAAAGGTCTATGCTATTAACAAAGAATATGAAAATTGTAGCCTTCTTTCCCCAGATGTTATTAAAAAACATAGAAAAAAGGGTTATAATTTCATCCACATAGGTCTAGTTCAAGTAGCAGTTAAACCATTGAATATTAAAGGAATTAATTCAAGTATCTACCTCTGTCTCAGAGATGCTAGATTTTTGAATTATTATCCAAGCATAATAGGTGCTATGGAAGCCAGTCTGCACAATGGTCCTATCCATTTTAATTGCTTTCCTGACTTCACACTTAGTCTAAGTGATCAACACCTATTAAAAGCCTTAACATTAAATATTAAAACAGCAGGAGAAATTACACAAATGATTGAAGGTTCTCAACCAATTGCTCTAATCTTTAGAATTTATTATAAAACCATGAAGACTAATTTGAATGTCCATGCCCTTAATAAAAGCCCTAAAGATCACACTGTATTAATTCAAAGTTCAACCAGTGATGTTAATATCCAGATCCCTAGAACAATTCTATGGAAAGACATTACATTACCTACCAATGGATTTTACAAAGTGAAATACCACAATGACTGTAGTAAACAATGTAGTGAACATTGAAAACATAAGGCAATTTTCTGATGGAACTGTCAAAGTTAGCTTTGAACGTTCTAGAAGACCAGTCATTATAGAGGACTATTCTAGTTCTTCAGCTCCTTCTATGAATCTACCTAGAAGAGACGAAGTCCTTAGTAACCCTTCTATAAGAGACATTAAGTTAAAAGGAATTTTAAATCAAGGTCAAGCAAGTCATCCTTGTTATTCTTGTCACCCTCAGAATTACCCGGTCGAGGAAGAAAGCTCTTCTTCTCCAGGCTCTTCCGAGCTTCCTACTCAGTCTGATTTTGATGTACCAATTAATAATCAATTAAGAGTCATTAAGAAAGAATTTGTGTTAGATTGGATTAATCTTGTGAATGATTTTAACTCCAAGTCTAATAAAATTAAAAGACATCAATTTAGAAAAAATCACCCAACCTGAGAAAGAAAGAGATAAAATTGTCAATAAATGGAAGAAATTTATCAATAGTGAAAAATTAATATTACCTTCTATGATTGGTATGAAGCGTTATCAATTTAAATGCAATGTTATAACTAAAACTCAATGGGTCAAAGAAAGACAAGTCTAAGGTTCGATCTAGTCACCCACCCTTAGAATCATCTTAATTTGATAAAAATACTTGATGAATTGGCCGGTCCATTTAAAATCTCAAATGGAATTAATGATGATAAAAAATCATTGAAGCAGTTAAATTTTAGTAATCAATACCTAGCAAGCTGTAGGAAAAGCAGGTTAGGCAGGATTGAAGAAAAATTTGAAGAAAATATAATTAAAAACCGAGTCAAAATTGTTCAACCACTATTAAAACTACCAGAAAATAGAGAAAAATTAGGTTTACCTAATAAAGACGTTGATCTTACAGTAGCAATTGATCAGTTATTTAAAAAATTAAAAACAAAGACTGAACCGGAAACAAGCGGTACTATTACTATTATCGATCAGATTAACTCTGATAATGAAAGCAGTAGTCAGTCTGATAGTCATTCAGCTACCTCATCAATACAAGATATTCATGAACAGTTAAATAAGTTAACCGTCCATAATACTAGTATGACCAGAAATTGGTATTCTAGACCAACTCCTCCAGATTTACAATTTGAAGAGAGAAACCTAGATAAACAATTTTTTCATTTTCGTCTAATAAAATTTATGAATGGAATATTGGCCGGATTTAGTGAACAAGAAATCCTCAATAAGTTAAATCATATGTCCATGGTGGCAAGCGACTATCTAACTAAATTCAACACTCTTACTCAACCGGATATTGTTGAATTATTGGCTAGTGGATTTCTGGTATTCTCGGTCTTGGTGGGAAAAACATCTCACCAGAAGATTCTAGATTATCTATTATCCATCTTTATTCGAGTTAGATTTGAAGGTAACCCGATTTTGATGAAACTATAGGAATTGGGCCACCTGATGGAGTAAATACTTTGATTTATACTATAATAAAACACTTTGTAGGAACCCCCAGTAACATCACTGAAAGAATCCACGATCAGCTAAGTAATCTCACTTGTCCCACTCTAAGTGACTTTAGATGGTACAAAGCGTTTTACTTCTAGAGTTATGATGAGAAATGAGCAAGTAATAAACCTTTACGGAAAGAAAAATTTGTTAATGGTTTACCGTCCTTATTTGCTCACAAGGTTCGTGAAGAACTTAGTAAAAATTTAGGATATATTGATTATGATAATCTCACTTATGGTGACATAATCAGTTATATTCAAAAGATAGGATTAAAAATGTGCATTGATTTTAAGTTAGCAAAACAAGCTAGTAAAGACAAGAAAAAAGCTAAATATGAGCTCGGTACATTCTGCGAGCAATATGGTTTACCTCTGTGGCTCCTTCAGGCGAAAAAACACGAGCATAAACATATTGACTCTCACAAAAGTCATAAACGTCACAAGAAAAGACGCAGTCATCATAAAGATAAGAATCAAGATAATTATTATAATAAGCCCAAACCCATTAATAAAAAACATAATAAAAGAACTAAAAAATTTGATAAAAGTAAAATTGTGTGCCACACAATTGTGGGCAAAAGGGTCATTATAAAAGTGAATGTAAAATAAAACAAAAGTTGTCCCGATTAAATATTACTTGAAGAAGATATTTGAGTATATATTAGAATTAATGAGAATAGAAAATGAAGTTAGTAATAATGAAGACTCTAACATTTCATATTCCTCTCGATTCTAATAGTGAAAATAATTCAAGTTAGTAGGCAGACGAAGTCACCATACGTGCTAATAATTGTAATGAAAATTGTTGCACTAAAAAGATTAATGTAATTAACAAGGATGATGAAGAAAGTTCTTTGTTAATTGACTTAATTAGTAAAATCACTGATCCTAAGTTAAAAGCCCAATACACAAAACAGTTAAAGGATTTATTAACTAAAGATAATAGAGAAAATGATAAGTTTATTAAAGCTAAAGAGAAACCAATTTTTAGTCTTAATAAAACTTTGGAAAGATTTAAATCTCCAGTTAAAGAAGTCAGTCTTCCAGAATTAAATCAGGAAGTTAATAAATTAAAGAAAGAAATTGCTAATTTAAAAATAGAAGTCTCTATTCTAAGAAAAGATTTAGATAAAAGGCCTGATCTTCAGATCAATGATTCCTCATCTAGTGATGAAAATCACGATGAACCAGAATCATCTGGTACTAAAGATATTTCAGACTTATTTATTCAAGGTCTTTCACTTAAAAGAATTAAAGACATCACCATTCAGAAATGGTATGTTTCAATTAACCTAGTTGTGGATAAAAACTTTTCAATACAGCTTACTGCCTTGGTCGATACAGGTGCAGATTTAAATTGTATCCAAGAAGGTCTAATCCCAACTAAATATTACAAAAAAACCAGTGAAAAATTGAATTCGGCTAATGGTAGTCAAATGGAAATAAAATATAAACTACCTAAAGTACATATTTGTCAAGATAACATGTGTTTCAAAACATCTTTTGTTCTGATTCGCAATCTTACAGACAAAATTATTTTGGGTTTACCATTTATATACTTATTATACCCATTTACTACTAGTAATGAAGGATTAACCTGTAAACATTTAGGAAAGAAAATAACATTTAAGTTTCTTATTAAACCAAAAGAAAGAGATTTAAAATATATTCAAGAAGAATCCATTTCCAAATCATTGAATTTAATAAACTGTAAATCTACACATTTGAATTTCTTGAAAGAGGAAATCAAATATAAAAGAATTGAAGAACAACTTCAAAATAAAGAGATTCAGTTAAAAATTGAAGAATTAAAAACCTACATGAAGAATAACCTTTGTTCTGATTCCCCCAATGCCTTTTGGCATAGAAAAAAACATATGGTTAGGCTTCCTTATGCTAAGGAATTTAAAGAGCATTTAATTCCTACTAAGGCTAAACTATTCAGATGAGTCATGAACAAATGGAGTTATGTAAAAATGAAATCAATGATCTCCTCAAAAAAGGATTAATTAAACCCAGTAAATCCCCTTGGTCTTGCTCTGCCTTTTATGTCAATAATGAAGCAGAAAAAGAAAGAGGTGTACCCCGTTTAGTTATTAACTACAAACCATTGAACAAGGTCTTAGAATGGATTAGGTACCCCCTTCCCAACAAAGACGACCTTATCAATAGGTTAAGTAATGCCACCATTTTCAGTAAATTTGACCTTAAATGGGTTTACGGCAAATTGCCATTCATCCTGATGATCAGTACAAAACAGCATTTACCACTCCGTTTGGACATTATGAATGGAATGTTCAAGCATTTGGCCTAAAAAATGCTCCAAGTGAATTTCAAAATATACTCAATGACATATTAAACCCTTTCAGCCATTTTATCGTTGTTTATATCGACGACATTCTCGTTTACTCCAAGACTATTGAAGAACACGATAAACATTTAAAATCGTTCTTCACTACTATTAAAGTAAATGGTCTTGTTCTTTCTCCTTCCAAATGCATTTGTTTGAGTCAGAATAAGGTTTCTTGGTCTTAATATCTTGATGGACAAGTTCGACCTATTGAGCGAGCTATTCAATTATTTGACAAGTTCCCAGATAAGATAACCAATAAAACCCAACTGCAGAGATTTCTTGGCTCGCTGAATTATATAGGCAAGTTCTACAAGAATCTCAGGAAGATTTGCAAACCTCTTTTTTAGCGTTTGCAAAATAATCCTCCACCTTGGACTGACATTCATACTTCTGCAGTCCAACAAGTTAAAAAATATGTCAAGACATTGCCCTGCCTTGGCATTTCTAATGATTCAGCTTTCAAAATTATTGAGACCAAGCGCCTCGGATATTGGATTCGGAGGCATTCTTAAACAAAAATTAACATCCGATTCCCTGAACAAATTGTTCGATTTCATTTCGGTAGCATGGAATACTACACAATCAAAATATAGTACTATTAAAAAGAAATTCTTTCATTGGTATTATGTATTAATAAATTTCAAAATGACTTATTAAATCGAAATTTACGGTTCGCATGGTATTAAAGTCACCCAAGTACATTTTAGTAAAAGATGTTGAAAATTTAGCCTCTAAGCATTCTTTCGCTAGATGGCAAGCTTTATTAAGCATTTTGATTTTGATATTGAATACATTAAAGGCAAAAATAATTCTATTCTGATTTTCTTACCGGAGAATTTATTCATCTGGTACTTATCTGATCATGAGTTTCAGAGGTTCATCCTCCTCTCGTGGTCAAGGTCGCCCTAGTGGCCCAAGTAATCAATCCAGGTACCTTAGTCCCTCACCCGATTACCCAAGTCTATCATCAAACAAATTTTACATTCTTGGGACAATCCCCAAGCCTTATAGTTCGACTCTAGTTAATAAACTTTGAACCCATTGACCCATTCAATAATCCAAAGAAAGACTTCATCTTGACTCCCGATCCTCCTCTTACGAGCATGTGCTCAAGTGGGAAAGTTATTTGTTTCATATTGAACCTATATGAAGCCAAAAAATGATCCGATTAAGCTTTAACGCTTTTGCTTTTTCCCTCTGGTTGGCATTTTCCTCGGTAGCTCCTTATAAGTCTCTTGTTTATTATAAGGACATTCTCCTTGGCCCGAGTCGGTAAATATCAAACCAATTTATGCAAACAATGATAAATCAAAAGTTCTTTATCATTCTTTGTATATTAAACAATTCCTTGATTTACGATTGGGGAAAAAATCCTCCGATCGATGGATCTCTCTAATCATAGTTATCCTTTTTGCTTTTATGATTATATTGAAGCTTTGGTATAAGGTTCTCCTTCATCGTAAGCGAGTCCCATAGTCATTCTGGTTTATTGGTTCGATCATAAATTCAAAAAGTCCAATCCCTTATTGGTTCGATCTATGGTGGTATAGGCATGGTTCTACCTATGACCTCCTTCCCGATCCCCATAAGGTCCAAGTTACCCATTTTGTTAATAATAGTAAACGGATCCAAAGAATGAGAATATTCCTCTCACTCACCTCTTCATTAGTAAATATAAGGTTCCTGGATTCTTAAATGGCAATCTGGTATTTCTCCACCCTCTGTTGCTAGTAATTGGTGAGTTATCTCGATCCACTCCCTCGACTTTCCGCTTTTTCTACATTAAGTGGTGGGATAAGTTCGATGTTAATAGAATCATTGGTCGGGTTCAACAAGAATTTCTGTTGCTCCTATTCGAGTTCGATCAATTCCCGGTCATTCAAAGCTAAGGATTCTAAAGCCATCTCTTTAGAACCCTCTTCCTCAAGTCGAAAAAGATTTCAAAAGAATCTAAGTCAAAAACCGGTCCAACGGGATCCTCATTTCGTAGCATTTTGATTTCAAAGATTGCTCGGTAGTGAATTAAAACTTATTGCTCAAGCCCTCGATAAAAGAATTGATGAGTTACACGAAGAAGCCTCTAGGCATTCCTCAAACTTCTTCCCAAAATGACTCGATTAGCCAATTTGCGAGAAGATGATGGTGCATACGATCCCTACGGCACCATCAACCTTCGGGATGCTCGAGACCCATTTGCACGACATCTACTGGTAAAAGCCGATTCATTACGATTAACCCTTGACACGCTCTCCGTGACCGATTCTTTATTCGATTATGACACACTTTCCGTGACGCCATTCTTGCTTATCCATTATCCGGCCCCCTTCCGTTATTTCGAGACGGTCGCGAGCGATCAAATGATTCCACTTTCCCACCGAAAGTAGCTCAGTCGAGTAAAAAGGTTTTCCACCGAAAGCAGAGTAATAGTCAAAAGTTGTCTTTGTTCATCAGCATTGCTTATGTAATAGTCAAAAGTTTGCTTTTACCTTATAACAGCTTTTACTTTTTGCTTTTACTTTTACTTTTGCTTTTACCTTAGTAACTTTTTTACTTTTGCTTTTACTTTAGTAATTCACTTTTACCTAAGTGAAATGTTTCTTACTTTACCCAAGTAAATGTAATAGTTCCTTTCCTTGTTACATAAAAGGAAGGCGAGCTCATTTGGCAAATCGATTTTTGAAACTTAGAAAGACTACGAGCTCTCTCTCTCGAGAAGAATCTTTAGTTTCTACCTCTGATCGACCTACTTAACCTCTCTTCTCCAATTCTCTAGTTAAATGTTTTAAATTTGTAAGTTCTTGTTTTATTTTCAATTCTTAGTTTGTAAATAGTATTGTTTTATTTTACAATTCAGGTTATTTATTTATAAAGCGTATGTATTATTTGTATGTGCTTCTCTCTATTCTTCCCTGTAATTTTTCTCTTAGCCTCAAATGGTATCACTTCGTAGGAACCCCCAAAGAACATCTTGAAAGAATCCACGATCATCGCCTATAATCTCACTTGTCCCACTCTAAGTGACTTTAGATGGTACAAAGATGTTTTTACTTCTAGAGTTATGATGAGAAATGACAATAATAAACCTTTCCGGAAAGAAAAATTTGTTAATGGTTTACCGTCCTTATTTGCTTTCATAAAGTTCGTGAAGAACTTAGTAAAATTTAGGATATATTGATTATGATAATCTCACTTATGGTGACATAATCAGTTATATTCAAAAGATAGGATTAAAATGTGCATTGATTTTAAGTTAGCCAAACAAGCTAGTAAAGACAAGAAGAAAGCTAAATATGAGCTCGGAATATTCTCATGAAAGCAATATGGTTTACCTCCGTGGCTCCTTCAGATTTAAAACACGAGCATAAACATATTGACTCTCACAGAAGTCATAGACGTCACATGAAAAGACGCAGTCATCATAAAGATAAGAATCAAGATAATTATTATAATAAGCCATATAACAGCGGCGATTAAGATTTTAAAAGAAAAACTTTAGCCGAATTTACTGATAGTTATTTATACTATAATAACGTTGTTTTATTATAGTATAAATCAAAGTATTTACTCCATCAGGTGGCCCTATTCCTATAGTTTCATTAAAAATCGGGTTGCCTTCAGCATCTAACTGAACAGCATGGATTATAGATAATCTAGAATTATCAGATTTGTTTCAGACTATAACAACACAAAGAGATTATTTGATTTCCTCTTTCAAGAAATTCAAATGTGTAGATTTACAGTTTATTAAATTCAATGATTTGGAAATGGATTCTTCTTGAATGTATTTTAAATCTCTTTCTTTTGGTTTAATAAGAAACTTAAATGTAATCCCTTCCCAAATGTTTATAAATAAAAGAAAGAGATTACTTTACCGATTCACCGGTCATCTTCTTAATCTTTTCTTTTTTCTGTTGTTTAAGTTTTTCTTTTAAAAACTTAATCGCGCTGTTATATGGTATCAGAGCCACACGGTTGGTTCTTGATGCTATCGGTGGTTTCGAAGAATAAACAGTTTGATTTGTTTACTTAAATGTTTTTTCAAACTTTTATTTTTCTTGCTCCGCTTTTAATCGCCCGACCTTCGCCGTGTAAACACCCAAGATCGCCTTAAGTCCCGACTAATGCCGTTTGTAAGTCTCAATTGGGAGCAGTGTAAGGCTTAAGGGAACCTTTAGATCTAGGGGTATGTATTTAAGGCAAGTAAGGCTAGAGTATAAGTGGACCTTCAAGAAAAAGAATTTTTGTTTAAACAGTTAACAAATTAGTCTTACATTTAGATCGATTCTTGATAGATCGGGACCAATCGAGTGATCCTTTGTTTCGATTTCATCCGATCTGTTTTTAAACAAAGAATTTTTACAAAATCTAAGAAATTTTGAAGATTTTGACCAATTTTCAGAGAAAATTTTTCCTCCTTCTTTATAAACCAAATTTTTTCGGGTGAAAGGTTATTTCTGGATAAAAATTTTAAGGCGGAATAGAGGGATGGTGACTCATCCGAGAAGATAATCAACAAAGACCTTCCCAAGATCCACAGGAGATGGACCAGTCAACCAAGAAGACGCCAGAGGAGTCTTCAGTCACCGACAGGTGATCGTCCACGCCATCATCAGCTTTTGCTTTTACATAAAGCAAAAGTCTTTTACTTTAGTTAAAATGTAAAAGTAAAAGTGAAAGAATAACTTTTGCTTTTACTTAAGTTAAATGTTTTTAACTTTAGTTAAATGTTTCTTACATTTACCCATGTAAAAGTAAATGTAAAATGTTTCTTACGTTTTACTTTTACTTTAGTAAATTACATTTACTTCAGTTAATGTAATAGTGATTCCTGCGTGAATCAATAAACCATTGAACAAGGTCTTAGAATGGATTAGGTACCCCCTTCCCAACAAAGACGAATTTTTACAAAATCTAAGAAGAATCCATTTCCAAATCATTGAATTTAATAAACTGTAAATCTACACATTTGAATTTCTTGAAAGAGGAAATCAAATATAAAAGAATTGAAGAACAACTTCAAAATGAAGAGATTTGGTTAAAACGATGAATCGTCACGGAAAGCAGTCTTTAAATTTAACAAAGAATCGCTAAACCGTAGATGTCGTGCAAATGGGTCTGGGCATCACGAAGGTTGATGGTGCCGTAGGGGATCGTCTGAGACCATCATCTTCGCAAATTGGCTAAGCGAGTCATTTCGGGAAGAAGCCGAGGAATGCCTAGAGGCTTCTTCGTGTAACTCATCAATTCTTTTATTGAGGGCTTGAGCAATAAGTTTTAACTCACTAACCGGAGCAATCTTTGAAATCGAAATGCTACGGAGCAGGAGGATCTGTGGGGATCCGGTTTTGACTTAGATTCTTTTGAAATCTTTGTACCAGTTATTTATAATAGATTGACCAATTTTCGGTAGAAATTTTTTCCTCCTTCTTTATAAATCAATTTTTTCAATGATAGGGTTATTTCTCGGATAAAAATTTTAAGGCGAGAATAATGAGGGATGGTGACTCATCCGAGAAGAGATCATCAAAGACCTTCCCAAGATCCACGAGAGCGGACTACCAACCAAGAAGACGCCAGAGGAGTCTTCATCATTAAACAGTGATGGCCCACGCCATCATCAGCTTTTGCTTTTACATAAAGCAAAAGTCTTTTACTTTAGTTAAAATGTAAAAGTAAAAGTAAAAGAATAACTTTTTCTTTTACTTAAGTTAAATGTTTTTAACTTTAGTTAAATGTTTCTTACATTTACCCATGTAAAAGTAAATGTAAAATGTTTCTTACGTTTTACTTTTACTTTAGTAAATTACTTTTACTTCAGTTAATGTAATAGTGATTCCTGCGTGAATCAATAGTAATTTACTTTTCAGTTTTCTATTTAAAGAAACTCAAGTGTTAGAGTTTCTTTAGGCTTAATTCAATATAGCCTCAGAGCTTCTCTCTCTAGAAAGCTCTTCCGAGGTCCTCTCCCTTCTCTCTTAGTTAACCGGAGACGAAGCTTTCAGCTTCGATCTTCTTAGTTAAAGATAAAGAAGAAGTCTTCAATACTTCTCTCTTCCCTTAAACATTTAGTCTAGGAATTAATGTAATCCCTTCCTCAAATGTTTATAAATAAAAGAATACACAGTCTTTATAAATAAGTAACTGAATTGTAAAAATAAAACAAATCTATATACAAACTAAGAACTGAAAATAAAACAAGTACTTACGAATTTAAAACATTTAACTAGAGAATTGGAGAAGAGAGGTTAAGTAGGATGATTAGAGGTAGAAACTAAAGATTCTTCTGAGAGAGAGAGCTCAGAGTCTTTCTAAGTTTCAAAATCGATTTTGCAAATGAGCTCGCCTTCCTTTTATAGAACAAGGAAAGGGCTATTACATTTACTTGGGTAAAGTAAGAAACATTTCACTTAGGTAAAAGTGAATTACTAAAGTAAAAGCAAAAGTAAAAGCAAGTTACTAAGGTAAAAGCAAAAGTAAAAATGCAGAACAAAATTGTTGATAAACAGTGCTAACTTTTGACTATTACAGATGCTTACGGTAAACAACTTTTGACTCGACTCGCTTTCGGTGGAAAAGAGCCTCTTTTATTGTTGAGCTACTTTAACAATTTGGAAAGTGGAAATATTTATTTTCTTAAAGGTAAAGTCGCTAATCGAGCGAAGAATCGGGTCGCCAGAAAGTGTTAGCTAATCAATAAAGAATCGGTGCCGGGCGAGTCTTGGCTAATCAATAAAGAATCGTCACGAGCGGTGTTTGGTGAAACAATGAATCGCTAAGCTGTAGATGTCGTGCAAATGGGTCTGGGCATCCCGAAGGTTGATGGTGCCGTAGGGATCGTCATGCACCATCATCTTCTCGCAAATTGGCTAATTGAGTCATTCGGGAAGAAGTCGAGGAATGCTAGAGGCTTCTTCGTGTAACTCATCAATTCTTTTTATGAAGGCTTGAGCAATAAGTTTTAACTCACTATCGGAGCAATCTTTAAAATCGAAATACTCTTTGGAGCAGGAGGATCTGTGGGACTGGTTTTGACTTAGATTCTTTTGAAATCTTTTTTCGACTTGAGGAAGAGGGTTCTAAAGGAATGGCTTTAGAATCCTTAGCTTTGAATGATTTGGGAATTATTTGGAATCGGAATAGGGGCAACAGAAATTCTTGTTGAACGACCAATGATTCTGTTAACGTCGAACTTATCCCACCACTTGATGTAGAAAAGCGAGAAAGTCGAGGAGTGGATCGAGATAGCTCGCGTCGAATTACTAGCAACAGAGGGTGGAGAAATACCGTATTGCCATTTGAGGATCCAGGGAACTTTGTATTTACTAATGAAGAGGAGAGTGAGAGGAATGTTCTCATTCTTTGGAGCAAGTTTACTATTATTAGCAAAATGGGTAACTTGGACCTTAAGGGGGTCGGGAAGGAGGTCATAGGTAGAACCATGCCTATACCACCGGAGGACTAACCAATAAGGATTGGACTTTTGAATTTATGATCGAATCGAATAAAACGGGGAATGACTATGGGACTCGTTCGATGAAGGAGAACCTTATACCAAAGCGTCAATATAATCATAAAAGCAAAAGGGAATACTATGACTAGAGATCCATTAGATCGGAGGATTTTACCCCAATCAAAATGAAGGAATTGTTTAATATACAAAGAATGATAAAGAACTTTTGATTTATCATTGTTTGCATAAATTAGTTTGATATTCTTGACTTCGATTTCAGAGGAGAATGTCCTATATAAAAACATTTTCTTAGAGATTTATAATAGATACTATATTTGAGTCTCGTGAGGTTCATCCTCCTCTCGGGAGGGTCGCCTCTAGTAGGAAGTAATCAACCCAGAGGTACCTTAGTCCTCACCCAAGTACTGTCTGGTTATCACCAAACAAATAACTTTCCCATTTGAGGACAATACTCCTCAAGGAGTGACTTCAAATTTCTAGTTAAGGTCTTTGTTGGAACCCATTGACCCATTCAAGAACTCCAAAGAAAGAGTTTCGCCTTAAGCTCCCAACACTCTCTTCTCGAGCATGTGCTCAAATGGGAAAATTATTTGTTGATATCGAACCTTACATGAAGCCAAAAATGATCCAGGGTTGATTACTTGGGCCAGGCCGCTTTTTCCCGAGAGGAGGATCCGTTGAGTATTTTCCTCCAAATATAGTACCCTTATAAGTCTCTTCACGATTTTTTATAAGGACATTCTCCTGAAACCGAAGCCAAAGAATATCAAACCAATTTATGCAAACAATGATAAATCAAAAGAATCCACGATCTAGCTAAGTAATCTCACTTGTCCCACTCTAAGTGACTTTAGATGGTACAAAGATGTTTTTACTTCTAGAGTTATGATGAGAAATGATAGTAATAAACCTTTCTGGAAAGAAAAATTTGTTAATGGTTTAATGTTCTTATTTGCTCATAAAGTTCGTGAAGAACTTAGTAAAAATTTAGGATATATTGATTATGATAATCTCACTTATGGTGACATAATCAGTTATATTCAAAAGATAGGATTAAAAATGTGCATTGATTTTAAGTTAGCCAAACAAGCTAGTAAAGACAAGAAGAAAGCTAAATATGAGCTCGGAACATTCTGCGAGCTCATATTTATCGCCCGACCTTCGCCGTGAAAGGGAGCAGTGTAAAAGTAAAAGTTATTCTTTTACTTTTACTTTTACATTTTAACTAAAGTAAAAGACTTTTGCTTTATGTAAAAGCAAAAGCTGATGATGGCGTGGGCCATCACCTGTCGGTGACTGAAGACTCCTCTGGCGTCTTCTTGGGTTGGTCGTCGTCTCTCATGTGGATCTTGGGAAGTGTCTTTGTTGATCATCTTCTCAGATGAGTCACCATCCCCTACTATTCCGCCTTAAAATTTTTATCTAGGAAATAACCCTATCAGCCCAAAAATTTGGTTTATAAAGAAGGAGGAAAAAATTTCTACCGAAAATTGGTCAAAATCTTCAAAATTTCTTAGATTTTGTAAAAATTCTTTGTTTAAAAATAGATCAGATGAAATCTGAAACAAAGGATCACTCGATTGGTCCTGATCTATCAGTAAATTGATCTAAACAGAAGACTAATTTGTTAACTGTTTAAACAAAAATTCTTTTTCTTGAAGGTCCACTTAGACTCTAGCCTTACTTGCCTTAAATGCATACCCGTAGATCTAAAGGTTCCCTTTAGCCTTACACTGCTCCCAATTGAGACTTACAAACGGCATTAGTCGGGACTTAAGGCGATCTTGGGTGTTTTCACGGCGAAGGTGGGGCGATTAAAAGCGGAGCAAGAAAAATAAAAGTTTGGAAAAACATTTAAGTAAACAAATCAAACTTAATCTTCGAAACCACCGATAGCATCAAGAACCAACCGTGTGGCTCTGATACCATATAACAGCGGCGATAAGTTTTTTAAAGAAAAACTTAAACAGAAGAAAGAAAAGATTAAGAAGATGACCGGTGAATCGGTAAAGTAATCTCTTTCTTTTATTTATAAACATTTGAGGAAGGGATTACATTAATTCCTAGACTAAATGTTTAAGGGAAGAAGGAAGTATTGATAAGTTTTTAAAAGTTTCGAAAAACATTTAAGTAAACAAATCAAACTGTTTAATCTTCGAAACCACCGATAGCATCAAGAACCAACCGTGTGGCTCGATATTATATAACAAATGACGATAAGTTTTAAAAGAAAAACTTAAATGTAAGAAAGAAAAGATTAAGAAGATGACCTGGGTGAGTCGGTAAAGTAATCTCTTTCTTTTATTTATAAACATTTGAGGAAGGGATTACATTAATTCCTAGACTAAATGTTTAAGGGAAGAAGGAAGTATTGAAGACTTCTTCTTCATCTTTAACTAAGAAGATCGAAGCTGAAAGCTTCGTCTCCGGCTAACTAAGAGAGAAGGGAGAGGACCTCGGAAGAGCTTTCTAGAGAGAGAAGCTCTGAGGCTATATTGAATTAAGCCTAAACAACTCTAAACACTTGAGTTTCTTTAAATAGAAAACTAAAAAGTAAATTACTATTGATTCACACAGGAATCACTATTACATTGACTGAAGTAAAAGTAATTTACTAAAATAAAAGTAAAACGTAAGAAACATTTTACATTTACTTTTACATGGGTAAATGTAAGAAACATTTAACTAAATTTAAAAACATTTAACTTAAGTAAAAGCAAAAGTTATTCTTTTACTTTTACTTTTACATTTTAACTAAAGTAAAAGACTTTTGCTTTATGTAAAAGCAAAAGCTGATGATGGCGTGGGCCATCACCTGTCGGTGACTGAAGACTCCTCTGGCGTCTTCTTGGTTGACTGGTCCGTCTCCTGTGGATGCCGGAAGGTGCTGTTGATCATCTTCTCAGATGAGTCACCATCCCCTACTATTCCGCCTTAAAATTTTTATCCAGGAAATAACCCTATCAGCCCAAAAATTTGATTTATAAAGAAGGAGGAAAAAAATTTCTACCGAAAATTGGTCAAAATCTTCAAAATTTCTTAGATTTTGTAAAAAAAATTTGTTGAAAAACAAATCAGACTGAAATCTGAAACAAAGGATCACTCGATTAGTCCTGGTCTATCAGTAAATCGATCTAAACAGAAGACTAATTTGTTAACTGTTTAAACAAAAATTCTTTTTCTTAAAGGTCCACTTAGACTCTAGCCTTACTTTCCTTAAATGCATACCCGTAGATCTAAGAAATCTATTTAGAGTTGTTTAGGCTTAATTCAGTATAGCCTCAGAGCTTCTCTCTCTAGAAAGCTCTTCCGAGTTCCTCTCCCTTCTCTCTTAGTTAGCAGGAGACGAAGCTTTCAAACCGATCTTCTTAGTTAAAGATGAAGAAGAAGTCTTCAATACTTCCTTCTTCCCTTAAACATTTAGTCTAGGAATTAATGTAATCCCTTCCCCAAATGTTTATAAATAAAAGAAAGAGATTACTTTACCGATTCACCGGTCATCTTCTTAATCTTTTCTTTTTTCTGTTGTTTAAGTTTTTCTTTTAAAAACTTATCGCCGCTGTCATATGGACAATCTATTTACAAACTAAGAACTGAAAATAAAACAAGTACTTACGAATTTAAAACATTTAACTAGAGAATTGGAGAAGAGAGGTTAAGTAGGCTGATCAGAGGTAGAAACTAAAGATTCTTCTGAGAGAGAGAGCTCAGAGTCTTTCTAAGTTTCAAAAACTGATTTGCAAAATGAGCTCGCCTTCCTTTTATAGAACAAGGAAAGGGAACTGTTACATTTACTTGGGTAAAGTAAGAAACATTTCACTTAGGTAAAAGTGAATTACTAAAGTAAAAGCAAAAGTAAAAGCAAGTTACTAAGGTAAAAGCAAAAGTAAAAGTATGCATAAGCAATTGTTGATAAACAAGTGCTAACTTTTGACTATTACTGGATGCTTCGGGCCGACAACTTTTGACTCGACTCGCTTTCGGTGGAAAAGAGCCTCTTTTATTGTTGAGCTACTTTTATTTGGAAAGTGGAATCATTTATTTTCTTAAAAAAGTCGCTAATCGAGTAGTAATGGTCACGCTGGAGGCAAAAGCCGCTAATCAATAAAGCGATGGCACTGCCGGAAGGTGTCTTTGGAGCAGGTTAGCTAATCAAAAGAATCGTCACGGAGGCAGTCTTGGGTGAACAAGAATCGCTAAGCTGTAGATGTCGTGCAAATGGGTCTGGGCATCTCGAAGGTTGATGGTGCCGTAGGGATCGTATGCACCATCATCTTCGCAAATTGGCTAATTGAGTCATTCGGGAAGAAGTCGAGGAATGCCTAGAGGCTTTTTCGTGTAACTTCGTCAATTCTTTTATTGAGGGCTTGAGCAATAAGTTTTAACTCACCACTGGGAGAAATCTTTGAAATCGAAATGCTATTGGAGCAGGAGGATCCTGTAGGGACCTGTTTTTGACTTAGATTCTTTTGAAATCTTTTTTTCGACTTGAGGAAGAGGGTTCTAAAGGAATGGCTTTAGAATCCTTACTTCGAATGATCGGGGAATTGATTTGGAATCGGAATAAGGGCAACAGGAAATTCTTGTTGAAACGACCAATGATTACATTAACGTCGAACTTATCCCACCACTTGATGTAGAAAAAGCGGGAAAGTCGAGGGAGTGGATCAGAGATAACTGCCGAATTACTAGCAACAGAGGGTGGAGAAATACCGTATTGCCATTTGAGGATCCAGGGAACTTTGTATTTACTAATGAAGAGGAGAGTGAGAGGAATGTTCTCATTCTTTGGATCTAGTTTACTATTATTAGCAAAATGGGTAACTTGGACCTTAAGGGGGTTGGGAAGGAGGTCATAGGTAGAACCATGCCTATACCACCAGAGGACGAACCAATAAGGGATTGGACTTTTGAATTTATGATCGAACTGAATAAACCAGGAATGACTATGGGACTCGTTCTGATGAAGGAGAACCTTATACCAGGTGTCAATATAATCATAAAAGCAAAAGGATTAGTATGACTAGAGAGATCCATTAGATCGGAGGATTTTTACCCCAATCGTAAATCTGGAAGGAATTGTTTAATATACAAAGAATGATAAAGAACTTTTGATTTATCATTGTTTGCATAAATTGGTTTGATATTTACTGACTCAGTTTCAAGGAGAATGTCCTTATAAAAAACAAGAGACTTATAAGGAGCGGCTGGAGGAAAATGCCAACCAGAGGGAAAAAAAAGCGAAGCTTAAACTGGATCATTTTTGGCTTCATGTAAGGTTCAATATGAAACAAATAACTTTCCCATTTGAGCACATGCTCGTAAGAGGAGGATTGGGAGTCAAGACGAGGTCTTTCTTTGGAGTTCTTGAATGGGTCAATGGGTTCAGGTTTATTAACTAGGGCTGAACTGTAAGGCTTGGGGATTGTCCCAAGAATAGAAAATTTGTTTGACTGATAGACAGGGGTAACTGGGTGAGGGACTAAGGTACCTCTGGGTTGATTACTTGGGCCACTAAGGCGACCCGGACCCTGAGAGGAGGATGAACCTCTGAGACTCATGACTGTATAGTACCTGTATGAATAAATTCTCTGGTAAGAAAATCAGGAATAGAATTATTTTTGCCTTTAATGTATTCAATATCAAAATCAAAAATGCTTAATAAATTTTGAAAGCTGAATCATTGGAAATGCCAAGGCAGGGCAATGTCTTGACATATTTTTTAACTTGTTGGACTGCAGAAGTATGAATGTCAGTCCAAGGTGGAGGATTATTTTGCAAACGCTGAAAAAGAGGTTTGCAAATCTTCCTGAGATTCTTGTAGAACTTGCCTATATAATTCAGCGAGCCAAGAAATCTCTGCAGTTGGGTTTTATTGGTTATCTTATCTGGGAACTTGTCAGCGAATTGAATAGCTCGTTCAATAGGCTGAACTTGTCCATTGAAGATATTAAGACCAAGAAACCTTATTCGGACCTGAAACAGGCTGCATTTGGAAGGAGAAAGAACAAGACCATTTACTTTAATAGTAGTGAAGAACGATTTTAAAGGTTTTTCGTGTTCTTCAATAGTCTTGGAGTAAACGAGAATGTCGTTGATATAAACAACGATAAAATGGGTCGAAAGGGTTTAATATGTCATTGAGGATATTTTGAAATTCACTTGGAGCATTTTTAGGCCAAATGCTCGAACATTCCATTCATAATGTCCAAACGGAATGGTGAATCTTTGTTTTGTATCGATCATCGGGATGAATGGCAATTTGCGTAAACCGGATTTAAGGTCGAATTTATCGAAAATGGTGGCATTACTTAACCTATTGATAAGGTCGTCTTTGTTGGGAAGGGGTACCTAATCCATTCTAAGACCTTGTTCAATGGTTTGTAATTGATAACTAAACGAGGTACACCTCTTTCTTTTTCTGCTTCATTGTTGACATAAAAGGCAGAGCAAGACCAAGGGGATTTACTTGGTTTAATTAACCCTTTATTGAGGAGATCATTGATTTCATTTTTACATAACTCCATTTGTTCATGACTCATCTGAATAGGTCTAGCCTTAGTGGGAATTAAATGTTCTTTGAATTCCTTAGCATAAGGAAGCCTAACCATATGTTTCTTTCTATGCCAAAAGGCATTGGGGGAATCAGAACAAAGGTTATTCTTCATGTATGTTTTTAATTCTTCAATTTTTAACCGAAACTCTTCATTTTGAAGTTGTTCTTCAATTCTTTTATATTTGATTTCCTCTTTCAAAAAATTCAAATGTGTAGATTTACAGTTTATTAAATTCAATGATTTGGAAATGGATTCTTCTTGAATGTATTTTAAATCTCTTTCTTTTGGTTTAATAAGAAACTTAAATGTTATTTTCTTTCCTAAATGTTTACAGGTTAATCCTTCATTACTAGTCGTAAATGGGTATAATAAATATATAAATGGTAAACCCAAAATAATTTTGTCTGTAAGATTGCGAATCAAAACTAAAGATGTTTTGAAACACATGATATCTTGACAAATATGTACTTTAGGTAATTTATATTTTATTTCCATTTGACTACCATTAGCTGAATTCAATTTTTCACTGGTTTTTTTGTAATATTTAGTTGGGATTAGACCTTCTTGGATACAATTTAAGTCTACACACTCAGATCGACCAAAGCGCGAAGTTGTATTGAAAAGTTTTATCCACAACTAGGTTAATAGAAACATACCATTTACGAATGGTGATGTCTTTAATTCTTTTAAGTGAAAGACCTTGAATAAATAAGTCGAAATATCTTTAGTACCAGATGATTACGGTTCATCGTGATTTTCATCTTTGGATGAGGAATCATTGATCCAAGATCGTGCCTTTATCTAAATCTTTTCTTAGAATAGAGACTTCTATTTTTAAATTAGCAATTTCTTTCTTTAATTTATTAACTTACGATTTAATTACGGAAGACCTGACTTCTTTAATCGGAGATTTAAATCTTTCTAAAGTTTTATTAAGACTAAAATTGGTTTCTCTCTAGCTTTAATAAACTTATCGTTTTTTCTATTATCTTTAGTTAATAAATCATTTAAGCTGTTTTTGTGTATTGGGCTTTTAACTTAGGATCGGTGATTTTACTAATTAAGTCGATTAACAAAGAACTCTCTTCATCATCCTTGTTAATTACATTAATCTTTTAGTGCAACAATTTTCATTGCAATTATTAGCACAGTATGGTGACTTCGCTTGATGCTATTGCTTGAATTATTTTTACTGTTAGTATCAGAGGAATATGAAATGTTAGAGTCTTCATTACTACTAACTTCATTTTCTATTCTCATTAACTCTAGTATATATTCAGTATCTTCGCTAGTAATATTTAATTGAGATAACTTCTGTTTTATTTTGCATTCACTTTTATTAGAGAAAAATTAGGTTTACCTAATAAAGACATTGATCTTACAGTAGCCATTGATAAGTTATTTAAAAAATTAAAAACAAAGACTGAACCGGAAACAAGCGGTACTATTGCTATTATCGATCAAATTAACTCTGATAATGAAAGCAGTAGTCAGTCTGATAGTCAATCAGCTACCTCATCAGTACAAGATATTCATGAACAGTTAAATAAGTTAACCGTCCATAATACTAGTATGACCAGAAATTGGTATTCTAGACCAACTCCTCCAGATCTACAATTTGAAGAGAGAAATCTAGATATATATATATATAAGCGAGTAAACGCACCGGATATAAAATCCAGGCTCATTGAACAGAGTCTGACACACAGTTAATATATATAAATATATATATATATATATTAAAGAAATAAATGCTCCAGACCGAAGTCTAGGTTCATCGAACAAAGTTCGACACACAGTTCATATATATGTATATATATATATATATATATATATAAAGCAAGTAAACGCTCCAGACCGAAGTCTAGGCTCAATCGAGGCATAACTCGATAATGTTAGTCACTATATATATACATATATATAATATATATATATATATATATATATACAGACTGGAATGAAACCACGGACCGAAGTCCGGGCAAAAACAAGCAACACGACTCTCAACGTGTATAAGGGTGTGTGCAAAGATGAAGAGAAAGACTCTAAATTGTGTGAGAAGGCTTACAGCTGACTGATAAAAAAAGGCTTCTATATCTTTAAAGTGGGTAAACATTGTCTTTTGTGGGTACAAAAGAGGCTATATATGAGCTCACAGGTGTTTGAAAGTGGGAAATACACTGTATGGGCGAGTGCAGAGCAAATTGTGCAGGGTTTCCCCGTCTTTTTTCTCTTTGCAAAATGGCCACCCCAAGCACTCTATTTATAGAGGGGGGGAGCCGCAGGTCTACCTGTGGTACCTAGTAACAAGTGTACCTGCGGCTGCCCGGGGTGCCCCGGCAGTGTGGGTCCCGCCGTGTCGAAGTACGTACACTCGGACAACGCGTTGTTATTTCGGTCGCTTCGTAACTTTCAACTCGGAGTCCGATGGAAGCGTCCCATACCATTCCAGAAAGCTCTTTCCGAGAGCTACATAATGACATATGATTTGACCTTTTTTAATTCCAGGAAGATGGGTCCATGATCGAAATGGCATTCCTGGGTTTTCGTCAGGCAATCCGATGAGCCGTTTTGTGTAATTTGCGCTCTGGAGTTAAGATATCGCTCTTGTGGGACTTCCTTTGAAGTATTTTGAGTTGAAATGAGTGTATTTGATTTGAAGTGAAGTTGAGTTGGTAAAATGACCATTTTGCCCCTCCCATGGTTATCTCCGGTTTTCGCGCAGTTGTAGCAGTCGTTTCTCAGGATTATCTCTGAGGTTAACTTGATGTTGACTTTGACTGTCCTCGGGGTTATCTCTGAGGTTGGATTAACCTCCTGGGGCTATCTCTAGGCTTTGATCTTGATCCTCCGAGGTTATCTCCGAGGTTGAAACTGACTTTCCCGGGATTATCTCTGGGGTTTAAAGTTGATGTCGTAGTCCTCCAGGGTTATCTTTGGAGTGTGAAAAAGATGCTTTTGCCCTCCTGTATGGTTAGTAACAGGAGAAGAAAATTTTGAGTGTCTACAAGGGGGTTGAATAGATATTTAAAAAATCTTTTCGTTTTAAACTTGTTAGTTAATGATGATTAAAACTTAGCGGAATTTATGTTTGTTTTAATCTCTTTTGCAAATTAGTGGAGTTATGAGAGTGAGGCAGTTATAGCAGTTATGGCAGATATAGCAATTATAGTATGAATGTAAAAGACACAGTCGTTTTAAGTGGTTCAGAGCACTTAAAGTTCCTAGTCCACTCTTCTACTCAACGAGTAGAAAATCCACTAAGGATATCTTTTACAACTTCTGAATCACATAGATTCCTTCTAGACCAGCAGTCTAGGAACTTCTTAGTTCACTCTTGAACTCTTCAAGTCCAGTAGACTTGGTTCTCTTATAGTTCACTTAGAACTCTTCAAGTCCAGCAGACTTGGTACTCTTCTTCAGTTGATTGATAGATGCTGAGTTCTTGATGGTTGCTACTCAGTTGTTGTTTAAGCACTTGTTCAAAAGAACTAAGTAGCTGAGCAAGCTTTGCAATTTCTTAGATCGTAGAGTTGAGCTTTGAGAGTTGTTCACGTTGTTTGTTCAATGCTTACTTGTATTTCACTCATCTACTTGATTTGCATATATGTGATCTTGAAAACTATCCTCTGGATCCATCCGTTGAAGCATTAAATGCATTTGACTTTTATGTTCTTTGATGGAGACATTTCTGCATATCTTCTAAACTGCATTCTGGCCCACTGACACTGCAGACTGCTTTCTCACCTAACACCCGAAAAGGTGTTTTCCCCCTTACCAATGGTACTTTCCTTAGCTTCTTTAATACGCTTCTTTGTTGTATACTAAGGATATTTCTTATGACTTTGGGACTGGTGAGTACTGCAGCGTTTAGAATCCATTCCTCTTTTGTTGGAACCTATCTCCACACAAATTATGAGGCTCGACGTTTCCTGACACAAGACAGATGATACTCTACGATTCAGATTATGGTACTCTACGATTCAGATCGTGGTGACTTCTCGCCTTGGTGCCTGGTCTGATGCTATCAGCCGAGAGCACTACGATTTCTCTTAAGTCTTTGCACACTACGATCTTTGCTTGCTTGAGTTGTAAACTCTACGTTTCCAAGAGCACTCTACGATCGTTGACTTGTAAACTCTACGTTTCCTTTAGCACACTACGATCGTTGAGTTGGCTCGGCAAACGTTGGGACCACTCTACGATTTCCGAAGAGGCCCTTCAAGGCAGGCACACTACGATCTTTGAAGCTCTACATTTCTGCCTTGACTTCTGCAATGTTGATCAGATTTCTACACTCCAATTTCTTTGAAGCCTATCTATTACATCTCAAGATCAACCTAACAGCTTTGATCTTTCTATCTATACATTCTATTAAAGAATGATACACGTTAAGAACTTAGATCAACCTAACAAATTTGATTTATCACTAAGTCCTTGTACATATCTTACTTGAAGGACTTTATAAATAATCATGAGTGTAAGACCCCAGCTTTTATAAATAAAGATGAATTTTTCTATAAATATTATTTTTGAATATTATGGAATAAATTTGATATAATGTTATAGTTGTGGGTAATATTTATAAATTTTGCAAAGTATGCAAGTTGTTATAAAATATTCGTTTGGTCGGGGAATATTCTTTTTGTTAGGGAATATTCGTACAATGGCTCAATCATTGGTGGACCCCACAATAGAATTATTGTCGGATTGAGAAAACAACAAAAATATTTTATAAAAATAAACGGCGGAGGTGTTACTGAATTAAAACTGTTGAACTACCCCGGTGGTAAAAGAAACACGATGTCTGGCGTAGTTGCATAGTAGCACACGGTATTGATTATTGATGCTTACGTGAGAAGTCACTTTCACTATGCTCAATTATTGCTACTGAGAATTCACGCATCATATCTCTTATATTATTGATTCAATTATTGTCACAAAGATTATCATCATATAATATGTTATAGTATTAAATCAATAATTGAGAGGCGACAAGTTATAAATAATTAATAATTGTTGAAAGATTAAATATGTGTTGATGAAAAAAAAATGATTTGTGGTAAGTTTGATTATTTTATGGGGGGCTCATATGTCATCATCTAAGAGTCTCTTCGTCAATAGTATTTACCTTCGTCAATAGTAATTACCTTCGTCAATAGTAATTACCCTTGTGAATAGTATTTACCTTCGTCAATAGTAATTACCTTCGTCAATAGTAATTACCCTTGTGAATAGTATTTACCTTCGTCAATAGTAATTACCTTCGTCAATAGTAATTACCCTTGTGAATAGTATTTACCTTCGTCAATAGTATTTACCTTCGTTAATAGTAATTACCTTTACCAGACGTCGAACCACTTGTCGTTTCACATTACAGGCGTCGAACCACTTGTCGTTTCACATTACAGGCGTCAAACCAGTCGTCAAGCCACTTGCCTTTTCACACGGCAGGTGCTAAGCTAGAAATCTTCTATAAATAGAGGCCTAGGGCTTCATTATTTTTCACGAATTCATTCAAGCTATAGAGAGAGAAAGTATAGAGAGAATAAGAGAGAAAGAAGAAGAGTATTTTGTTACTACACACGCTCAGTAAAGATTCAATCTCCTACCAAATGTAAGGGGTGTTATTCTTTCTTATTCATGAAGAGAACTGTTGTTATTCCATTGCTTATTATTACATTGGAATAACTTTTGTATAAGTGGTTTACCCTATACTTGGTGACATTCTTCTATTATTCATTGGAACATCCATGCGTGTGTTTTACACCGGACTGGTTCCGCTCTTTATTATTATTCTCGTTGGAACATCACATGCATGTGTTTTACAGGACTGGTTTAAATCTTTATTATTACATTGGAACATCCATGCGTGTGTTTTTACAGGACTGGTTAAAATCTTTATTATTACGTTGGAATATCCTATCATGTGTTTTACACCGGATCCGCAGTTCCATCTTTATTATTACATTGGAACATCCACTTGGTGTGAATTTCACGACTTTGGTTCCGTTATTTATTATTACATTGGAATAACTCATGCGTGTGATCTATCGCATGCATGGTGATTTCTTTTGTTATTCCATTCTTTATTATACCCGGTTGGTTAAAACTTTGACTTCTATACTCCATGAAATTAGTAGAATATCCTTGATATTTGCGTTTCATCCAAAGATATCTTTTCATGGAAATATTCTTCGATCATTCTTGAATTTTACTCTATAAAACAAAGATCATGTTGATAATTTGGACGTTAATAATTCTTGAACTTGTTTTATTGAATTCTTATATCATTGTCATCATCCTCATGTTTATATTTTTTGAAAGTCATCTCGTATTTTTGTAGTGCATAGATGGACTTGGTATGATTATGACGAGAGACTATTCGATTGTAATCATGGTAGTAATGTTACAAATGATGTGATAAAAATCCTCGATTGGTAGTAGTGCATTGATGGACGATTGTTGGCATGATCATGACCATTAATGAATACACAAATATTCTTGGCCCGTAGTACATGAATAATTGTGGTCGTGATACTAAAGAATATCATGGCAGTAGTGCGTGGGTGATTCGATTATGTGAAATATTTATTAAAATTTGAGTCTCAAATTTATAAATGATGATGAAAAACCTTTTAAAACCTAAAAGATAGTAGACTTTATTTTCTACTTGACTCTTTTAAATGGATTGCATATTCACTGCAGCTTAAACCGGTTGTCTATTGTATTTTATCGGTTTAACATTATTGAAGACTATTGATAATTTATTCGCATTATCTTAGTCATAATATTTCTATTGGGCTAGTTGAGCTCACCCTTTCTTTCACTTTGTTCTCTTGTGAAATGATATATATATTTGGGACAGTCTGGGAAACGAGTGATGGTCCCGAAGATAGCATTAGTAGTCCTCACTATTCTCGTAAAATAGTGTGATAATAATAATCGTAATGAGGACTTTTTGTTTGAGTTTGTATAATATCTAGTAGAGCGATATTTGTATTTAAACTTACAGTTTATGTCGTATTGTACACGACAGTTATGTTAATAAGTTGTATTTAAATTCTGTACCATGTAAGTGTCGACCCAAGATGGGTGATGTATACCTAATTTTGGGGGCGTCACAATGAGCATATACATTAAAACATCAAATCATAATATGCATTCTCCCAACAATTCCCACCACCTACTTCAGTAAAAGGTGTTCGTAGTTTCATGGGACATGCAGGTTTCTACCGCAGATTCATCAAGGATTTCTCCAAGATAACTAAACCACTATGCAGTTTATTGGAGAAGGATGCGCAGTTTAATTTTGATGAGGCTTGCGTGTCGGCATTTGAGCACTTAAAAGGGAAATTAACATCAACACCAATTATTACTGCACCAGATTGGGATTTGCCATTTGAGCTGATGTGTGATGCCAGTGATTACATCGTAGGGGCTACTTTGGGGCAGAAGAAATAAAAGATGCCTACAGTTTCGTCCAGCGGTGCGATAATTTTCAAGGATGCCTACAGTTTCGTCCAGCGGTACGATAGATGTCAGAGAGTGGGGAACATCTCAAAAAGAAATGAAATGCCATTAAATACGATCCTCGAAGTAGAAATTTTCGATGTGTGGGGGATTGATTTTATGGGACCTTTTGTTTCTTCCAACGGAAATCTCTACATCTTGCTCGCAGTGGATTATGTGTCGAAATGGGTAGAAGTGGCAGCTCTTCCAACAAATGATGCCAAGGTAGTCCTCCGGTTTTTACATAGAAGTATCTTCACTAGGTTTGGGACTCCTAGGGCCATCATTAGTGATGAAGGCAGTCATTTTTGCAATAGGCAGTTTATAGCTTTGTTGGCCAAGTATGGGGTGAACCATCGTATTGCTACAGCTTATCACCCATAAACGAATGGCCAAACGGAAGTGTCGAATCGAGAAGTGAAAAGAATCCTTGAAAAAGTTATAAATCCCACGAGGAAAGACTGGTCATTAAAATTGGATGATGCAGTATGGGCATATAGGACTGCATACAAAACACCGTTGAGCATGTCACCTTTTCAGCTCGTGTATGGAAAAGCCTGTAACCTACCTATGGAGCTAGAGCATAAGGCATATTGGGCAATTCGAAAGCTCAATTTTGATTTGAAAGCTGCAGGGGAGAAACGCCTACTCTAACTTAATGAGTTGGATGAATTCATATTACAGGCATATGAGAATTAGAAGCTGTACAAGGAGAAGGTGAAGAAATGTCATGATCGCAAAATCATAGAGAGGACATTTGAACCGGGACAAAGGGTTTTGCTTTACAATTCCAGACTTAAACTTTTTCCTGGGAAGCTGAAATCAAGATGGTCAGGGCCATTTACAGTGAAGACTGTCTTCCCACATGGTGCGATAGAAGTGTATGATAAGTTTCCGGATCAGCCTTTTAAGGTGAATGGGAAGCGATTGAAGAATTATTTTGGTGGCGAGGTGGACAGACAGAAAGTCACCTCAATTCTTTCTTCGACATGAGATTCAGAGACAGCCAAGCTAATTGACTATGACTTAACGCTTGATGGGAGGCAACCTGTTGGTTGATTTCGCAATCAAAGAATACGTGCAAGTATACACGGTCAACAAGTAATAAAGTGATAAAATAGAGTATCGTTCCCACAGAGAATTCTAATTAATAAATTCCAACTACTAGCACTATATCAATCCAATTTTATTCAAACAATGATAAATTATGATTTTCTGAAATATTAAAACTAAATTAAATAATTAAAGATATTATTCTAAAATAAGTAAATAAATAAACTAAGATTTGAGTGAATGACTTCAGATAGATAAGGATTAAGACTTCAATATCCCCAATTATGAACTATAAATCAATTATCCAATTATCCCAACTATTATGTCTACTGAATTGTTAACAGGAAGTCTCCAATGTCAAAAATCCTTTTTCAAGTGATCAACTAACTTCTATTTAATCCAGATTAATCTTGCTATATTCCTATGCAAAACAAGTGAATTAAACTCCTTCAATCCCAATTCCTTATGTGTTACATGCGGTGAACAGATATTTCCATTCAATTCACAAACCTAATTATTTACTTTGCAAATAACTAAGTCACACGTTATCAAACCCAGTTCTAACCCTAGAATTCCTCTTCCAATTCCTTCTAGAATAACAAGGTAATTATTGGCCAAATAATTAAGCAATAGATGCAAGGCATGATAAACAATTCACTTCAACATAAATAATTGGAATAACTGAATAACTAATTTATAACCATAAAAGATTCAATTAAAATCTTAATTAAAGAATTAGTTCATAACGGAAATAAAAACCAATAATTGTTTGCAAATCATCCTTAAAGAATCACAAATTGAAAATAAGGAGAAGAAGAAGAAAACTCTGTAGCTAATCCTTAATCTCCAAGTAATCCCTGTGTAGCCTCCAATGATTGAATGAATTGATTGAATGATTAGATAATAGCCCTAATTTCGGCACTTAATTTCTTTTTATAGCTTCCCCCAATCCTAATCCAATTAGGCTTTACATTAGCTCCCAATAACCAAGTCAAGTCCAACAGGAAGTCAAACGCATTAATCCAATCAATGCCAGCCGAGGCTCAACGCCCCTTGCCATTGTTGGTAGGTATTTCCAATACCCCAATATTTGGACTTCTCTGAAATTACCATATTGCCATTAAGTGCTTGAAACTCCCATAATTGCCCCTGCAGCTCCCAAATCTGCAAAACAAGACATAAACTCAATAAAAATGCTACTAAATAACTTGAGAATGCAATAATTTAAGTCTAAATATATCCAATTCATGGGTATATTACCCAATCATCAAATACCCCCAAACTTAAATCGTTGCGTGTCCTCATGCGACAAAACATAAAATCACAAAACTAAACTAAACATTGTGCAAATGCAAACTATTTATATGTTCTTAATTCCAGCAATTCAAAAGCTCACGTATATCCATATGCCTAAGAAAAATCACAAAAACATGCTAATTCATCATGCAAAAGCAGATCAATAATATCCCAACAATCAATGAATCTGAATCTGTTATTACTAATATTGTGAGTGTGTGTTCAACAACCATGCTAACCCATGAAAGACAAAAATATGAAAGATAATAAATTTCTTAGTAATCATCATACAGTGTAAACTTGAGAACTCATCAAATATACTTGTTTCAATTGAAATCAAACAATTACCCGAATTCAAGAGTCAAAATGGAATACTTATGCTTTTCTTTTCTTTCTTTTTTTTATAACTGGGCTCTTTTGCACTTTTCCGCTTTGTTTGCATTTTTTTAAATATACATAAATGATCGTGCAATGTCTCATCCCATTAGGCTAACGATTGTTACCCTTAGCGAAGCTTTTCGACCAATGACTCCCAGACCATGAAAGACCTTAGGGCGCTAGGTGTAAAGACAATCCCCTCGGGCGTACTTGCTCAAGTAACAAAGGCCCCGAAAAAAGACTAGTCACCATGTATACTTCTTCTTTTTTTTAGCTTATATATTCCAAATATTTTTCCCCCAAACTCGAGTTTATGAATAAATTCAGTCTTCTCTAGCTATTCAAATTGTCCTTCCATTTCACTAGCAATCATCCTTTAGAACTCTATTATCTAACCATTTAAACTATCATAGCCAACATGGTCGTTTTTCAAAGTGACTTCCTATAATATCAGTGTCAAACAGATAAATATTCAATTCATGTCAAGAAAATCATATCACTTACTCAACAATCCTTACTAGACTTGTTCATGCAATTCTACTTTCATCATTGGCCCCAAATATACGTACTATTAAAAACTGGAATTAATATGCAATCCTAAATGCAACAATAAACTAACAATCACAAACCAAATCCACAAACTAATAACAAACTACAACTTAGAAATAAAAATTAACTACCCCCAAACTAATCTAGAGCAATGTCCTCATGCCATAAATAAGGCAAAATAAAATAGAGGACTTCCCTGACGAGCTTATTCCTCGGGTGGAGCATCATCGTCCTCGCTCATCTCTTGATCGGAAGGGGGAAATACTGGCAGAATAGGAGCAGTTGGGAAATGGCTAAGTTGAACGCTCGGATGTGATTGGACGATCAGTGCATTCGGTGCAGCAAATTGGTCAACTAAAAACTTGAAAATCACGTCTTGACATTCCGACAAGCGCACATTCTGGGACTCCATATTGTAAAACCAACCGTCTATCTCCCGCTGGACAGCTTCGGGGACCACACCTCGATGAGCTACTGTAGATGGGCCATAAGTAGGTGGAGCCTGGGGTGGTGGGGCTTGTGTAGGTGTAACTTGGGGAATTATGAAACCCAATCCCCTAGGGTGATTTGCCCCACCTGTCCACACTTTATAACGGCTGATCAACTTGTGGTCCAACACTGGCATAGGTTTTTAAATCATCTCGTCTGACTTCCATTTGACGCCGAACTTAGCACATAATACGCAGATGAGAGACAGATATGGTAACCCTCCAGTGGTACTTCCACGAGATGCTCGGAGGACAGATTGCAAAATGAGATGGCCCACATCAATTTTAAATCCTTTGATGATTGAGTATAGAAGGACTGCACGTTCCCTGATAACATGACTCGCATGGGTGCATGGCATGAGTTTTGCGCAAATGAACGCATACCATGCCTTCCTATATAAGCTGAGATTCGATAGTGGGAATGTCATGTTTCCGCGTTCATGTACTGTCCATAGGGTGCCCGGCTGATAAAGTTCATGAATTATCTGCTCATAATTCGGCCCATCACTAACAAGACTGGCATACTCATCATGAAAATCCTCCACTGATAGTTGATAACACGCATTGAAGTCCTCTTCGCCAATTTCCATTGTTTTGCCCCTTACAAATACCGTATAGTGATCATATTCGGGCACATTGGCGTAAAATTCTTTCACCACTGCAATTACTGCTGGATCGGGCTGCTCGGTAAGTGTGAACCAATTTCTCTCGGCTATCATGACTGCCATGTCGCCATCCTTTCATTGATCCGGTCTCAACCCACGCTCCGGAACCAATGACCGAGTAGCCATTCGGTTATATCTTTCCTGAGCCGCAAGACTGACAAAACGGCGACTGTCAAATCTCAGAGGTGGAGTCGAGGCAGTCCCTGAACCTTCACTACACTGACGTTTGGATGCCATGTAGAAAAATTCTGCACAAATTTACAGGCACATATAGAAATAATTATCCTCTAATTAATAAAAATGATCATTGTATGTTATAGAGGAAGGACTTTATTCTAGTAGTGCAAATTCGACCCAAGACCAAAACTTGATACTTGCCGAATGATATAGAAATCGTTGATGCAAATTATCAAAGAAAGTTCACATGGGAATTTGATTAAACACATTGTAAGCGTACTAGAATATTGTCTGGGCATAACTAGTTACAAAGTAATGCACCACCCATATCATAGGGTTTATCATAGTTTAAAATCTTGATTGCAAGTGAGGCACACACGATTTACACTTACCCATAAATACTGAAGATATGTGGTGCAATAAAAATCGACATTGAAAGTGAAAACATACCTTGGGGAGGGTATAGTAATCACAATTTTATGAGAAGATGGCTGGAACGAGCGTGCAAGGGTTGAAGGTTCCACAAATTATGCAATTTATAATAAATAGAAGGGACTGTTACCATATTAGAGCAAGAGACGTGTAATGGAGATCGTGGGACACAAGTTGAGGAGACACAAGATGGAACTAAATGAAATTGAAAAGGGAATAGGAATCGTGAACCTGACCCCACGTCGGTATTTGGGTTATAGTATATCAGCATAAGCGGGCGGTATTTGCTGGCGAGAATTCTTTGTGACCCTATAACGTCGGGGCGCTAAATATTAGACTGGAGACGGCGCCGAGGCGCTGGCATGGGTTATCGAGTCTAGACTCTCGGCAAAGTATTGAACGATCATCTGAAACTTGGCTTTGGCTGGAATTTTGGCTCATCTATCAATCAATAAAAGTGCATGAAGTCAAATAAAATAAACTAGAATAAGAATTAAAAATAAAATACGATATAAATATAAAAATAAAAATAAAATAAAAACGAAAACTCTTGGGGTTGCCTCCCTATAGCGCTTGGGTTACAGTCGTCAGCCCGACTTTGAGGTGTTGCTCAGTTGTCCACTAGTTCGGAGAGGTACTGGACCGTAGCTTGACATTCGATGGTTCCACTCCAATAATGTTTCAAACGTTGAATGTTGACCTTGAATGTACGCTTTGAGTTCGGTTCCTCGACCTCAATGTTTCCGTGTGGAGCGACAGATATAATCACGAATGGCCCAGACCACCGGGATTTCAATTTCCCAGGGAATAACCGCAAGCGTGAGTTGAAAAGTAGTACTTATTGGCCCGATTCAAATGTCCGATCGAGAATTTTCTTATCATATCAAGCTTTGACTTTCTCTTTGTAAAGCTTTGCGTTCTCGTAGTCATTGAACCGAAATTCGTCCATCTCGTTTAACTACAGTAACCTTTTCTCACCCGCTGCTTCTAGATCGAAGTTCAGTTTCCGAATGGCCCAGTGTGCACTGTGTTCTAACTCAACCGGGAGGTGACACGCCTTTCTAAATACCATTCTGTAAGGTGACATGCCGATCGGATTTTTGTACGTTGTTCGATAGGCCCATAGAGCATCATCAAGACGCAATCTCCCTATTCGAGACCTCCGCTTGACCATTGGTTTGGGGATGATATGCGGCAGCAATTTTATGATGAACCCCATACTTTACAAGCAATTTAGTGAACTGCTTATTACAGAAGTAAGTCCCCTCATCACTTATTATTGCTCTCGGCGTCCCAAATCGGGTGAAGATATTTTTCTTTAAGAATCAGAGAACAACGTTGGCGTCATTTGTGGGTAAAGCTGCGACTTCTACCCATTTAGAAACATAATCGACCACCAACAAGATGTACTGATTATTAAAAGAAGATGGAAACAGTCCCATAAAATCGATTCCCCACACGTCGAATAGTTCAACCTCCAGAATTGTGTTGAGTGGCATTTCATTGCACTTGGAGATGTTACCTACACGTTGGCATTGATCATATTTCAGCACAAAGAGATAAACATCTTTGAATAAAGAAGGCCAAAAAAATCCCGATTGTAGTACTTTTGCTGTTGTTCGATCACCGAAATAATGACCTCCATAATCAGAGGAGTGGCAATGGCCTAATATACTATCCATTTCTTCATGAGGCACACAACGTCTTATCATTTGATCTGCACAGGCCTTAAATAGAAATGGTTCATCCCAATAGTATTGCTTTACATCGTGGATAAACTTCTTTCGTTGCTGTGAGGTCAAATTCGGAGGTAACACTTTGGTAACCACGTAATTCACATAGTCAGCATACCAATTTAATATTGTGGTTACTCGGAACAGTTGTTCATCTGAAAATTTTTCATTGATCAGTATGTTGTCTTCTATCTGTACCTCTGCATTTTCCAACCGAGAAAGATGATCCGCCACCTGATTTTCTATACCCTTTCTGTCCCGGATCTCCAGATCGAATTCTTGTAACAATAGTACCCACCGTATTAAACGCGGTTTTTCATCCTTCTTCTCAATCAGATATTTAATGGCAGAATGATCAGTGTAGACAATTACCTTGGTGCCAATAAGATAAGCTTTGAATTTGTCGAAGGCAAATACCATTATAAGTAATTCCTTTTCGGTGGTTGTGTAGTTCAACTGGGCATTTGTCAACGTCTTGCTAGAATAATAGATGGTGTGAAAAATCTTGTCGTGACGTTGTCCCAATACTACTCCCACTGCGTAATCACTGGCGTCGCACATCAATTCGAACGGTAAAGACCAATCGGGCGTGTGACGCCCCCAAAATAGGTATACACAACACCCATTCTGAGTCGCCAAATACATGGTACAGAAACAACTACAACTTTATTATTACAACAGTAAAACTGTGAGTTTGAATACAAATATTATCTTCTAGACAATATCTATACTCAAATAAATCCTCATCACATTATTGATTCATTATTTTACAAAAATGGTGAGGACTACTAAACAACTCTCTCTAGAATCTTCATTCCATACCTCGACTAGTACTCGCTACATTCTCGCCTCCTGAGAAGAAAAATGGAACAACAAGGAAAAGGGTGAGCTCAACTAGCCCAGTAAAGAATATTATGACTAAGATAATATACAACAAATTATCGTTAGTCTTCAACAGGAAAAATCGATAGAATACAATAGACAACAAGTTTCGAGATCAATATTCGCGAATGAAATAATAATTCATAGAAGAGTTACGTAGAGAATGAAATCTACTATAATCTATGAATTTAACGGTCCATCATCAATATTTTATCCTGTAACATCAATCAATATTCATCTCAAATCAAATATTCATCTTTGCACTATGTGCCAAAGATATTCATCGATTGGTCATGTTCATTTAAACACCGCTCATCTTTGCACTCTGAAGCCAAAGATATTCTTTCAGAAATCATTCATCTTTGCACTACTGAGCCAAAGATATTCATCAATAATCATTCATCTTTGCACTACTGAAGCCAAAGATATTCAATAATATCATCATTTAAGACCGAGGATGATGAAAATATTTTTAAAGAAACGAATCCAAAGTGAAACAAAATGACAAGGATTAAGGATTAAGGATTCGTACTTGGTTTTATCCACGTCCAAAAATACCTCAAAAATAATCATAGTGGTGTAAAATTCAAGAATGATCAAAACATGGATACAATCGAGTTAGTATCCGAATAGATGTTTTGAGATTTAAAAGAAGAAATTTTATTTTTCGGTGAATAGTATCAGATATCGTGAATAGTGCCAGTATCGTGAATAGTAACTCGACACCAAAAGATAGAAATTCCACAAAAACATCTTCACGCTTCATGAATAGTACTCGTGAATAGTAATCGTGAATAGTAACTCATGAATAGTAACTTTCGTGAATAGTAACTTCATGAATAGTAACTCGTGAATAGTAACCCATGAATAGTAACCCCGACATGAAAAAGTTCCAAATTTGATAAAACTTCAGATCAACATTTCAAAGATAATGATATTGAAGAAATAATATCATTACAAAAAAAATAATATCCCTTACCTCGAAAGATTAGTACTTCTAACCGAATAAAGTATATAGTCTTTGAAGGGAACTGCCTAGCAATACTCAAAGTATACTCAAAATACTCACAAGAATACGCTCAAAATATCGAGAGAGAAATAGAGAAAACTTCAGTTTACGGTGTGATTTTCAATTCTAACCTAAGCACCCTATTTATAGGAAAATGCTTAGAACACCAAAGCAGAAAATTTAATATAATATTAATATAATTATACAAATTTTCCTTAGCCCACCTTTTGGTCAAAACACCAGCCACACATGTTAATGATGTCCAAAAAATACAAAAACGTTTTTCTTAACAAAAATAATTTAAACTCCCAAAATCAATTATTTTGAACTTGAACTTCAATAATTCATAATAAATAGCCCTTTCATCAGAAAATTCGAATCTCATGAGTTTTTATAGGAAATTCAATTCTCTACAACTTTGCAGAAGAAAGTTTTTCCAAATTCCAAATAGAAATTGACCGAAATCTACAAACGGGTGATTTTACAAGCTATAATCAAATTTCTATTCAATAATTGTGTCCACCAACACACAAAACATGTGTTAAACATTTAATGCCACAAAATACTCTTCCTCCTCATATACTCATATATCCCACATTCATTGTAAAAATATCACCGTTAATATATTATTAAAATAATATATTTAAATGAATTATTTTATCGAAAAAGATAAAATATTAATTTTCAACAATTGTCATTTTAAAAATTTTCTCCATCTATATCCACATAAAATCAATTTTTCCTCATCATATAAATCAATAATTAATTATTCACAAATAATATTACGAGAATCACAATATTGACAACCGTGCAGGTTCAGAAAGAGGGCTTTCCAATAAGAATTTCTTCTTCTTGGCGCCGCAATTAGATGACCAAACCTCTCCTTGTATGAGAACTTTCTAGACATTGCCAATAATGTTATCTAATAATATTATTCAGGATAATATGAATTATTGCTTCGATAATGAAAAATCTTCGTGTAATGACAATTATTGAAACAACAAAGAATATAAAATATCAACGCAAAGAATTATTAACTCAATAAAATATTGAGCGAAAGAATTATCAGTAACCATTATTGAGTAGTGCCTTCACGTAAGAATCAATAATTGGTGCAATACCGTATGCTCTTGTTCAACAACGCAGCGTATTAGTGTGTTTTAACCACGGGTATTCCAACAAGATAATCTCAGTAATAACTACGCCAAGTTATTTAAAAACAACTTATATTTGTCGTTTTCTTTATCCAATCGCTTTCAGTTATGGGGCACACATGGGTACGCTTGGGTGCATTTAATATTCCCGACAAAGACGAATATTCCACGACCAAACGAATATTCCCCGACAACAATGAATATTTTATAACCACTTGCTTATTTTGAAATATTTGCGTATTTAACCCTTAACTATCCACATTAATCAAATCAACCCTTACTATTTCAAAATAATAAATAAAGGAAATTCCTTTTATTTAAAAAAATTTTTGGTCTTACAACCTCCCTCCTTATGAAATTTCGTCCTCGAAATTGATGTACGATTCAGTGTTTTGAAAAGGTGAGGATACCTCGCTTTCATTTCCGCTTTCCAACTCCCGTGTCATTTCCTCTATATAGCATTATTCCTCCACAAAACTTTAACTTGTGGTATGACCTTTTTGGCGTAGGACATGCTCCTTCCTATCCAAGATCTTGACAGTACCTCCTCATACGTTAAGTCTTGGCTATCTCGTCCGGTTCTAACTCAATAACGTGGTTGGTCTTTCACATATTTATTTAAGTACATGATATATGAAACACATTATGAACACGAGACATATTCGGAGGTAATGCAAGTCTATAGGCTACATTTCCTACTCGGTCAAGAATTTGAAATGGACCAATAAATCGTGGATTGAGCTTTCCTCTCTTCCCAAATCTTGTAACTCCCTTCCATGGAGCAACTCGCAACAATACATGATCCCCTACATTAAATTCCACGTCCTTTCGATGAAGATTCGCATAACTCTTTTTGTCGATCTTGTGCCGCTTTGTATATCGTTGTCGAATCATTAGTCATACGTATCGTTCTAACTCGGGTCCCAACAATGTTGCTTCACCCACCTCATCCCAACATATTGGAGAACGACATTTTTGTCCATATAATGCTTCGAATGGAACCATGCCTATATTTGTTTAATAACTATTGTTGTATGAGAATTCCACCAATGGCAAGTACTTATCCCAACTTCCTTTGAAATCTAGGACACAGAGTTTTAATATATCTTCAAGAGTTTGAGTAGTCCTTTCTGATTGCCCATCCGTTTGAGGATGGTATGCCAAACTGAATAGTAAATTCGTGCCCATAGCTTTCTACAAACTAACCCAAAATCATGAAGTGAATCTTGGGTCACGATCTAAAACTATGGATACTGGCATGCCATGCAATCTCACAATCTCATTTACGTACATACGAGAAAGACGTTCAAGGGAATAAGTCTCTCGTATCGGTAAGAAATGAGCAGCCTTGGTTAATCTATCAACAATAACCCAAATAGCATTGATGCCTTGAGAAACCGTAGGAAGATTAGTAATGAAATTCAGGGTAATGTGTTCCCACTTCCATTTCAAAATCTCAAGTGGTTGCAACGGACCCTTAGGTACAAGATGCTCCGCCTTTACACGTTGGCAAGTTAAACACATCGAGATAAACTTTGCAATCTCTCTCTTCATATTGCTCCACCAAAATGTATGTCGAAGATCACGATACATTTTAGTACTTCCAGGATGGATTGCAAATGGCGTATTGTGTGCCTCCATCATAATCTTGTTCTTCAAATCAGAGTCGTTAGGAACACAAAGTCTAGAGTGGACTCGAAGTATTCCTTCTTCATCAATTCTCGCTTCAGGAATAGCTCCTTCTTGTACTTTCTTCTCGTGATCGCTCAAGATTGGGTGGCTTGAGCAACCTTAACTTTTTCTATTAAAGTTGGCTCTATCGCGATACTTGACATCATCGCTTTTCGTTTCGCGATATGATCTTCTACTCAACGCGTCAGCTACCACGTTCGCTTTTCCAAGATGGTATGGTTAGAATATGTGCCGAAATGAGTCGCCTCTTGAGCTCTTGGAAAATCTTCTCGCATTCCTCGCTCCATACAAATTTTGTATCTTTTCGAGTCAGCTAAGTTAACGGAATAGCGATTCGAGAATATCCTTCAACGAATCTCCGATAATAACCAACTAAGCCTAGAAAGCTACGTATTTCGATAACTGACTTAGGTTGCTCTCAACTGTGACTCATATCCCAATCTTGGATAGCACGTCACAATGACACCTATCGATTTACTATCGCATTTAATATGACGTCCCCTACGAGAGAGTTCCGCTTAGGTGAATTCCACAAAGGAAGTCACAAGATAAAGGCTCGGTACCAAATTCTATAGTTGAATTTTTAACTCCTCAAGTTCAATAGAGCCATTCGATATGAGATTTTAGAAATGAGTTTTGTGGGTTCAAAGTCGATACAAAATTTAATATCGAGCTTTGGGAGTAAGCCAAGAAATTCTTCGTAAAATACGCGGGAAAAATCAATAACAACAGAATATTATTCAAATCGACGTGTCTTTATTCAAATCCATAACATGGACTAAGAAAATTTGACATCCGTAATAAACGAATGACTTCATGGCTTGATATGAAAATGTTTGACTACAATGGTTTGATTGCTTGAATTGAATAACAAAGTTGCTTAGGAATATGAAAACTAACAACCTTACAAAAGCAATCAATTTGGCATGATGAGTAGTTAACCTTAAAATCACATCAAAAGCAAATATCTCTATAGAAATAAGGTTAACAGGTAATGTGATAGTGCCAACTTAAATCAAGCAAGATTTTTAAACAACGGATGTAATGAAAGTTTTCCTAACGGAGTTTCCACGAGATAGGTCAAAGTCTAATTTCTCCTGAGTCAAGTTTAAACGTTGGTATAAGTAAGAGAGAGAAAAGAATGGGTAGAACCCAGATTCAGTAAGGTATAAACTTCGCAAGAATTTATAATTAACTAACGTGCTAACTTCGTTCGGGTTCTCTTGCATTTTGACCGGTCACGACAAACGCTCTTCCCAAATCGTTGACTTTGACTTTTCGGGACGATCTTTTGAGTCACCGTCCCCTCGCTGAACTAGGTTTCGCCATCGTATAATCTCGAGCGATATGTCCTTCCTTTCCACAATTATAGCATACCTTGAACTGTTGTAGGCGGTTTGACCGATATGTCCCTCTTTCCGCATTTGTAGCATATATGACCGGTGGTCGTTTCTCCTCCCTTAGAACCGATTCTTGTCGCGCAAGATCGCATATCTTCATAATGGTCATTGTTAAATCTCCTCTTTTAAAATCTCCCCGACTCGCTTCTTCTATTTTCATGGCCATGATTACCACCAGAGTGGTTACCATTTCATGTCCGTCTGTTTCTTTCTCCGCAGTTATCATTATTCATTGATCGCATATCTCGACACGATCCCGGTTGTGGTCCTCAGTTGATAGTACACTCGTTATCTCGCCTAATAATTGAGCCACATTTACAACATCCGAATAAAGAGAAAATTTATGAGAAATGAGATATCGACGTATGCCGGTTTCAAACCTCTAAGAAACATCCGCGTCATACGTTCCTCATTCTCCACCAAATGAGGTGCAAACCGGATAACTCGCAAACTTTGCCTCAGATCGAGACATCGTCATGTTGTTTTGTTCCAATCGATGAACTCCACTTCCTTTATATGACGAACACTTTCGTGAAAGTACTTTGTCATTGAACTGCTTCAAACGTCTCCATGACATGCCGAAAGTGTATTTGGATGGGTACGCTTCACGATTTCCACGATGAATCGCCTCGCCACGGAACATAAAGGTGGCGAATGGAACTTTCTGTTTCTCCGCATCCCAAGACATCGAATATCTTGGTAATTTGTTTGACCCACGCCTCTCGCCTTTAATCGGATCCGGCTTTCTGCAATTCGGTGGTCCCAACTCTTTGAATCGCTTGGTTGTGACCACCCGTGAATTGCTATCATTTCCTCCTCGTATTTTGAACACGAGTCTCCTCGTCTGCGATTTTGCATGAACCGCAAAAAGCTTCTAAACATCCCCTCGCTCATCATCTCGCCGGTGGTGTTGTTCATGGGAGGAACATTGCCACTGCTGTTCAGACGTTCTCCTCGTTGGTGAGTACAGCATCTCCACGGCCTCATTTACTCTAATCGTTAATATTCTCGATCGACATTCTCAAACATCGTCATAAAATAAGGGTTAATTAAGGAAATCAATATATCACATAATATCCCTATATCTTGACTCAACTAACAAATAAGCTTAGGTAGGACACACTAGCGAAGGATTTACTCGCTCTCCCTCCTAGTTTTATTCCCCGATCTCCGCCGTGAGATCATATCCCTAAGCTCGATATTAACCTGTGACGCCCCAAAATAGGTATACACAACACCCATTCGAGTCGCCAAATACATGGTATGTAAACAACTACAACTTTATTATTACAACAAGAAACTGTGAGTTTGAATACAAATATTATCTTCTAGACAATATCTATACTCAAATAAATCCTCATCACATTATTGATTCATTATTTTACAAAATGGTGAGGACTACTAAACAACTCTCTCTAGAATCTTCATTCCATACCCCGACTAGTACTCGCTACATTCTCGCCTCCCCGAGAAGAAAAATAGAACAACAAGGAAAAGGGTGAGCTCAACTAGCCAAAGAAGAATATTATGACTAAGATAATATACAACAAATTATCGTTAGTCTTCAACAGGAAAAATCGATAGAATACAATAGACAACAAGTTTCAGATCAATATTCGCATTGAAATAATAATTCATAAGAGTTACGTAGAGAATGAAATCTACTATAATCTATGAATTTAATGGTCCATCATCAATATTTTATCCTCGTAACATCAATCAATATTCATCTCAAATCAAATATTCATCTTTGCACTACAGCCAAAGATATTCATCGGTCATGTTCATTTAAACACCGCTCATCTTTGCACTACTGTGCCAAAGATATTCTTCAGAAATCATTCATCTTTGCACTACAGCCAAAGATATTCATCAAGAATCATTCATCTTGCACTACTGTGCCAAAGATATTCAATAATATCATCATTTAAGATCGAGGATGATGAAAAATATTTTTAAAGAAACGAATCCAAAGTGAAACAAAATGACAAGGATTAAGGATTAAGGATTCGTACTTGGTTTTATCCACGCCCAAAAATACCTCAAAAATAATCATAGTGGTGTAAAATTCAAGAATGATCAAAACATGGATACAATCGAGTTAGTATCCGAATAGATGTTTTAGATTTAAAAGAAGAAATTTTATTTTTATGAATAGTACCAGATATACGTGAATAGTGCCGACACGTGAATAGTAACTCTCGACACCAAAAGATAGAAATTCCACAAAAACATCTTCACGCTTCATGAATAGTACTCGTGAATAAGTAACTCGTGAATAAGTAACTCTCATGAATAATAAGAACTCGTGAATAGTAACTCATGAATAGTAACTCGTGAATAGTAACCCATGAATAGTAACCCCGAGGCATGAAAAAGTTCCAAATTTGATAAAACTTCAGATCAACATTTCAAAGATAATGATATTGAAGAAATAATATCATTACAAAAAAATAATATCCCTTACCTCGAAAGATTAAGACTTCTATTTGGAATACAAGGGTATAGTCTTTGAAGGAACTTGCAAATCTAGCAATACTCAAAGTATACTCAAAATACTCACAAGAATACGCTCAAAATATCGAGAGAGAAATAGAGAGAAAACTTCGGTTTCGGTGTGATTTTCAATTCTAACCTAAGCACCCTATTTATAGGAAAATGCTTAGAACACCAAAGCGTAAAATTTAATATAATATTAATATAATTATACAAATTTTCCTTAGCCCACCTTTTGGTCAAAACACCAGCCACACATGTTAATGATGTCCAAAAAATACAAAAACGTTTTTCTTAACAAAAATAATTTAAACTCCCAAAATCAATTATTTTGAGCTTGAACTTCAATAATTCATAATAAATAGCCCTTTCATCAGAAAATTTGAATCTCGCGAGTTTTTATAGGAAATTCAATTCTCTACAACTTTGCAGAAGAAAGTTTTTCCAAATTCCAAATAGAAATTGACCGAAATCTACAAACGGGTGATTTTACAAGCTATAATCAAATTTTGGTCAATAATTGTGTCCACCAACACACAAAACATGTGTTAAACATTTAATGCCACAAAAATACTCTTCCTCCTCATATACTCATATATCCCACATTCATTGTAAAAATATCACCGTTAATATATTATTAAAATAATATATTTAAATGAATTATTTTATCAGAAAAAGATAAAATATTAATTTTCAACAATTGTCATTTTAAAAATTTTCTCCATCTATATCCACATAAAATCAATTTTTTCCTCATCATATAAATCAATAATTAATTATTCACAAATAATATTACGTAATCACAATATTGACAACCGTGCAGGTTCCTGTGAGAAAGAGGGGCTTTCAATAAGAATTTCTTCATTGGCGCCGCAATTAGATGATTCAAACCTCTCCTGTGTATGTAACTTTCTAGACATTGCCAATAATGTTATCTAATAATATTATTCAGATAATATGAATTATTGCTTCGATAATGAAAAATATGTGTAATGACAATTATTGAAACAACAAAGAATATAAAATATCAACGCAGCAATTATTAACTCAATAAAATAATTGAGCAAGAATTATCGTAACCATTATTGAGTAGTGCCTTCTTCACGTAAGAATCAATAATTGGTGCAATACTGGTAAGCTCTCTTGTTCAACAACGGCGATTAGTGTGTTTTAACCACCGGGTATTCCAACAAGATAATTCTGTAACAACTACGCCGTTATTTAAAAACAACTTATATTTGTCGTTTTCTTCATCCAATCGCTTTCACAGTTATGGGGCCCACACATGGTCATGCGCTGGCGTGCATCGAATATTCCCGACAAAGATTACGAATATTCCACGACCAAACGAATATTCCCAAACAACAATGAATATTTTATAACCACTTGCTTATTTTGAAATATTTATGATTTAACCCTTAACTATCCACATTAATCAAATCAACCCTTACTATTTCAAAATAATAAATAAAGGAAATTCCTTTTTATTTAAAAAAATTTCGGGGTCTTACAGGGCGCTACAATGATTGGAGCAGAGACCAATTTCTTCTTTAATACCTCAAATGCCTCGATACAGGACTGATCCATCTTAAAAAGCACATCTTTCTCCAAGAGTGAACATAGGGGTTTCAAAATCTTTGAAAAATCTTTAATGAAGCGTCTGTAGAAACCCGCATGTCCCAAGAAGCTCCGAATGCCTTTTACAGATGATGGAGGAGGCAGTTTCTCAATTGTCTCAATCTTTGCTCTATCCACCTCTAATCCGGATGCGAAAATCTTATGTCCCAGAATAATCCCTTCTTGCACCATAAAATGACATTTTTCCTAGTTAAGCACCAGGTTAGTTTCCACGCACCGCTTTAACACCAAAATCAGATTCTTCAAACATAAGTCGAAACTATCACCGAACACGGAGAAGTCATCCATAAATACCTCTAAGTTTTGTTAGACCATATCGGAGAAGATTTCCATCATACATCGTTGAAAGGTTGTCGGTGCATTACATAAACCAAAAGACATACGCCGGAATGCAAACGTACCGTATGGACATGTGAACGTGGTATTTTCTTGATCTTCCGGAGCTATGGCAAATTGATTATACCCGGAATATCCATCCAGCAGACAGTAGAATTGATGTCCCGCTAACCTGTCCAACATCTGATCAATGAACGTCAAGGGAAAGTGATCCTTGCGTGTGGCTTTATTCAACTTGCAGTAATCCATACATACTCTCCAGCCTGTAACAGTTCTAGTCGGGATGAGCTCATTAGCTTCATTCTTCACCACTGTCATACCCCCTTTTTTCAGTACGCATTGTACAGGACTTACCCACGAACTGTCTGAGATTGGGTAAATAATACCGGCATCCAACCATTTTATAATTTTCTTTTTCACCACATCTTTCATAATGGGATTTAACCTTCTTTGCATCTTAATGGTCTATTTTGACCCCTCTTCCATTAAAATCTTATGCATACAGAAAGATGGGCTAATACCTTGAATATCCGCTATAGTCCACCCAATCGCTGTTTTGAATTCGCGTAGAACCCGTAGCAATTTTTCCTTTTGGGTGTCAGTTAACTCTGTCGAAACAATAACTGGTAGAGTTGAATCTTTCCCCAGATAAGCATACTCAAGAAGAGAGGGAAGTGGCTTTAACTCCAACACCGGTGGCTCTTCTATCGACGGTTTGCACTTTTTACCTTCCTTTTCGGGCCTATCAAGCGTGTCGAATGGTTGATTATTTTTTCGGTAGAATGATGATATGTCTAGCCATTTGATCTGCTCAATGTCCTCGTCAATACTATAGTCGTCTATTCTGAGCAACATGGATTCTATCGGATCCTCTGAGTAATTACCGCAGATCTTGTGATTAACTAACTCATCCATTAAATCCACCCGCAAACACTCACATTTTTCCTTCGGATAAGACATTGATTTAAACACATTAAAAGTGACATGTTGATCTTCAACTCGCATCATCAATTCTCCTTTCTGCACGTCGATCAACGTTCTCCCCGTTGCTAAGAATGGTTGCCCGAGAATGATGGGAAGTTCCTTATCTGCTTCATAATCCAAGATAACGAAGTCTGCTGGGAAGATGAATTTATCCACCCTTACTAATACGTCTTCAACGATACCTCGTGGATATGTAATTGAGCGGTCCGCCAACAATAAACTGATATTTGTCAATTTTGGTGCCTTGAGCCCGAACTGACTGTAGACTGATAATGGCATCAAATTAATACTGGCCCCCAAAACACATAGTGCTCTCCCCAAAAACTGATTACCAATGTCGCACGAAATAGTAAAACTACCTGGATCTTTCAACTTTGGAGGCAACTTTTCGGATAATTCTTGTTGCATTCTTGATTAGCACCATCTTGTTTCAAAATCACCCAGTTTCCTTTTCTTTAACAACACATCCTTCATGAACTTAGCGTAGCTCAGCATTTTTTCTAAAGCTTTAGCAAATGGGATGTTGATATTCAACTTCTTGAAAATATCTAGAAATCTTGGAAACTTCTTATCTAACTTGGATTTCTGAAACCTCTGCGGATACGGTATGGGCGGCATTGTGACAGTTGGTTTCGGTGCATTCTGCTCTATGACTTCCTCTTTATCTCTCCCGGTTTCCATAACTTCTTCTATTTCAGCTGTTGCGTTATCCCCCTTTTCCTTATCCTTAACTGTTTATTGCAAATCCTTCCCACTGCGTAAAGTTACAGCCTTGCAATGCTCGTTTCTGCCCGGATTAATTTTTGTATCACTAGGGAGCGTTCCTAGTGGATGGTTATTCAATGCATGTGCTATTTGCCCCAATTGATTTTCCAAATTCTTTAACGATGCCCCATGGCTTTGCAAAGTAAGATCTACTTGATTCAATTTCTTATCTTATTCCTCGTTCTTTTTGTCAGAAGCTCTAATGAATTTTTCTAAGGCTTCTTCCAAACTTGATTTCCTCTCTGGTTGTTGAGTCTGATTTTGAAATTCGGAGGTTTTTTGTTGTCTAGGTGGTTGAGCGACAGCTTGATTATTACTCCATGAAAACCCCAGATGATTTTTCCAACCTGGATTATAAGCATTTTGAGTCGTATACGGTTGAGTTGAGCGATTATAGTTTCCTACGAACTATGCTGATTCAGAATTTATGGCACATTGATCCGTAGCATGACCCCCAGCACACAACTCACAAACCATCGCTACCTGCTGTGTGGCTTGTGGACGCCATATTTCCATATGCTTGGCTATTGCGGTCACTTGTGCTGTTAATGTTGTCATCGCGTCCACTTCATACTTTCTCGATGCTTTCGGATGATTAGACCTCGTCATGGGCCACTGATAGTTGTTGGTGGCCATTGTCTCTAACAATTGATACGCCTCATCAAAACTCTTGGACATGATCGCTCCTCCTACTGCTGGATCAATACTAGACCTCGTGGACGTGTGCAAACCATCACAAAATATCCCTAATTGCATCCACTGCGGAATTCCATGATGAGGGCACTTACGGAGCATATCCTTGAACCTTTCCCATGCCTCATATAACGATTCTAAATCAAATTGTGCGAAAGTATGAATATCGTTCTGTAGTTTTTCCGACTTCGCTGGTGGGAAGAACTTAGCTAAAAATTTTTGAGCTAAGTCATCCCAAGTGGTGATTGAGCCAGGAGGCAAAGAGTGTAACCAGCTCCGTGCTTTATCTTTTAAAGTAAACGGGAACATCCTCAACCTTGTAGCATCTTCCGATACGTTGTTAAATTTGAAGGTATCGCAAACTTCCAAAAAACTCAAGATATGCTCATTAGGATCATCTATCGAATTACCCCCAAACTGACATGTATTTTATAGCATCTGAATTATTCCCGGTTTTATCTCGAAACTATTCGCATTGATTGTCGGCCTCTTAATACTTGACTGTAAATCCGTGACATTCGGCATGGCGTAATCCCTAAGTGATTTATATTCATTCTCTGCCATGTTCACGAGTATTTCCTGGTTTGCCAGTTCTTCTTCCAAATGTAAAACCTCACTATTCAAACGCACTTTCCGGAACTTTTTTTTCGATGTCGTCTGTATACGGAAAAAGTTCCTTTCTAGCCTTCGATCTAGTGTGCATACACGCACAAGAATTCCTGCCAATCCAAGAAGAAAAATAAGTAACGTTTAAATTAAGACTGAATTAATTATAACTAATATGAAATTAATATTAATAAAATTCCCCGGCAGCGGCGTCAAAAACTTGTTGGTTGATTTCGCAATCAAAGAATACGTGCAAGTATACACGGTCAACAAGTAATAAAGTGATAAAATAGAGTATCGTTCCCACAGAGAATTCTAATTAATAAATTCCAACTACTAGCACTATATCAATCCAATTTCATTCAAACAATGATAAATTATGATTTTCTGAAATATTAAAACTAAATTAAACAATTAAAGATATTATTCTAAAATAAGCAAATAAATAAACTAAGATTTGAGTGAATGACTTCCGATAGATAAGGATTAAGACTTCAATATCCCCAATTATGAACTATAAATCAATTATCCAATTATCCCAACTATTATGTCTACTGAATTGTTAACAGGAAGTCTCCAATGTCAAAAATCATTTTTCAAGTGATCAACTAACTTCTATTTAATCCAGATTAATCTTGTTATAGTCCTATGCAAAATAAGTGAATTAAACTCCTTCAATCCCAATTCCTTATGTGTTACATGCGGTGAATAGATATTTCCATTCAATTCACAAACCTAATTATTTACTTTGCAAATAACTAAGTCACATGTTATCAAACCCAGTTCTAACCCTAGAATTCCTCTTCCAATTCCTTCTAGAATAACAAGGTAATTATTGGCCAAATAATTAAACAATAGATGCAAGGCATGTTAAACAATTCACTTCAACATAAATAATTGGAATAACTGAATAACTAATTTATAACCATAAAAGATTCAATTAAAATCTTAATTAAAGAATTAGTTCATAACGGAAATAAAAACCAATAATTGTTTGCAAATCATCCTTAAAGAATCACAAATTGAAAATAAGGAGAAGAAGAAGAAAACTCTGTAGCTAATCCTTAATCTCCAAGTAATCCCTGTGTAGCCTCCAATGATTGAATGAATTGATTGAATGATTAGATAATAGCCCTAATTTCAACACTTAATTTCTTTTTATAGCTTCCCCCAATCCTAATCCAATTAGGCTTCACATTAGCTCCCAATAACCAAGTCAAGTCCAACAGGAAGGCAAACGCGCTAATCCAGTCAATGCCAGCCGAGGCTCAACGCCCCGGTGCTGTTGGTAGTGTATTTTCCAGCGCCCCGGTGTTGGACTTCTCTGAAATTACCATATTGCCATTAAGTGCTTGAAACTCCCATAATTGCCCCTGCAGCTCCCAAATCTACAAAACAAGACATAAACACAATAAAAATGCTACTAAATAACTTGAGAATGCAATAATTTAAGTCCAAATATATCCAATTCATGGGTATATTACCCAATCATCATAACCCATTATTTCCATCTCTATTTTTTATTTATTCAGTTTAGGTTATTTTTGTTAGTTTATTCTCATTTTAAATTGTGATAGTCAGATTAGCTTTGCATAAATATTTTAGTAGCTGAATTTGGATATGAGTCTATTTGTGCATAGCCTCAAAATTATGGTATTAAGTTAGACACTCATGCTTGTTCAGTAATTCATGCTTTGACAGTGCTTATTGGTGTTCTTTTAGGTATATTGGAAAGAATTCAGTAAGGCCTTGAAGTGTTGGGAAGGAAAAATTTACAGTGCAGACTGCAACCAGGCGCGACCATGCTTGGAAAGGCTTTAGACACATGCGCTACCGCTACTACCGCAAGCAACTCGAGCGAAATAGGCACTTTCGCGCGCGCTACCTGGTCTCCATCGAAAAGTCGCATGCCGCTGCATGCGATTATGCTAAGACTTGAAATTTTTTAAGTTTAAAACACGTGTTGTGCCTTATATCTTATATCACTCGATATAACCGAGAGCCTTCTCAGTCTCCACAACGCACATGATTCCCCTTCTCCAAATAGTTACACATTGAGAAATCAGAGAGTCCTAATTTTTTCTCCATCGATTCATCTCCTCTCAAATCGTGCGCATCAATTACTTTACCCACGATCAATAAATGAATTGATACGAATCTAGGGTTTCAGAGAGGGTTGTGCAAAAATCAATTTGGGGGTAATCAGTCAGCGGCTATCACTTACTATCAAGCGAGTAATCTTCTTCTTCGATTATCAATCTTCAATGGGTCCTAAGCGTGCGAGGTCTCGTACCCCGGAATCATCATCGTCAAGCAGTGACAGTGGGGATAATGTGGATCTCTCTAAATTCATTAACTTGGATGCTCAAATTGAATACTGCCGAATTATGGCAAAGTCGTTTGTTCGGGAGCGAGGGTTCAAGCCCGACGCGCAAGATGGTGAGTTAGTGCAGATGATTCATGAGAGGTGTTGGCATGGGGTGTGCTCTACGCCAGTGGCTGCACCTATGGCTATTGTGCGGTAGTTCTACGCAAATGCGCAGCGATCGATGGATGGATTTTCTTTCGTACATGGGATTCAAGTGGATTATAGGCCGAGAGCCATTCGTCAAGTGTTCCATTTACCCGACCCTCCGGTTGGGCGAAGAAGTTGGGTGGAGACAGATCGCTCGGATACAGATATAAATGTTATTATCATAGATTTGTGCATCCCAGGGACTCAGTGGACATGCACGCGGGCACTAATCACCCCAAGACGTTTCTAGCGTCCCCTCTCAATCGATATGCAAAGGCCTGGAACCTGTTTGTGTGTGCCAAACTCATGCCATCTTCTCATCAACATGAGATTATCGTTGAGCGAGCTATTATATTGTGGGGGATCATTGTGGGAAAGCATATCGACGTAGGGTATCTGATGAATCAGAAAATGCTAAAATATATGTGAGGAAGTACCACGGGTATCTGATGAATCAGAACATTTCGCCGTTATTTTTATAAAAAAGATAATTATGTCATTTTCTAACTACGACAATACTTTCGTTGTGGGGTCCACTAATGATTGTGCCGTCGTACGAATATTCCCTGTTAAAACGAAGATTCCCCGACCAATCGAATATTATATAGCCACTTGTTTACTTTGCAAAATTTGTAAATAATACCCACAACTATAACATTATATCAAATCCACACCATAATATTCAAAAATATATTTTGAGAAAAATTAATCTTTATTCATAAAAGTTGGGGTCTTACATCTTAAACCTATCACATGTAACTACACCTTCTCCTGCCCTTGCCTGATTTGTTTCCCACCAAAAGTTCACCTCCCCTTTCATCATGTAGGTGGAAAAAGCGGTCTTTTGCCCCTCAACTACCCTAGCTATCACAAACGCCTTCTCAATTTCCTAAACCCAAGTCTGAGCTTCAACAGGGTCAGTTGTACCTTTGAATTTTGGCGGTCCTACAGCCTTAAAATCTTTGAAATTCGCCAAGCAATTGTCTGGCGGGTTCCCTGCGGCCGGCATTCCTTGCTGCAAAGCTTGTGCTACCATGTTTGCAAATTACTGCATTGGGTCTGCTTGTTGTCCCTCAACGTTATTGACAAACTCTTCTGTCCTTTGATTTTGAATTTGACGTCTTGGCGGCATAATCTAGTCAAGTAAAACCATAAATTATTATGTACATTCTAAATCTTATCATATAAATTTATTATATAAAACTTGTTTCATTACTCAAACTTAGATTCATATTCATTTAACGAATATTTTATATAGCATAGCACATACTGCTTTAAACATCAGCAATCCCTTTGTGACTACAAAAGTCAGGATTTACAACCTTGATCAATACAAAAGTTGGGAACATTACATTACACAGACATACATATCTTATATATTACATTAAATAGACCTACACAACAGAACCTATAATACCTATTTATTATGCCTTTTTTCTTGGACAACCTTTCGCCTGATGACCTTCTATCCCACAGATAAAACATGCTCCTAGTTTATATTCGGGACAATACAGAGTGGTATGTCCCTCATAGCCGCAAAGGTAACATATCTTTTTCCATTTCTTCTTATCGGATTTTCCTAAGTTGTGGTCTTCTATCTTTCTTTTCCCCTTATTGCTCGGAGCTGCACACGATATGTTGCTTCTGGCTCCCATTTGATCAATTTGGATTTTAAGCTTATCTTGTTCTTCCATTGTTTCTAGTAAGGCTTTTTGCAATTGACTATTTAGCATCTTTTCTATTTCCCACAGCTTTTCCAGAGAAAAAACCTTGTTCCTCAGATCATGCACTTCCGTTGATGCTTGTTCAACTTCAACTTTAGTGTCTGAATCACTATCTGTCAGTTCCACCATTTCGGTATCTGGTACTACATTTTCTACAATAACCACCTCGTCCGAGTTGTTTTCATTATGAGCCTCTATTTCAGCTATTGGCTTCGATATTCGCTCGGGAGTATGGATTTGATCCTTCTTTATGCTATAAGCATATAACAAGCCCTTTCCACCAGACATCTACACACACAAATTATCCTGATTAGCATGTAGTATAAACACACATCAATTAATAGTTTTATATAAGTTATCTTTTAATTTGTTTGATGATGAATTTATCCAATTCATCTCTTTTTAAACTCTATATGAGTTACTTATATTTTCAACATTTCCCTCTATTCTAAGGTTATAGCCTAAGGTCTAGCCCACCTAAGGTTTTTAACCCTAAGCTCTAATACAAACATGTAAAGCCCCCGAATTCGAATACTTGAAACCCGAACTCAGTGCTTCACGATACCATTTCTATAAGCGGAATAATACTAATAATAATAACAATAATATAAATATCCAACTTAATTTACATAAATATCAGAGTCTATTCCCAAGTACGTAACCTTTATTACACTCATTACATAACATGATAGATAATATATCTCATTGTCTTAATAATATTAAACTACTCCCTCCGTCCCAGGATAAAAGTCTAGGTGGACTTTTCACGCATATTAAGAAGATAAATGAAATGACAAAATTGTTCATAATAATGTCATTAAATATGGAGAGAGAATTAGAATAAGAAAAGTATGAGATATTTAATGCTACGGGTATAATAGGAAAATATGTGTAAAAGTTTGCTTATTAAAGGAAAATGGACATTTAACATGGGACTACCTGTGATGCCCCAAAAATAGGTATACATCACCCATCTTGAGTCGCCAAATACATGGTACAAAATTTAAATACAACTTAATTATACAACAGTCGTGTAAAATACGATTAAACATATGCTGTGAGTTTTAATACAAATATTGTCATCTAGACAATATACAAACTCAATGGGGTCCTCATTACATTTATTTTCACACTATTTAATAGAATAGTGAGGACTACTAATACTATCATCTGGTCCATCACTCCGTTCCCCGACTCGTCCCAGCTATATTCTCATTTCCTGAAGAGAACAGTGAAAGAAAGTCTGAGCTCAACTAGCCCAGTAAGAAATATTATGACTAAGATAATGCGAGAATAATTTATCGTTAGCCTTCAATGATTGTTAAACCGATAAAATATAATAACTATCAAGTTTAACTACAATGAACAAGCAATCCATTAGAAGAGTCAAGTAGGAATAATATCTACTATCTTCTATGATTTAAAAGGTTTTTCATCACTTTTATCATTTGGGACTCAATTTTTAATAAATAATCCACATCATTAAATCACCCCGCACTACTGACGGCCAAGGATATTCTTTAGTATCACGACCACGAATTATCCATGCACAACGGCTAAAGATAATCATGTTTTCATCAACGGTCCTGATCATGCCATAAAACAATTAATCTTTGCACTACGGCTAAAGAGAATCCATAGCCATAATCATACCAAAAACTGTCCATCAATGCACTACGGGCCAATGAGGACTTTTTCCACATTATTTGTAACATTACGGTTCTGATTATACCGAATAATCCCTGGTCATAATCATACCAAGTCCATCTATGCACTTAATGCCACAGATGACTTTCAACATAATATAAGCATGAGGATGATAACAATGATATAAGAATTCAATAAAACAAGTTCAAGAATTAATTTATCCAGGAACTAATAACGTCCACATTGTCAACATGATTCTTCTTTATAGAGTAAAATTTAAGAATGCACAGAAGAATATTTTCATGAAAAGATACTAGATGAAGCGCAAATATCAAAGATATTCCACTAATTTCATGGAGTATAGAAGTCAAAGTTTTAACCAACTAAGTATAATAAAGAATGGAATAACAAAAGAAATCACCATGCATACGATAGAGCCATTGCAGCAAAAGTTATTCCAATGAGAATACTAAATAACGGAACCAGTCCGGTGTAAAATGCATGCAGACGAATATTCCAATGTAATAATAAAGAATGGAACCAGTCCGGCGTAAAACGCATGCATGTGATATTCCAATGTAATAATAAAATCTGGAACCAGTCCGACGTAAAACGCATGACAAGATATTCCAATGTAATAATAAAGAATGGAACCAAGTCCCATAAAATGCATGCATGTGAGGATATCCAACATAATAATAAAGAATGAAATAATGTAAGAATTTCACCGGTATAGGGTAGCTCAGCGTATCTGAGTTATTCCAATGTAATAATAAATAATGGAATAACAGAAGTTCTCTTCATGAATACAAAATAAATAATACCCCTTACGGGTACAACAAATAATATTCCCTACTTTTGAAAGAAGAGTATTCCGACTGGTAGGGCGAGGATATACTCGAAGAAAATTTGCACTACGCTCAAAGCTTTCTTAAACTCTAAAGAAATACGCTCAAGATTATAGAAGAAGAACTCTTTCTATAGTTTCTCTCTCTAGAGTTTCAGTGAATTCATAAGAAATAATGAAGGAATGAGCTTTTATTTATAGAAGAATGGAATATATAGTAACTAGTTCATGAACGGTCCAGATTAATTTACTTTTAATCGGACGGTCCATATTTAAAGCAAAATTTTTTAAATAAAATATAATATATTCTATTTATAATCTAATAAAACGAATAACTTTATAAAAGTATTCTGTTTTATATAAAAAGATTTTACTATGCAAAACACTATGCGTGCACTATGCAACACTATGCATAATAAAATATAATATATTCTATTTATAGAATAACTTTATAAAAGTATTCATTTTATATAAAAAGATTTTACTATATACAAAACACTATACATAATAGAATATAATATATTCTATTTATAGAATAACTTTATAAAAGTATTCTTTTTATATAAAAGATTTTACTATTAAAACTTTAAACCAACGATCCATATTGATTTACTATTATAATTTTAACCAACTGATTACGAAAAATTAGCACATCTCTCGTATGGAATAATATTGTACCCAAAAATGATTTAGACCAGAAAAGAAATATATATTTTTTGAGTGAATAGTACCTCGTGAATAAGTACTTGAGGAATAGTACCTCATGAATAGTACCCCGACACAAAAAGTGTCCCAAATACCCGAGTGAACTATTATACTAGAGTGAATAGTAATCGGGTGAATAGTAACCCATGAATAGTAACTCGTGAATAGTACTCAGACACGAAAAATACCCCAAATACCTGAGTGAATAATATTCGGGTGAATAGTAATTTAAGTGAATAGTAACTCGTGAATAGTAACTCATGAATAGTACTCCGACACAAAAAGTGCCCCAAATACTCGAGTGAACAATACGAGAGTAAATAGTAACCGAGTATTTTATAATAACTTGTCTACTTTGAAAAAATTTTACATATCACCCTTAACTTTAAACTTTTATCAATTTAACTATTTACCAAAATAGAAAAATTGAATACTTTTATTTCATAAAATTCGGGGTCTCACAATCTCCCCTCCTTATGAAATTTCGCCCTCGAAATTTATGTACGTACCTGATATTCGAAGAGATGAGAATACCTTGCTTTCTTTTCGGATTGTACCTTCCCGGTTATTTCCTCTCTATCATGATTTTCCATTTCTCATCTCCTGTATTTCAAATATTATTCTAGAATATAGTTTCAAAATAAGGGTTAATTGACATACCACGTAATACCCCTATATTCTGACCGACCAATTAAATAACAAATAAACTTAGGTAGGTCATACTAGCGAAGGAATTTCCCGTCGTTCCCCTCCTAGTTTTTGTCTCACATCTCAGCCAGGGATCATATCCCTAAGCTTTGATACCAACTGTGACGCCCCCAAAATAGGTATACATCACCCATCTTGAGTCGCCAAATACATGGTACAAAATTCAAATACAACTTAATTATACAACAGTCGTGTAAAATATGACTAAACATATGCTGTGAGTTTTAATACAAATATTGTCATCTAGACAATATACAAACTCAATGGGGTCCTCATTACATTTATTGTCACACTATTTAATGTAATAGTGAGGACTACTAATACTATCATCCGGTCCATCACTCCATTCCCCGACTCATCCCAAACTATATTCTCATTTCTCAAGAGAACAATGAAAGAAAGGGTGAGCTCAACTAGCCCTAAGAAGAAATATATGACTAAGATAATGTAGAATAATTTATCGTTAGTTTTCAACAAATGTTAAACCGATAAAATATAATAATTATCAAGTTTAAGCTGCGGTAATGAACAAGCAATCCATTAGAAGAGTCAAGTAAGGAATAAAATCTACTATCTTCTATGATTAAAAAGGTTTTTCATCACTTTTATCGTTGGGACTCAGCTTAATAAATAATCCACATCATCGAATCACCCCTGCACTACGGCCAAGGATATTCTTTAGTATCACGACCACGAATTATCCATGCACTACGGCTAAAGATAATCATGTTTTCATCAACTGTCCTGATCATGCCATAAAATAATTCATCTTTGCACTACGGCCAAAGAGAATCCATAGCCATAATCATACCAAAAATTGTCCATCAATGCACTACGGGCCAATGAGGACTTTTTCCACATCATTTGTAAAATTACGGTTATGATTATACCGAATAATCCCTGGTCATAATCATACCAAGTCCATCTATGCACTACAGGCCACAGATGACTTTCAACATAATATAAGCATGAGGATGATGACAATGATATAAGAATTAAATAAAACAAGTTCAAGAATTAATTTATCCAGGAACTAATAACGTCCACATTGTCAACATGATACTTCTTTGTAGAGTAAAATTCAAGAATGCTCAGAAGAATATTTTCATGAAAAGATACTGGATAAAGCGCAAATATCAAGGATATTCCACTAATTTCATGGAGTATAGAAGTCAAAGTTTTAACCAACTGAGTATAATAAAGAATGGAATAACAAAAGAAATCACCATGCATGCGATAGACCGCACAGGTAGGTTATTCCAACTGAATACTAAATAACGGAACCCAGTCCCAGAAATAAAATGCCAGACGTGATATTCCAACAGAATGATAAAGAATGGAACAAGGTCCGGCGTAAAACACACAGACAGGATATTCCAACATAATAATAAAGACTGGAACCAGGTCCGACGTAAAATGCACAGATAGGATATTCCAACAGAATAATAAAGAATCGAACCAGGTCCGGTGTAAAACGCACAGACAGGATATTCCAACATAATAATAAAGAATGAAATAACAGAAGAATTTTACCAAGTATAGGGTAGCACGCATATACAGGTTATTCCAACAGAATAATAAATAATGGAATAACAGAAGTTCACATCATGAATACAAAATTAATAATACCCCTTACGGGTACAACAAATAATATTCCCTACTTTTGAAAGAAGAGTATTTCGACTGGTAGGGCGAGGATATACTCGAAGAAAACTTGCACTACGCTCAAAGCTTTCTTAAACTCTAAAGAAATACGCTCAAGATTATAGAAGAAGAACTCTCTCTATAGTTTCTCTCTCTAGAGTTTCAGTGAATTCGTAAGAAATAATGAAGGAATGAGCTTCTATTTATAGAAGAATGGACTGCATAGTAACTAATTTATGAACGGTCCAGATTGATTTACTTTTAATCGGACGGTCCATATTTAAAGCAAAATCTTTTAAATAAAATATAATATATTCTATTTATAATCTAATAAAACGAATAACTTTATAAAAGTATTCTATTTTATATAAAAAGATTTTACCATGCAAAACACTATGCATAATAGAATATAATATATTCTATTTATAGAATAACTTTATAAAAGTATTCTGTTTTAATTAAAAAGATTTTACTATTAAAACTTCAAACCAACGATCCATATTGATTTACTATTATAATTTCAACCAACGATCTGAAATATTAGCACATCTATTCATGGAATAATATTGTACCCAAAAATGATTTAGACCAAAAAAATATATATTTTTTGGGTGAATAGTACCCCGTGAATAGTACCCTATGAATAGTACCCCAATACAAAAAGTGTCCCAAATTCCCGAGTGAACAATACTAGAGTGAATAGTAATCGGGTGAATAGTAACCCGTGAATAGTAACTCATGAATAGTACTCCGACATGAAAAATACCCCAAATACCCAAGTGAATAATATTCAGGTGAATAGTAATTTAATTGAATAGTAACCCATGAATAGTTACTCGTGAATAGTACTCTGACACAAAAAGTGCCCCAAATACTCGAGTGAACAATACTAGAGTAAATAGTAACCGGGTATTTTATGATAACTTGTCTACTTTGAAAAATTTTCACATATCACCCTTAACTTTAAACTTTTATCAATTTAACTATTTACCAAAATAGAAAAATTGAATACTTTTATTTCATAAAATTTGGGGTCTCACACTACCTAAAATAGTAATTAGGACTTTTATCATGGGACGGAGGGAGTATTACATAAGATAGCATTTCATTCATTCTGCAACCTTTCCTTTTCCCTTGTTCTTAGCAGAGCCTTCAGGTTGTTCGCACTTAGCTGAAAATATTTAAATTAAGTAAGGATGAGCATTTGAGTGCCCAACAAGTAATAACTATTATAAATATTAGCTGAAAAGATTAAATGTTCTCTTTGTACTACCCTTCTACAACAAATCAATAGTTGTGAAGTAATTTGGACCGATAATAATAACATAACAACTCTCTATCAAATTTTTAAAACTATGTACTGACTATAAATAGGGTTAAAGTGGCATACTATGAACATTGTTTTCAATTTTTGAATAGGTTTAGCAGAACTTCATCTGCAAACTGTCATAACTTACGGGCACAGAGGGTGATCAGCCCGTTATGCCATGTATTGATCAATACTATATGCAAGAACGATATTATCGTTCACTCTGTCCGCATTGGGCGCATAAAAGTTTTCCCCTGTTCGGGATGTTCATACTTAGTCGGGAATCCGAACCAAAATAATTTGATTGGATGCAAAAAGGTTTTATCATATTCAATAATATTTTTAAATATGTGTCTAGCTAGTCAAATAACTTAGACGTCTTTTACTTAACGTATACATATTGGAGATCAATAGGTATATATATATATATATATATATATATATATATATATATATATATATATATATATATATATTAACATGTGATTAAATACAATGATTATCCAAGTGGAGACACTTGAATAACCATATTTAGAAATTAACGAACAGAATATATATTTGAATAATAATATAATACCATGTTGATAATCAATGATCGGATATAACATATATAACAATATGGTTAATAATCTGGTACAATAATAATATAATTCTAAAACTCTCTTACTCATGTCCATTGAATAAAGAAAATGCAAAGGTAGGATACTTGTATGGTCTGCTGCTAATAATACGCAACTTATTTCTTATCTTTTGTATAATAACCTATCAGTAATAAGATCATTTTACTGATTAGAATAACATATCGTAATACATAATACTGCTTATTGCAGTCAGCACATAACCTAATCACATTGTCACACATATTCAATAGTCATTGAATCACAAACAAACATTAATACAGTCAAATTATCTAAGTCCAGATCAATTTTTGAAACATGTCGGTGTACCGACGGCATAATCGGATATTTATCGAGTCTAAGATTCTATCATGTAGCTCAATAATTGTAAGTATCAGACATATTATTTTTAAATGACTTATAATAATTTTTAAACATTTATTATAATTTATCATGAATTTTTAAACATCGGAATCATTATTAAATAATTTAAATATTAAACAATTCTATTATCATTAATATTTAATTAATATTAAACTATTAATGAAACCATTGCCAAAATATTAAAGTTATTTATAATAACACAAAATATTTTTAAAGTATTAATATTATCCTTAAATGATTTTTAAAACATTTAAAATCATTTTTAAATAATTACCATTAATATTTGAATATTAATGTACTATTATTAAAATTCATTAAGTATAACTTAAAATATTTTTAATTCATTTATATCCTTTTAAATGATTTTTAAATTAATAAAACAATTTTAAAACTATTTATTTAATATAATTATTAAATAAATTTAATATCATTAATATTAAATTTAATATCATTAATATGTAATTATTCTTTAAATATTAAAAGTTATATTTTATAACTTAAAATATCTTTAAACACTTTATTTTCATTTAAAATGATTTTTATAATAATGAAATCATTTTTAAACTAATTTATTTAATATAATTATTAAATAAGTTTAATATCATTAATAATAATTTAATTAATAAAATTTACCTTTAAATATTGAAAGTTATATTTTATAACTTCAAATATTTTAAATACCTTATTATTATTTAAAATAATTTTAATATAATAAAATCATTTTTTTTTATTTATTTATTTCATTCATTTATTAAATAACTTAATTATCATTAATATTAATTTATTAATGAATTTCATCACAAAATATTAAACATCATTAAAAATAACTTAAAATATTTTCTTATATCATAATATAATTTTAAATGATTTTCAAGTATTAAAATCATTTTTAACTAATTTATTTAATATTATAATTAAATAAATTAATACTGAATAATATTTCAAAAATATTAAATATTTATGAAATATACTTAAAATAATTAAAACTAATTTTCGGACTTTAAAATAATTTTAATAATTTATCATGTATTTTAATAATTTAAAACTATTTTTTCTATTTATTTAATTAAAATAATTAATTTACGAAAATATTTGTCGATAAAAGGGCCTATAGCGCTGCTAATTTAAACTGTCATTATAGGTGTTCTTGAAGTCGTTCTTGGCCAAACCAAGAAACTCATATCGATTCATCGAAAGTGGGTGAGTTTGACCAAGCATAGATCTTGGATCTTAAAGTTTCTGGGCATGTTGTTAGTCAAATCCTGTAGTGCTAGTGTAAGACTACAAAATCCAACAACAAACATGACCAAACAATAACACAATAAGAAGATATAATCATGCAAAGTGGCTGTTAGAGCTATTCTTCATTTCTGGGTTTACCCAGAAATGAAGAACATTACGACCTGCCTACTTTGGGCTTCCACAACTTGCTTTTCCTGTAATCTATTAGTGATTTAAAAGCTCTAGATTGTAGCTAGCATGCAAGAGAGTAGATCTATTACATAAAATACAAATAACATCAACAGAATCAATAGATTCGGACCGGTCAAAGAATGTCAGAAACTGTGTTCATAGGTTTTCTGGGTTACCCAGAAAACCGTTTTCATGCTTGACCCTGCTAGTTTGACCGGTCACTACATTAAATCTATTTCTTATCTAAATGTTCTAAAAGCTTTAAACTGTAGTACACATACCATATTACAAATCTATTACAACAACAACAACAACAACAAAACAACAAACAAAGAAGAAGATCGAGGCGTCAAAGGTCTTGTCGGGCCAGATTCGGGCAAGATCCGGGGTACCCAGATTTTTATACGGTCGTGGGTCGATCGGCGACCTTTGACCAATAATATCTTACAATCTGTTCAAGCTATGACATTGATTCAACTTCCAGAGTAAAGATCTCATATCACACTACAATATCCAACACTTAAAATACTAAATCAATAAACACACAGAGATCTAGAAGGTCTGACATTCGGTTGTCAGACCACAAAATAAATTTTTCCAAATTTTGTAAAATGCTAGATCTGAGCCTATAGATGTTAAGGATCTAACATCTATCAACCCAGATCATCATTATATACTACAAACCACACATTTTAACACTTAATCATAACTTTTAACACATCATCAAAGGTCAGATTTCGAAATTAGGGTTATACCTTCTGTGAACGATTTCTGATTCTACGCTTTTGATTTGTTATGGGTGATAGTGGGGCTTTGATTTGGGACTGATATGCCAAGAAATTTCGAAGGGTTGAGCTTAAGAGAGTCAAGGATGAGAGTTATGCAATATAAGGCTACCAAATGATTTTTTTCTCTCTCCAATCTATATATACATGTGTTAGATGCATGAATTGGGTGATCTAGAGGCTGATTGCTGGCAAATTTTTAATCGCATGGTCAAATAAGTTGGTCACCTAACCCACATCTTATCAAGATCTACAGGTAAGCTTAATAAAAAATGTGCATAAGGGTTTTTTGGTCATTTGCTATATAATTTTAATGGCCAAGGTGTAATCTTGACAACCCCTTAGGGTTTGATCCTTAGGGTTTAACCGCTAGGGTTTAACCCTAAGGTTTAGTACATAGAATTTATAGGATTTAGCAATTAGAGTTTGAAAATTATAAAATTTTAGTTTCTAAAAATATAATTTAGAAATCCCTAATTAAATTAGGTTTACTAATTATATTATATGGGAACATTAGGGTTTAAAATTTACTAACTATAATTAACCTTGCTAATTTTAGTAATTAGGGTTTATAATTAGTAATTAGGTTTTATAATTACTAATTAGGGTTACTAAATATAGAAATTAGGGTTTCTAATTTAGTAATTAGGGTTTTCAAAATTAGGGTTTCCATAATTAACAATTATAATTCTAATACTTGTTAATTAATCACATTAACTCAATTACAAACAATCTTGAACTCTAATTTGAGTTTCAAATTAGGGTTTAACAATTAAAATTAGGGTTTTCTACTATTCTACTATAATTGACCAATTATCAGTTTACACACATACAATACACACTTATGGCACTAAAATAAAAAGAATCTTATTTTATTATTCTCAATCCTTAATCAAAATCCAAAATTAGGGTTTGGATTCCATATCTGGTTTACCTTGCATATTTAACATTATTAATTAAGTTAAAATAATTAACTTAATTAATCTAACATAAATTCATATAATAAAATAAAATAATTATTATAATAATTTAATAATCATTTCATATATTATTTAAATAATATATAATTATATTTTCATGGAAAATAAATAATAAAAATATTTCTACTATAAAATAAATTATTAAAGGAATATACTTTATAATAACTAATAATTCTAAAATAAAATTATTTATATTTAATCATGTAATAAATATATTTATATTTATCACATAAATACATACTCTTTATCTTGTACAAATCCTCATCTTTTAAAAAAAAATTATATGCAAAATTTCTAATTTAATTATATAGAAAATATCAGGTTGTTACACGGATCACCCTAGTCCAATGGACCAATACCTTGGGCTTAGGTTTAGTTATTTTAGTTTATTCCTTTCGGCTTGCAATAATTTACTTTGGGCTTACATTATTACATCTTGGGCTTGCCCCTTAATGTTATTGGACTTCTACTTCCTACAAGATCCACCATTCCATTTCATTATACTTAATCCTTAACGTTCTTAATTTTAAGTCTGCATGCAAAATATTACGTTTTCCATACTTGAATTATTATTACATAACTCATCTCACCTCAATATTATAACGTTACGTATTTCTCGGAATTTCAAAAATAATTCCCGAGCGAAAAATGATGAATAGTGTTTTTTGGAAAATTTCTCGAAAAGCTTTTATTTTAATCTTAGAAATTCAAACACTTTAATTCCTTCACGTAGTTAAAATACTACGACATTCCAATGTTTCGAAGTTATAGAACGGCATTCATCTTACTAACACATAATAATAACAAATAATATTATTTTATTCATTATTTATTTATTTAAAAGTATTTTACAAAGGATCCGAATTTCTTGGTCGTTACATTCTTTCCCCCTTATAAAGATTCTGTCCCCAGAATCTCGCCTCACATTACGCAAATAAATGAGGGTAATCATTCCTTATCTTTTCTTCCAATTCCCATGTTGCTTCTTCGGCATCGTGGTTCTTCCATAACACCTTCACCGACGGTATGACTTTGTTCCGTAGAACTTGTTCTTTTCTATCGATGACTTAAATCGGCATCTCTTCATACGTTAAGTCTTTCTCGATCTAAATAGGCTCATACTCTATTACGTGTTTATAATCTGGTTTATAAGGACGTAATACAGATACGTGAAATACGTTATGTATTCGTTCTAAGTTTGGAGGTAATGCTACCACATAAGCTACCTCACCTATTCGTTTTATAACGCGAATTCAAGCCGTTGACACACATATCAACGAAGGTCAAGCAGCCTTGACGTTATCTCAGCCGATAGTGATTAAACCTATCAGAGCTCTAGAGCTATTCGAGGATTTTATGCTCAATTACTCATATTCCCCAGCGAATCCCCGGCGGGGGTCACAACGCAATGTTCTGTTGATTCACACATCAGCGAAGGTAAAGCAACCTTGACAATCTACCCACGGAGTATCAGCCGTTGATTCACACGTCAACGAAGGTCAAGCAACCTTGACGGTCTATCCCAAAGTGTTTTTCAGTCGTTGATTCACTTGTCGGTGAAGTACACGTCAACGAAGGTCAGGCATCCCTGACAACATTTTCTGTTGGCAGTAAATCCAACAGAATCTTAACATGTCCTAGCAATACCAACCAGGAAAGGACAATGTTATCAAAGAGGATAGATGCTGGAATATGTTATACACATCCTCAAACAGACCAAGCTTTATCCCCACAGATCTCTTACACATAAGAGGTACATCTTCAGGATCAAGTCATTATCAAGGACATAGGAATTTGGTGATAACCCCAACATCAACATCCTAACAGATTCAGATTACACAACAAATCTGGTCATCATTGCCAATCCCCAGTTGAAGCAATAGGGAGCCAGCAATCATCCCCAGTATGTTGGGCTACAACCCCGTACACATGCATCATACATTTGCATCATGTTGCTACATATAATACCATGTTTGTCTTGTTGCGTTTCAAGTGTCTAGGATTCTTTATCCTACCCATGCATCGCCATGCATAAGTATGATAAAGAGAGGCATCTGTAGACACTCAAAATTTTCTGTACTATTGTCACTAACATTGCAGGAGGACAGATTCGTCTTTTAAGAGGGAACCCTGAAAGGCAATCCATATCCATTCTGAATACTACCGAAAGTTCAGCATCAACCCCGGAACACACACTGGGAGTAACAATTCCAACCTCGGATATAACCCCGAGGCGTGCAGATCCAATACCGGAACACACACCGGAGAAGACCGATTAATCTCGGAGATAACCACGATGTATCCAGTCTTAGTCCCAATCATGGGAATAGCCACCAACCTTGGTGATAACCCCAAGGAATGCAATTTCGGCGATAACCCCTGAAATGCTTGTTTCAAATGCAACTAGCTTCAATCTCGGCGGTCACAACGAGATACTTTGTACCAACCCGGAGATAACACCGGGAGGACAGGCACACCTCAAAGATGACAATGAGGGCCTTCGACAATTGCAGCAGTCCAATCTCAGCAAAGCCATGAGCAACATCTGCTTTATCAGCCCAATCCGGCGATAACACCGGTGAGGGGCAACATCGTCATCTCGCCAACACGATGCCACGCCACGTCGTCTTGACATTTTATACACATTTCTACGCAACAATGTCCCACAAGAATCAAGGATAATCAATCCCGAGTGACTATTGTACGGGGTAACGGATAGAATTTGAAGCTTGAAGACCGGAGGGCATCGTCCAATCTTCAATGACTTTGTACAAACTCAAATCATATGCCATTGTACAACTCTCGACAACGGTGGTCCGAAATAGGTTCTGTATACCTCAATCGGATTCCCGGATTGCACTTCTAAAAGTTCGAGCGGACATTACAGTGCCCGAGTGCACGTACTGCGAGACGACCAGACCCGAGAAACTCGGGCCCACCCGGGTTGCCTCTGGTATACCTGCGGCTCCACCCTCTATAAATAGAGGGCTTGGGGTGGCCATTTTGAAAGAGAAACGGCGAGGAAGCCCTGCCCAATTTGCTCTGCGCTCACCCCATACAGTGTACTTTCCCATTTTAAACACCTGTGAGCTCATATATAGCTACTTTTTTACCTATAAAAGACATTGTTTTCCCACTTTAAAGATATAGAATTCTTCTTTGGCAGTCAACTGTAAGCCTTCTCACACACTTTAAAGCATTTCTCTTCATCTCTGCACACACCCTTCTTCACGTTGAGAGCCGTGCTGCGTGCGTTTACCTGGACTTCGGTCCGTGGTTTTATTTCCGTTTGTATATACATATTTATTATATATATTTATATATATTGACTAACATTATCGAGTTATGCCTCGATTGAGCCTAAACTTGATGCAGTGCGTTTCATCGCTTTTGTATATATATTTATATATATATAGCGTGTGTCAAACTTTGTTCGATGAGAGACTTAGATTCGCTCGAGGCGTTTATTGCTTTAATATATATATATATATATATATATATATATATATATATATATATACTTATATATATATTAACTATGTGTTGGAATTTTTTTCGATGAGCTTTGGATTTTACATCCAGGGCGTTACTTGCTTTATATATATATACTTATATATATGAATTGTTGTCGAACTCATTCGATGAGCCACGGATTTTACATCCGGTGCGTTTATTCGCTTTTATATATATATTTATATATATGAACTGTTGTCGAACTCTGTTCGATGAGCCTGGATTTTACATCTGGTGCGTTTATTGCTTATATATATATATATATATATATATATATATATTCGTCTCACCTGGAGTTCACTTCATGGTGGTTGATCGCTTTTATAGCTTTCTTTACGTTTCGTCCTGCCTGGAGTTTACTTCGTGGCAGTTGATTGCTTTGTCTTGCCTGGAGTTCCCTCCGTGGCGGTTGATAGCTTTATAGCTTTATTTACGTTTTGTCCCGCCTGGAGTTTCCTCTGTGGCGGTTGATAGCTTCTGACTTTATTTACATTTCGATCCCCATAGAGGTGCTTCGTGGTTGGTGATCATGTCTCGTATATATATATTTACTGACTTTTATATATATATACCTACTTACGCTTTCATACAAATTGCAGATTATCATATGCTTTAGGAATCATGTGATCACAGATTCAGCTTATTGTATCTAGATTCGGTTCCCGTGATGGACATTTTCAGTTGTAAGCAGCTTGTAAATTATTCTGCGGTGTCTAAATTTCCTCATATGGTTTCCATACCCATGAGGAAGTCGGCATTATTTTGTATATTATTTTCATATGGATGCCTCGCATCTATAAAATAAAATCAATCAAACTGAACACTTAATAAAATGGGAGTGTAAAAGGTCTCAATTACTATTGAGCATCAAGGTTTAAAAAACCTCTTTTATAAAACATCACTGCCATATCTTGCTTAAAATTGAATTTTTAAATAAATTCAAACCCTGTGTATATAGGTGCAAACGAGGCCTCGCACTACTTCAAAATAATAGAACATTGACTCACACACACACACACATTCAGATAATAGTTTCTTGAAAAGAGGCGGTCACCGTGGTAACACGGATGTCGGGGGGTGCCTAACACCTTCCCTCCACATAACCAAGTCCCCGGACCCTAATGAATCTCGGTTTCACCGACCCGTTTAGCAGTGTCACATCACTGGGTCAATGTGCAAACCTTTTCTCAGTTGTGTTGGTACAACCATTTAAAAAACCAACTAGCGACTCTTAATAGTCCATCGTCGACATTATACATGTCGGACATTTTTCACTTGTTTTTTCAAACAAAACTCACCTAAAATGAGAACACCAAAGAACAAGTAACGGAAAGGGACATCTAAAAATCCCGACGTCGACACACGCGTATTTCACCGTCTTCTTTGTCAAGTTAGTAAACGGAGTAGCTATCTTCGAAAAATCTTGAATGAATCTCTAATAGTAAGCCGTTAACCCTAGGAAACTTCGCACCTCAGTCGGCATTTTAGGTTGTTCCCAATTCATCACGGCTTCCACCTTTGCTGGATCTACTGAAATCCCCTCATGGTCAATGACATGTCCTAAAAATTATACTCCCTCTAACCAAAATTCACACTTAGTGAACTTAGCATACAACTTTTCCTTCCTTAGTGTTTTCAACACTATTCTTAGGTGTTCAACATGATCTTCTGGCGTCTTAGAATAGACTAGAATATCATCGATAAACACCACGACGAACTTGTCCAAATATTGTTTGAACACTCTGTTCATCATATCCATAAATGAAATTGGTGCATTAGTTAACCCAAATGACTCGGTAGTCGATACAAAGTCTTAACGATCCGTCTTTCTTCTTGACAAATAGTATCGGTGCTCCCCACGGTGAAATACTCGGTTGAATGTACTTCCTGTCCAACAATTCTTGTAACTGCATCATCAATTCCTTCAGCTCTACAGGCGCCATTCGGTATGGTGCCCTTGAAACTGGTGTCACTTCTGGCACAATGTCTGTCACGAACTCGGCCTCCTTATCCGGCGAAATACCCAGCAATTCACTTGGAAATACATCCATGAATTCACTCACTATAGGTATTTGTTCCATGGTCGCTCCTGCTCTCTGGGTATCAACAACATGGCACAGATAACCTACACACCCCTTCCTTAATAGTTTTCTAGTTTGTGTCATCGTGCAAGACAACACGAACGCCCCCGGTGATTTACTACCGTAAAATATTAAATGAGGTTGTCTTAACCTTTTAATATTTATGCTTTTCTTTTGACAATCTATAATTGCCCCATGGTTAACCAACCAATCCATTCCGAGAATTACGTCGAATTCTCCTAGCTTTATCTGTATCAAATCTACCAATAATTTATAACCCCGTATGTCTACGCAATAACTCCTATGAATATCTTCAACAAGAATTATCTCTTCATTTGCTACCTTAATATTTAAAGGTATTAGTAACTTTTTGGGAAGTAATCCTAATCGTCTAGCAAAATAACATGCGATAAACGAACAAGTAGCACCCGAGTCAAACAGCACGTAAGCATTTAGGTCGTTGATCGGAATAATACATGCTACTACGTCCCCTGATGCCATCGCATCTTGGACTGTCATGTTAAAGGTACGGGCCATCGGCCTACCTGGCTGCGATGGACCACCAATAGCTAACTTACCGCTATCGGCGTCCTTGCTCCCATTCGTCTCCTTCTTCGGGCAGTTCTTTGCCATATGGTCAGTTGACCCACACATAAAGCATCCATGGTTCTTCTTCGAACTTGGACAGTTAGGAGCAATGTGCCCCTCCTATCCATAATTGTAGCATACGGCATTCCCCTTGAGACAGACTCCTAAGTGAGTCTTACCACAGGTCTTGCAGGCCTCCATCCTCCTCTTCGGATCTCCTTGCTTCACTCCGATATTCCTAGAGTAACCACCTTCCATTTATACCCTTCGCCACTCCCGCTGGCTCCTTCAATCTTTACTCCCCCATCAACTTTCCCTTTATTCTTCTTGTCTTTGTGGTACTGGCTCAACGCCTCGCTACCACCTTCGGCGATTATCGCCTTCTCTAAAATGGTTCCAAAGGAAGTACTTTGGAACACATAAATACGGTTATAGAGCCAGGGTTTCAAGCCCTGCTCAAACCGTCATGCCTTCCTAACCTCGGTGTCCACTTGGGGTGGAGCAAACCTCTCCAGTTCATTAAACTTGGCAGCGTATTGGGGAACTGTCATGTCCCCTTATTTTAAATTGAGAAACCGCATCTCCATCCTCCCTTGCATGCTCGTGGGAAAGTAGTTCTCAAAGAATATCTCCTTGAACCTCACCCACGTTAGATTCTCAATACCAGCCCCAGCCTGATTGGCCTCCCACCAAAAGTTGGCCTCTCCCTTCATCATGTAGGTTGCAAAGGCAACCTTCTGGGCCTCGTCGACATTTTCTATCATAAATGCCTTCTCGATTTCCTTCACCCATGTTTGGGCTTCGATAGGGTCTGTAGTTCCTTTGAACTCCGGCGAACCCACGCTCTTAAAGTCCTTAAACGTAGTAGCTCGTACTACACCAGGATTTTTGGGGATATTAGCCCTAGTTTTATAAAATGCTGTTGTTAGCAAATTAACAAATTCCTGCATGAGGTTAACCGGACCTCCCTCCGGTTAATTTACGTTAGCGCCTTGATTACGTGGTACTCTTCTTGACGGCATTTTTCTGTTACAATAAACAACACATTTCGTTATTATTCATTTCCTGTTAGTTAGTTATTATTCATAATTTAAACAATAACTTAACATTCATTACTCAATATGTTTCGAAAAAGGCTTATATTGATTCATTGTAGTATAATACTACATCGGTTACATTACACAGCCTAAGCTGATTACATTACTTTCCCGTAATTACTTTCCAAAAATTGGAATTTACAAAAGACTACCCTTTGTTATACAAAAGAGGGTTTTACGTCACTACTAGATACACAGTAATTACATATCTAAACTACTCTATCTACTAATAGATTACATTTGCCTCAAGGCATTATCAAAATCTGCCTTGGCAAGACCGGCAATAATATCACTACCGATGATATATGCGCGTCACGTCTCGCTATATATGGGATATCCCCACTACACGATCTTTGGAAATTCGTATGAGAACTCCTATGAATATATAACATTCTCCCTATCTTCTGTTTTTTGGTCTTTAGCTCCCCTCTGAGCTCAAAGACCTCCTATTTTAGCTCATGGACCTTGTCATTTGCCAAAACTCTCTCATCGTGCTCCTGCTCCCACATGGACTCCACGTTCGTCTTATCCTCTAAGACAGCCTGGAGCTCTGCTTTCAGCTCCTTAACCTCCTGACATTAATGGATGTTTTTGTCCAACACTGACATAAAAAGTGACATCATTGACTCCCCTTGAGCCATCTCTGCTGCTATTGCTACTGGGTTAAAGGACACTACCTCCACCTCTTCTGCTAGCATGCCGTCGAACACAGACATAAGGTCTAGGCTCTCTGAATCTCCAGACTCAACCACTACAACTTTAGGCTCTGCCGCTATGGGGTTCGGTATAATCTCTATCTGATTAACCGATCCTTCACTGACTACCTGTACGTCTCTAAACATTCCATTTTCTCCTGACATCTACACAACACAAATAAGTTTGATTAGTACGTTAGTAGAATAATAAAAACACATAATATATATCATGCATTTTTATAATGTTAATTCCCATCTTTTATTTCTTTGACTTTTCTTAAGGTTATGACTTAAGGTTTAAATCCCCCCTTAAGTTTTATAACATAATGCTTTGATACCAACCTGTGACACCCCCAAATCTGGGTATCTTCCATCCCAATAGATGGTGCTACACGGTGCTTATATATATTCAAAATAACATTCAATTGAAATGCATTAAAAGAACGAATATGTCTTATATATATTCAAAATAATATTAACATTCCCCCAGGTTCTTTATAACCATTATAATTGTCCTTGTCATAATATCAAATATTATTATTACAAACCTATACTATTACATAAGTAATCTACTGGTTCGCCGTAGACTTCCCTTTATCCTTGCCAGATCCATCAGTCCGTTCGATCTTAGCTGCAATCATATGGTTCAAGGAAGAGTGAGCCTAACTAGCTCAGTAAGTACAACAATTCTAATAAAATGGCATGATTTAAACATAGGAATCATATATCTTCAATAACTGAACAATAGTTACGAAGTACTATCAATAATTCAAAATAGCACTTCTTTTCATTCAAAATGTTTTACAATGATAATATTTAGTAAAACATCAATTCTGGTCCAAGACCATGAGCATTTCATAAGTTCTTTGAAAAGGACATCCCGGCACGAAGTTCGTAAGTCCGGCATAGCTTACGAGCACGTCTAGGTGATCAGCCTATAGTACTGTATGTTGATCAACACTACATTCATTAAATATGTGTACGTTTAAGTTGCGGCAACCTCACGTGCTTTTCGTTTGACGACAAAACATTTTAGCACACTCAGTCTCCTTTTGAAAACCACACCAATATTAGTTTGGTAAATCATTGACAATACTTTGATAGATTATAACATATCATAAGTCTAGCTGAAAGAATTGGCGTTGAGTTCATCAGACATTAACTCATGCGTAAGAATACCTGAATCACAAAGCTTGTCCAGATTGAACTGGAACAAGGGTTAGAATACTTGCCTTTAGCGTCTGCTACATCTATAACACGTGCACTTTAAGTCTTTAAGGTCTCTACAGTAGATGATAACATCACATAGCACATTAGGTAATGAATAACATACATAGTTCCTAAAAGAATCTTCCCCTTCTTCTCAATTTAATTATGTATTAGATTTGTTATTTATTGGTTCTAGCTTTCTGTTATGTCGTTCTTTCGTTTATATGCAATTGAGTTACTTCAACCCTAAGTGATCATACTTAAGGTTTAAACATGTCTTAACAATGTTACAATTAAGCTTTAGCTCATTACTAATGAGTTACCATTCATTCTCTCTTTACAACCATTCTTAAATTTCAAAACCCCAAAAATGGTTGTGGCTGCAGCTGCCTTTCCCTTCTTTACCATACACATGTGCGCCACACACTTCAAGATGTTGAAGACCGGGACTCAATGACATGGCTGAGTCCCCTTTCATTATGGCATATTGCGCCAAACTCCAAAGAGGGTCATAGCATGTTCGACCAAGCTTCCACAACAGAAGCGCCACCTATTTGACCTTGGGTTGGCGCCGCGACGCCAACTCTGTGCACCAGAAAACTTGGATAATTTTTCTACTTTGTGAAACTCCTGGACTCGTAACTTCTTCGTTATAAGTCTGTATTGGCTCATTCAAGAGCCTACGGTTCACAAATTACATACTTTACATGTTCATGTAAGATTTTTATCTATTTGACTTCGTTAACTAAAAATTCACCTATTAGTTCATTTTTAACGAAAACGATAAATATTCGTGAACGTTCAACGCTCGTTTCTTAGTTCTAACTCAGAATCCGGTCATTTTTGAGTCCGCAACTCTATAATGCCAAATACGACTTGTCTTTATCAAAAACCAATATTTCTGAGTTCAAACACAAAATCCGACCTCCATTCCGAGAATTTCACGAATTCGACGATTATTGTCCAATCGTGTGAATTCCGGCAAAACCTCTTTACTAGATATTTGTTCATTATTCCAAATGGATTCATTTCATAAACTAGACATCTCAACCTACATATTACAACAACTTATCTTGATATTAGATTATTGCTTATTCCTCATAAGTTCATAACTTAACAAATTATACAGTACAAGCTTTTATTTCCATATGACTTATTATTGATTTAAGTCCTTTATCCAATCATTCTTGCATCTTATGAATCATACTAACTTCTTAAAGTAATCATAAGATAAGTTCATCAATGTTCTTCATAAGTTTATAACTTATTAGGTTCAAATTACTTATTCATGACTTATACGGCTTAAGTCCATTAATCATCCATTTCTTAAGTGTTCTTAGCATACATGTTCATTAAGTTACACTTCTCTTATTACCCTACAATGGTAGAGATGGAAGATATAAGATCACAAGATCATTACCTTAGATGACTAGCTTCCTTCTTCTTGAAAATCTAACAAATGATGTTTGGACTTATAAGTGCTTATTCTCTCTAACCAATAAGTTGCTTTGTAAAGGAAAGTTGTTGGATAATTGAACAAGCAAAAATGATTTGTGAGCTTGCTATTTGTAGAGCTTTCACGGTTAGGGTATAAGAGTCATTAAGACATCCCACCTCCTCACTAACCTCCTTACTATTATATTCTTAACCACTAAGTAAAATTGTCCCCTATTCTTAATACTTGGTCATTACAACACTTGGGCACCAAGATCACCCATGGGTTGCCCCCATGGATCACCCTAGTCCAATGGATCAATGCCTTGGGCTTAGGTTTAGTTATTTTAGTTTATTCCTTTGGGCTTGAAATAATTTGCTTTGGGCTTACATTATTACATCTTGGGCTTGCCCCTTAATGTTTATTGGACTTGTACTTCCTACAAGATCCACCATTCCATTTCATTAGACTTAATCCTTAACGTTCTTAATTTTAAGTCCGCATGCAAAATATTATGTTTTCCATACTTGAATTATTATTACATAATCCATCTCACCTCAATATTATAACGTTACGTATTTCTCGGAAGTTCAAAAATAATTCCCGAGCGAAAAATGATAAATAGTGTTTTTCAAAAAATTTCTCGTAAAGCTTTTTTTTTCATCTTGGAAATTCAAACACTTTAATTCCTTCACGTAGTTAAAATACTATGATATTCCAACGTTTCTAGGCTATAGAACGACATTCATCTTACTAACACATAATAATAACAAATAATATTATTTTATTCATTATTTATTTATTTAAAAGTATTTTATAAATGATCCGAATTTCTTGGTCGTTACAAAGGTCACCTAGCCCAATTTTGTAGTGCACCAAAGTCAAGTCCAGTTGGGATGGAGGCATCAAAGGTCGTCCCGGACAAGAAAAAACCGGTAGTTCAAGGGAGAACGTTTGTCGTAACCTCCCAAAAAGCAAGGAATCTGAACGAGGTGATCACGGGTAAGCTAATCATAAACTCTAGCGAAGTCTATACCTTATTTAATACCGGTTCTACCCATTCTTTTATTTCTCCTACTTGCGCTCAACGTTTAAATTTAACTCCGGAGAAATTAGACTTTGATTTATCTGTTGAAACTCTGTTGGAAGAAACCTTCATTACATCCACTGTTTATAAGTCTTGTTTGATTCAAATCGGTAACCGCACGTACCTGTCGATCTTATCACTTTGAAAATACTTGTATTTGATGTGATTTTAGGGATTGATTGGTTAACTACTCATCATGCTAAAATCGATTGTTTTCGTAAGGTTGTTAACTTTCATATTCCTAACCAACCTATTATGTGAATTCAAGCAACCAAACCACTAAAGTCAATCACTGTCATATCAAGCCATAAAGCTATTCATTTATTGAAAAATGGATGTCAAGCTTTCTTAGCACATGTCACGGATTTAAACAAAAATACGTCAGATTTGAATGATATTTCTATTATTAATAAATTTCCTGATGTTTTTCCTGAAGAACTTCCTGGCCTACCCCCAAAGCGTGAAATTGAATTTTGTATCGACCTTAAATCCGGTACAAAACCCATTTCCAAAGCCCCATATCGAATGGCTCCTATTGAACTTCAGGAGTTAAAAACCCAACTACAGGAATTGTTAGACATCGGTTTCATTCGTCCTAGTACATCTTCTTGGGGTGCTCATTTTCTATTCGTGAAGAAGAAAGATGGAAGTATGCGACTTTGTATTACTTATTGGGAATTGAATCATATCACCATCAAAAATAGGTACCCGTTACCTCGTATTGATGATTTATTTGACCAGTTGCAAGGCGCCAAATTCTTTTCAAAGATCGATCTTCGTTCCGGATATCATCAATTAAAGATTAAAACTGATGACATTCCAAAGACTGCTTTCAGAACTCGGTACGGGCATTACGAATTCCTAGTCATGTCTTTTGGATTGACTAATGCTCGTGTTGCCTTCATGGATATGATGAACCGAAGTATTCAAGGAATATTTGGATCACTTTGTGGTTGTCTTTATTGATGGCATCCTCATTTACTCCAAAAGCTGTGAAGATCATAAGAAACACTTGAGGTTGATACTCTAAAAGCTTCGTGAAAACAAGTTATATTCCAAGTTGAAGAAATGCGAGTTCTGGCTTGGGGAAGTAGCATTCCTTGGGCATATGCAATCAAATCACGAAATATCTGTTGACCCGGCAAAGATTGAAGCAATTCAAAGCTGGGAACAACCTAAGTCAGTGACAAAAGTACATAGCTTTTTGGGCTTAGCTAGTTATTATCGGAGGTTCGTGGAAGGATTTTCTTGAATCACTACTCCATTAACTCAGCTGACTCGAAAAGATACCAAATTCGGTTGGAGCGAGGAATGTGAGAAGAGTTTTCAAGAACTCAAGAGGAGGCTCATTTCAGCACCTGTTCTGATAATACCAGCTGGTTCAGAGGGATTTGTCATATACAGCGATGCTTCAGGCAAAGGTTTAGGATGTGTTCTCATGCAACATGGGAAAGTCATAGCCTATGCCTCACGATAACTCAAAGAATATAAAAGGAATTATCCTACTCATGATCTAGAGTTGGCAGCTGTTATTTTTGCGCTTAAGATTTGGAGGCATTACCTGTATGGAGAGAAGGTGGAGATCTATACGGATCATAAAAGCTTCAAATATTTCTTCACTCAAAAGGAACTCAACATGCGACAACCACGATGGCTTGAGCTATTGTAAGATTATGATCATACCATTCAATACCATCCTGGAAAAGCGAACGTAGTAGCTGACGCATTGAGTAGAATATCATATGCGGGTACAAGTGTGATATTATCAACGCAAAGGCCCATTTTGTATGACTTACAAAGGATGGAGATAGAGTTAAAGACTCTAGGGACCCATGTGATGATGTAAAATATACGAGTAGAACAGAATTTAATTGATAAAGTTAAAGTTTCTCAAGCTACAGATCTAGAGCTGATGCGTATGAGGAAGAAAGTGCAAGAAGGTGCTATTACGGAAGCAAGAATCGATGAAGAAGGAATACGTCGAGTCAACTCCAGACTTTGTGTTCCTAACAATTCTGTCTTGAAGTATAAAATCATGATGGAGGCGCACAACACACCATTTGCAATCCATCTTGGGAGTACAATAATGTTTCGTGATCATCGACATACATTTTGGTGGAGCAATATGAAGAGAGAGATAGCAGGGTTTATCTCAAGGTGTCTAACTTGTCAACGAGTCAAGGCGGAACATCAAGTGCCAAAAGGTCCATTGCAACCACTTGAAATTCCATAATGGAAGTGGGAGCACATTACCATGGATTTCATTACTGGTCTTCCCAAAGTTTCTCAAGGCATAGATGCGATTTGGGTCATTGTTGATTGATTGACCAAGTCTGCTCATTTCTTACCGATGCGAGAAACTTATATGCTTGAACGTCTTACTCATATGTACATAAACGAGATTGTAAGATTGCATGGAATGCCAGTATCCATAGTTTCTGATCGAGACCCAAGATTCACTTCATGATTTTGGGTTAGTTTGCAAAAAGCTATGGGCATGGATTTATGATTTAGTTCAGCATATCATCCTCAAACAAACGGGCAGTCGAAGAGGACTATTCAAACTCTTGAAGATTTATTAAGAATATGTGTCCTTGACTTCAAAGGAAGTTGGGACAAGTTCTTGCCATTGGTGGAGTTTTCCTATAAAAATAGTTATCAAGCAAGTATTGGCATGGCTCCATTTGAGGCGTTGTATGGAAGAAAGTGTCGTTCTCCAGTATGTTGGGATGAGGTGGGTGAAGAAACATTATTGGGATTAGAGTTGGTATGTATAACTACAGAAAAAATTCAAACGATCCGACAATGTATAAAAACCTCACAAGATCGACAAAAGAGTTATGTTGATCTTCATCGAAAGGACGTGGAATTCAATATTGGAGATCATGTGTTGTTACGTGTTGCTCCATGGAAAGGAATACGAGATTTGGAAAGAGAGGAAAGCTCAATCCTCGATTAATTAGCCCATTTTTAATCCTCGATCGAGTAGGAACTGTGTCATATAGACTCTCCTTACCTCCAAGTATGTCTCGTGTTCATAACTTTTTTCATATATCTATGTTACGTAAATATTTGAAAGACCCGAAACATATTATTGAATTAGAACCGGACGAGATAGCAGAAGATTTAGCGTATGAGGAGGTACCTGTTAAAATTTTGGATAAGAAGGATCATATTCTATACTCCAAGGTTATACCTCAAGTCAAAGTTCTGTGGAGAAACCACGATGTTGAGGAAATGACCTGGGAGTTAGAATCTAAAATGAAGTCAAGGTATCCTCACCTCGTCGACATACCAGATACGCACCCTAATTTTGAGCACAAAATTTCATAAGAAAGAGAGGTTGTAAGACCCCAACTTTTATGAATAAAGATTAATTTTCCTCGAAATATATTTTTGAATATTATGGTGTGGATTTGATATAATGTTATAGTTGTGGGTAATATTTACAAATTTTGCAAAGTAAGCTAGTGGTTATATAATATTCGATTGGTCGGGGAATATTCGTTTTAACAGGGAATATTAAATGACGATGGCACAATCATTAGTGGACCCCACAATGTAAGTATCATCGTATTTAGAAAATGACGTAATTATCTTTTTATAAAAATAACGGCGAAAGTTTTTTACCGTTAAACTGTTGAACTACCCGGTGGTAAAAAAGTACAATAATACGCGTGTTTGCATAGTAGTAACTTTACAGTATTGATTATTGATGCGTCGCACGTGAGAAGTCACTCGGTTATACTCAATTATTGCTACTGAGAATTCTTTGATAATATCTCTCATATTATTGATTCAATTATTATCACAAAGATCATCTCGCATAATATTTATTATTATTAAATCAATAATTGAGATGACAAAGTTATTCATATTATTATTTGTAATATTGATAATGTCTAGAATGTTCTGTCAAGGAGAGGTTTGGTCACCTAACTGCGCGCCAATAGGGAGAAATCCTTATCGGAAAGCCCCCTCTTTCCTGGGAATGATCTGGTTGTTAAATATTGTGAGTTATAATATTAATGATGAATAAGTTTGTGTTGATTAAAGATGAAATTGATATTTCCATTTTGTGGGGATTGTTAGTGTTAGTGGAAATTGACATCTATTCCGATAATAATTGATGTCTGGAGGATATATTGACCAATCGGGTAATTAAATGGATAAATGAGCAATTAATTGCTATTAATTCACATACTTATAACTATTTATTCACATGTGTGTACTATTGATTCACATGTATGTACTATTAGGGGAGGTGGTGCAAGATTGATAATACTTGCATGTCTAAATTTAAAATAGAGGTATAGATGAAGGTACTATATTATAATTATTTTTTTACATGTATAGAACTATTGATTCACATGAATGTACTATTGATTCACATGATGTACTATTAGGGGAGGTGGTGCAAGTTTGATAATACTTGCATGACTGAATTAAAAATAAAGGAAAAGATGAAGGTATTATACTGTAATATTTCGAGCCCCAAAACGTGCAATTATCGAAACTATGTTTTTCTATAAATAGAAGCTCATTCTTCTTTCATTCTCACCAATTCACTAAGACTCACAAGAGCAATTATAGAGAGAGAAGCTATATAGAGAAAGAAGAAGAGAAGTCTGCTACTTCACTATTCTAGTATCCAGTCTTCTTCTGAGGTAAGGGATATTATTTTGTTCAGTATTCATAGGAATAATATTTTCTTCCATACTCTGTAGTATGTGAGTAATATTATTTTGTCTTGTATTCCTGATTATACCCTCATTTTGTTAAAGTATTGCTTCTATACTCCGTGAAATTAGTAGAATATCCTTGAAATTTGCACTTCATCTAGTATCGTTTCACAAGGATATTTTCTGCACATTCTTGTTAAATTTTATGTTTTTCATGCCGGAGTATTGTCCATGAGTAGTATTCATTTTTACGATACTATTTACAAAATACTATTCACAGGGTACTATTCATAAAGTACTATTCATGGGGTACTATTCACAAAGTACTATTCACTTGGGTACTATTCACCCGGGGAATTATTCATAACAAAAAATAATTTCTTTGCTGTCGAAATCATTTTTGATACAATATTATTCTTGAATTTTACTCCACAGAGATCTATCATGTTGACAATTTGGACATTATTGAATTTTGGATAAATTAAGTTATAAATCTTTAAAAATTTATCATTTGATTTCTTTTAATTGAATTCTTATATCATTGTCATCATCATCATGCTTATATTGTGATAAAAGTCATATGTGGCTTACGTGCATAGATGTACTATTAATTGGTATGATTATGACCAGGGATTATTCGGTATAATCATGACCGTAATGTTACAAATGATGTGGTAAAAGTCCTCATTAGTTATTGGTATGATCATGACCATTGATGATTACATGAATATCCTTGGCCCGTAGTGCAGGGATGATTCGATAATGTGGTTTATTTATTAAGCTGAGTGTCAGTGATAAAGTTGATGAAAAACTTTTTAAATCAAAGAAGATAGTAGTTATCATACTCTACTTGACTCTTCTAATGAATTGCTTGTTCCGTTGTAGTTAAACTTGATGTTTATTGTATTTTATCAGTTTAACACTGTTGAAGGCTAATGATAATTTATTCTGCATTATCTTAGTCATAATATTTCTTACTGGGCTAGTTGAGCTCACCCTTTTGCTTTCATTGTTATCTTCAGGAAATGAGAACGTAGCCGGGACTAGTCGGGGAACAAAGTGACGGTCTAAGATGGTGGCTATAATAGTTCTCACTATTTTATGAAATAGTGTGATAATAAATGTAATGAGGACTTCATTTGAGTTTGAATACTGTCTATGAGATAATATTCGTGTAAAAACTCTAAGCTACGCTGTTGTCGTATTGTATAAAAGAAGTTTGTATTTAATTTATATACCATGTATTTGGCGACTCAGAATGGGTGATATATTCCTATTTTGGGGGCATCACATAGACTTTTGGAATTTTTTTTGCCAGAGTCTCCTTTGTAAACAGGACTATCCACATACACATAGGCATGGCTAGGTGGCCATTCAGTAGCACACCTACCCACAATCATAAACATCCTACATGCATACAAATATCAAAGTCACAATCCATGATAGTAGACTAATTACCAGGATTACTTTGCTTTACTACCTTTGCTCATTTGTCCTCAAATAGGATAAGAAATAGCAGAAAAAGGTGTTAATTTGACTGTTTCAAAAGTTCAATTTTTTCACATCATAATGTTCAGCATAGTTAAATACTAACATTTACTGTGTTGAATATTTTTTATCAAGTCATATGAGCATGCATATTCACTACTATGTGTTTAGACGCATTTCATGTGATAATTCATTTTCCAACGGACAAAAACTGGAAAAGAAGACATGCATACGTTACAGGCGATTGTAGAACACTTAGACGGTGATGTAATTCTGAAAGACGCCTTGAACTCAAAGCAGATCTGAAGAAGAGCTCTCGGATTTCCTGTGTGGTGCAGTATGAAAATGACTTGTGAAAGCAACATGCCATTTAAAACCAACCACGGTTGGCCGCAGGTGTATCTGCGGCTCTTTTAGGTGGGTCCCACCCCTCTGGCTCGGTGTCGTTCAAGTTGCAAAGGAGGTCTCACATCCTGAAAAAGCCAAATCAAGAAAAAAGATGTTACGCGATTGAGCGGAAGAGCCTGAAATTCTAGTTTTCACAAACCAAACTGCGGGTCTATGTGTCACTCATCGGTATTCACCCAGACACGGGGATTACAACACCAATGACATAACTATTGCAAACTGCACTCGGCAATACCTCACTGTTGGGTAAAATTTAATTATGCACAACACGCAAGTATACGTGGTTAACAAGTAATAAATTGTAAGTAGAGTATCGTTCCCACAGAGAAATTAGTAAGAATTTAATCCTCACAATTACCAGCTTCCTATTAATCCTAATTTTATTAAACTATTCAATAAACGAATGGCTTTATGGCTTGATATGACAATGATTGACTTTAGTGGTTTGGTTGCTTGAATTCGCATAATAGGTTGGTTAGGAATATGAAAGCTAACAACCTTATGAAAACAATCAATTTTAGCATGATGAGTAGTTAACCAATCAATTCTTAAAATCACATCAAATGAAAGTATTTTCAAAGAGATGAGATCGACAGGTAATGTGAGGGTGCCGATTTGAATCAAACAAGATTTATAAATAGTGGATGTAATGAAGGTTTCTCCCAATGAAGTTTTAACAGATAAGTCAAAGTCTAATTTCTTTGAAGTCAAATTTAAACGTTAAGCGCAAATAGGTGAAATAAAAGAATTGGTAGAACCGGTATCAAATAAGGTATAGACTTCGCAAGATTTTATGATTAGCTTACCTATGATAACTTCATTTGGGTTCCTCGCTTTTTGGGAGGTCACAACAAACGCTCTCCCTTGAACTACCAACTTTGACTTGTCTGGGACAGCCTTTGGTGTCTCCATCCTAGCTGGACTTGACTTCACTACACGATAAAATCGAGCTAGGTGACATTCTCTTCCGCAATTGTAACACGCTTTGGGTTACTGCGTGGAGTTTGGACTGATGTGTCCTTCCCCTCAGCATCTGTAGCATACGACCGGTGGTCGTTCTCCTTCCTTAAAAATGGGTGATAGTTCTACTGTCTTTCCAGGATTACGACCGAAGTGGTTACCATTTCTGGCATGATGATTTCCTCTACGTTTATTATCACCGCTTCGATGACTGCTACCACTAGTATTATCGTTTTGTCGACTGCTATCTCTTGGTTGGGTTGACTCATTGTCGCTCTCCAATAACTGAGCCCTATTCACAACATCTGAACACAAGCAAAGTTTGTGAAAAAATAGGTATTGAAGTATTTCGGGTTTCAAACCTCTTAGAAACATTCCTGTCATACGCTCCTCATTATCTGCCAAATGGGATGCAAACCGGGATAACTCGACAAACTTAGCCTCGTACTGCGATACGATTATATTGTTTTACTCCAATTTAATGAATTATACCTTCTTCATGTGACAAATACTTTCAAGAAAGTACTTATCGTTAAACAATTCTTGGAACTTCTCCCAAGACATCTTTAGTGCGGAAGGTTGAGTACGTTTTATAGATTCCCACTAGTAATCTGCCTCTCCCCACAACATGAAGGTGGCAAAGGGAACCTTTTGCTCCTCGAAGCATCCCAATACATTAAATATCTTGTTGATCTACTTAATCCACGTCTCTGCCTTAAGAGGCTCTGGCTTTCCCAAAAACTATGGTGGTCCCAGCTCCTTGAATTGCTTAACAGTGACCAGCCATGAGTTGCCAGTGTTTCCACCTGCATTTTGAACAGGAGTCTCTCTCACCTGATGTTTCATAAATTGCAGAAAGCTTCTGAACATCCCATCGTTCATCATTTGGTTGGTGTTGTTATTTACATGAGGATTATTGCCTTCCTGGTGCACATTATCATGGGTATTGATTGCCGGTTACTCAACGGTCTCATGTGCTCCATTGCTTATCTCAATATTTTTATATGCCATTTTTAAACACTGCCACAAAATAAGGGTTAATTGACATGCCACATATTATCCCTATATTTTGACCGACCAATTAAATAACAAATAAGCTTAGGTAGGTCATACTAGCGAAAGATCTACCCATCTCTCCCCTCCTAGTTCTAACCTCAAATCTCAGCTAGGGATCATGTCCCTAAGCTTTGATACCAACTGTGACACCCCCAAAATAGGTATACACAACCCATTCTGAGTTGCCAAATATATGGTACGCAATTCAAATACAAACTTAATTATACAACTGTCGTGTAAAATACGACAAATCATAAGTTCAGAGTTTTAACACGAATATTGTCTCGTAAATAATTTCCAAACTCAAATGGATTCCTCATTAAAATTATTATCACATTATTTTATAAAATAGTGAGGACTACTACAGCCACCATCTCGGACCGTTACTCCATTCCCCGACTAGTCCCAGCTATATTCTCATTTCCTGAATAGAACAATGAAAGTAAAGGGTGAGCTCAACTAGCCTAGTAAAGAATATTATGACTAAGATTAAGAAGAATAAATTATCATTAGCCTTCAATAGTTTAAAATTGATAGAATATAATAGACACCAAGTTTAACTGCAAAGGAACAAACAATCCATTAGAAGAGTTAAGTAGAGCATGATATCTACTATCTTTTATGATTTAAGAGTTCATCATCAATATTTTATCTCTGCAACACATTTCAATAAATAATCCACATCACCAAATTATCCATGCACTACGAGCCAAGGATATTCGTTAGCCTCACATCCACGAATTATCCATGCACTACGGGCCAAGGATATTCGTTATTATCACCAATGGTCACGATCATGTCAACAGCAGTCCATTAATGCACTACGGGCCAATGAGGACTTTTACCATATCATTTGTAACATTACATGTCATGATTATACCGGTACATAATTCTTTGTCATAATCATACCAATCAATAGTCCATCTATGCACTACAGGCTAAAGATGACTTTCATCACAATATAAGCATGAGGATGATGACAATGATATAAGCATCAATCAAATGAAATCACAGATAAATATAAAAGATTTTTTATTTATCCAGAGTTTAAAAATGTCCAAATTGTCAACATGATAACTGCTTTGTGGAGTAAAATTTAAGAATAATATTCATGTATCAAAAATAATTTAAACAGAAAAGAAATTAATTTTTGTCATGAATAGTACCCCAGGTGAATAGTACCGAGTGAATAGTACCCCATGAATAGTACTTCATGAATAGTACCTCGCGAATAGTACCCCGACATGAAAAGATTAAAATTTAACAAGAATATTCAGAAAAATATTTATGTGAAATAATACTAGATGAAGCGCAAATTTCAAGGATATTCTACTAATTTCAAGGAGTATAGAAGCAATACTTATCAAAATAAGTGTAGAATTATGAATATGAAACAAAATAATATTACTTACATACTACAGAGTATGGAAGAAAATATTATTTCTTACGAATATTGAACAAAAATAATAACTCTTACCTTAAAATGAGAGTATTTCTGACTGGTATGGCAGGGATATTCTTGAAGAAAACTTATACCGTTTTCTACACTCAAAACTTCTTTAAACTCAAAAGAAATACGCTAAATATTATAGAAAAAGAATTCTTTGATTCTGGTGTGATTTTCATTTCTAAACTAAGCATCCTATTTATAGGAGAATGGCAGGGTACTATTTGAATTAGAAAATCACGGGTGCACAGTAAAGGATTCACGGATGATTTTCATGGGCAAAGTTTTCAAATTTCACATGATTTTTTACTATGCATCACTATGATTAGGAGTGAGAAAAAAACGGATAAAATCGAATTACCGAACCTTACCGAATTATTTTAACCGGATTATTTCAGTTTTTCGGTTTTTTTTGGAATTTCAGTTATATCCGAATTATTATTCAATATTCGGTTTCGATTAGAGTTCTCAAAATAGGTTATTGATTTGCAGAATAAGCAAATTTAATACTTAAAAAAATTAATTATTAATTTATTAATCATATTATCTAATATCTATAACTTGAACTTCTATTCTATTTAGATTTCAGTATTCTCTATTCTATTCTATTCAGACTTCACCAAATTAAATGCGTGTAGGATGGAAGAGTAATATTTTGAGTTGGTCGTCGGCGTAATTTCTTCAACTTAATTTGAGTTTGTGTGAAATAATCGAATGAGACAATCAATGTAGAGACAGAGAGGAGTAATGGGTAAAATTTTATAGACCACGATGAGGCGGAATGATGGAGTAAAAACAAATTAAGATATATAAATTATAATTAATAAATAGGAAAGAGGAGGTAAAAGAGTATATGTATATACCTGGCCATGCAGGAGTGATGCAATGGTGAGGTACCAAGCAGTATAAGTGGTCATAATCAAGCCTATGAAAGACCAGATTCGGTAGTTGTTAAATGAAGGTATGAAAACAGTAGTAGCACAACAAGCTCCGAAGATTTAGGTTCGGTTATTATCTGAATTATCGAATTATACATTCGGTAATTCGATAATTCGGTTAGTTCTAAATTTCGGTTAGTGTTTCGGATAGTGATTTTATCGATAATTCGGTTTTCGGTTATAACCAAATAGTCATTTCGATTCGGTTATAACCGAATGATCACCCCTAACTATGATGCACTATGCAGTACTATGTAAACACTATTCAGTACTATGCAAACACTATACAGTAAAATAAAATATAATATATTTTATTTATAAAAAAGTATTCTGTTTTATATAAAAAAAAATTATGTTTTATTACTATAAAATAAAAACTGAGATAACTTTCTACCGACGATTTTAAAAAATGAGTAAGTGGGGGTCCATGTAATAAGCCTAATTTATAACAAATACTTCATTAAAAAAACCCTCTATTTATCTCAATTCACTTGGCTTCACTAAACACATTTTTAATAACATTTATTAATCATTAATATTATAATTTATAATATTAACAACCAGATCATTCCCAGGAAAGAGGGGGCTTTCCGATATATACTTCTCCTTATTGGCGCGCAATTAGGTGACCAAACCCCTTTCATCGACAGAACTTTCTAGACATCATCAATAATGCAAATAATAATATGAATAACTTTGTCGTCTCAATTATTGATTTAATAATATAAAATATTGTGCAGATGATATTGTGACAATAATTAAATCAATAATGTGAGATACTATGCAATAACTACTGTAGCAATAAATGAGTAAAATTGAGTGACTTCTCCCGTAAGCATCAATAATCAAAGATATTTTACAATACCGTGTGTTACTATGCAACCACACGTATTACTGTACTTTTATCACCGGGTATTTCAACAGTTAACGGTAAAAGTTTTGCCGTTATTTTTATAAAAAGTTATTTCTGTCGTTTTCTAACTCCGACAGTAATTCCGTTGTGGAGTCCAATTAATGATTGTCGTCGTTAATATATTCTTGATAAAACGAATATTCCAGACCAAACGAATATTTTATGACAACTTGCTTACTTTACAAAATTTATAAATATTACCCACAACTATAACATTATAACAAATTCATACCTTATTATTCAAAATAACATTTAGAAAAAAATAAATCTTTATTCATAAAAATTAGGGTCTTACAGTGTGTGTGTGTGTGTGTGTGTGTGTGTGTGTATATATATATATATATACATATTATAATTCAAGAACTTGATGGTTAAATTAGGCATTTTGTAAATGAGTGAATTCATTTTTTACTAAATGAGGGTATAATAGCTTAAGACTATCACATCCTGGACCGTCATGTTGAAGACTATCGCAGTTGATTTGGTTGGCTTGTTTGATGATGTTGGTCCCATGATCGCCAGAGTCCCGCTGCTCTTGCCAATAGTCACACTCCCTGCTTCCATTCTCCTTTTTGGGCAATCCTTCACCTTGTGCTCCATTGACCCGCATATAAAACAACCAGTGTTCATCCTTGGATTGGGGCAGTTGGGAGAGATATGGCCCTCCTTCCCGCACTTATAGTATACAAACTTTCCCTTCAGACACTCACCTGTATGGTTCTTTCAATAATTCTTACACGGCACCACCTGCTTCTTCACACCTTCCTGTTTCACCTGGACATTTCCAAAATAGTTCCCCTTCCTCTTTTCATTTCCACTCCTGCTCCCACTATTAATTTCCACCTTCCCAGCTCCTACTACCTTGCCTTTGTTCTTCTTTTTCTTGTTGTAGAGGCTCATGGTTTAACGCCCCCAAAATAGGTCCAATCCAACCAACCTATTCTGAGTCGCCAAAAACATGGTATAGAAAACAACTATAACTTTATTACTACAATTGTCGTGCAAAATATAACAACACATATATTGTGAGTTTTGATACAAATATATACCAACTGTGACTCATGTCCCAACCTTGAATAGCACGTAACCATGGCACCTTACATAAAGGTACAGTCAATAACTGTTTTAGAAATTAAAATCTTTGGGAGGTGCTCAAGGAAACCTTCGTACATGGGAGGCCATGCGTCTAGGTTATAATAGATATCATATGCCCACAGAATTATCCTTGGTTGACCCAATAAACCCCAACAAAAAATGAGAAGATTACTATCATCTTCTTTCCAATGGTGAGTCTTCTCTTGACATATCATTATCTCCACCGTCTTTAATTGATAATTATACTTCAACCAAACTCCAATATCATATAGGTAGTGCTTGTAGATATACCCAGCAAGTGGATGTGCACAACCTTGTCTTATGATAACATGAAGTCGCGTGTCATTAGACATCTTGTATGATAGTGGCAAAACATCTTTCCAAACGTTGGGTTTGCCTCACCCTATTTGATTCACCAAATATAACTACTAAATGATGTATAGAATACAACACACTTTTCTATACTGTTTAGGGAGAACCTTCACAGCTAGAGACCACTGTTCTATTCTCCTGTTACACCCACTCGACCCAGCTACACTCTTATTACCTGAAAGGAATTGTGAAGCAAAAGGGTGAGTACAACTAGCTCAGTAAAGAATATTATGACTAAAGATAATTAAATTCTCAATAGCCTTCATCAATAATAAATCAGAGATTTAGAACATATGGTAGATGATAAAACTTTTCAACCATAGTTGCGAGTGAAGCGAAGCAATCCATTAGAAGAGTCAAATAGACCATAAAGTCTATTATCTTCTCCATGTTAAAAGTCCACCAATAATGTTTTATCCCTGTAACATCAATCAACAGTTCTGGTCCACAATCATATGAATAACTCATAATCATAATTGTGGTTCTAAATTTCTCTTCTCATCCAAGACGAAGATAATTTTCATCACCTGTCTTTACCTGAAACATCAAAGATCATGGTCATACCAAATCACGGTTCCTATTCATAATCAGACTAATAAATTCATCTTTGCACTATGGGCCAAATATATTCATCAACAGTTCATCTTTGCACTACAGGCCAAAGATATTCAACAACAGGTCATCTCTGCACTACAGGCCAAAGATATTCATATCTCAAAGAAATACATAATCATTTCAGAATTTATATAAACCATAATTATAACCATGTTGATCAATTCACCTTGCACTTAAGCTAAAAATATTCCATTGTAAATTCAATGGTCATGATTATACTAGTCAACAATTCAACTTTGCACTACTGGCCAAAGAGAACCCATAGTCACGATCATACCAATACTTTATCCATCTTTAAACTCGAGTCAAAGAGAAATTCTATCACCAGGGTTATAAAAATGTTATATATGATAATAAAAACAATAGGATCAACAACTACATTTAATTTCAAGAGCAATATTCATAAATCAACGATAATTTGGTCAGAAAAAGAAACCAATTTTGTCGTGAATAGTACCCGTGAATAGTAACTTATGAATAGTAACTCGTGAAAAGTAACTCGTGAATAGTAACTCATGAATAGTAACTCGTGAATAGTACTCAGATTAAATATATAGTGTCAGTATACGTAAAAATGTCATATACATGAATAAAGGTCGACACGTGAATAGCGTCAGATATCGTGAATAGTGTCGTATACGTGAATAGTAACCCCGACACAAAAAGGTAGAACTTCCACAATAAAATCCATACCAATATTTCGGTATAATGATATTGAAAGAATAACATCATTACGAAAAAACATCCCTTACAATCCCTTAAAATCCCTTACTATTCCTTACCTCAAAGGAGCAGTACTTAAATGTCGGATATAACGCTGAACGAACTTGCACCGTATAGCAACACTCAAGATATCTAAATACTCACAAAATACGCTCGATAATATAGAGAGAGAAAACTTCAGTTTCTGGTGTGATTTTCAATTCTAACCTAAGCACCCTATTTATAGGAAAATGTTTAGAACACCAAAGTAGAAAATTTAATAAAATATTAATATATTTATATAAATTTTCCTTAGCCCACTTTTTTGGTCTAGACATCAGCCACCAACCCACCAAAATCACAAAAAATGTTTTTGTTAAAATAAATATTTAAAACTTCCAAAAATCAATTATTTCGGAACTTCGGAACTTTATTAATTCATAATAAATAGACCCTTTATCCAAAAAAATTGAACCTCATGTCCTTTCCTAGGAAATTCCATTCTCTACAACTTTACAGAAGAAAGTTTTTCCAAATTCCAAACAAAAATTGACCGAAATCCACAAACAGGCGATTTTACAATTTATAATCAAATTTCAAATAAGAAATGGGGTTCACTGAGCATGAAAAACATGTTTTTAACATTTATTCTAACAAAAATACTCTTCCTCCTCGTATACTCATATATCCCACATTCATTGCAAAAATATCACCATTATTATATTATTAAAATATAATAATATATTTAAATGAATTATTTTATCGTAAAAATATAAAATATTAATTTTTAAAATTGTCACATTAAAAATTTTCTCCATCTATATCCACATAAAATGAATATTTTCCTTATCATATAAATCAATAATTAATTATTTACAAATAATATTACGAGAATCGCGAGATTTGCAACCAGTAGTTCCTCAGAAAGAGGGGGCTTTCCAATAAGAATTTCTCTTTACTGGCGCGCAATTAGGTGACCAAACCTCTCCTTAGATAGAACTTTCTAGACATTGCCAATAATGTTATCAAATAATATTAATTATTGCTTCGATAATGGAAAATACTGTGTTGTGACATTATTGAAACAACGGTAATATAAAATATCAACGTAGCAATTATTAAATCAATAAAATAAAATATTGAACAGTAATTACTGTAACAATTATTGTGTAGTGCATTCTTACGTAAGAATCAATAATTGGTGCAATACCGTGTGCTATTGTGCAACATCGCGTATTATTGTGTTTTAACCACCGGGTATTCCAACAGTATTAACGGTAACAACTACGTCGTTATTTATAAACAATTTATACTTGTCGTTTTCTTCATCCAATCGCTTTCCTTTATGGGGCCCACACAAGGCTGCGCCGTCATACGAATATTCCCCGACAGTAAAAATATTCCACGACCAAACGAATATTCCCCGACAAAAATGAATATTTTATAACCACTTGCTTATTTAAAATATTTACATATATCACCTTTAACTTTAAACTTTTATCAATTTAACCATTTATTGAATAGTAATTATAAGAAAATTGAATACTTTTATTTCATAAAATTCGGGGTCTTACACATGGCCTCACTCCCCTCCTCGGCTATGATAGCCTTTTCCATGAGTACTGCAAATATAGAGATCTGCAACACCGCCACCTTGTTATAGAGCTAGGGTTTTAATTCCAGCTCAAATCTCCTTGCCTTCCTAGCCTCTGTATCAACTTGATGCGGAGCGAACCTAGCCAACTCATTAAACTTCGCGGCGTATTCTGACACCGTCATATTCTCCTGCTTTAACTCCAGAAACTTTACCTCCATCCTAGCCTGCATACTGGACGAGAAATAATTCTCGAAAAATAGAGTTTTGAACCTATCCCAAGTAACTACTCCTTCTCCTGCCCTCGCCTGATTCGCTTCCCACCAAAAGTTTGCCTCCCGTTTCATCATATAGGTGGCAAAAGCGGTCTTTTGCCCCTCAGCTACCCTAGCTATCACAAACGCCTTTTTTATTTCCTTAACCAAACTTTGGGCTTCAACAGGGTCAGTTGTCCCTTTGAATTCTGGTGGTCCTACAGCCTTGAAATCTTTGAAGTTTGCTAAACGATTATTCGGCTAGTTCCCTGGGGCTGGCATTCCTTGTTGCATAGCCTGTGCTACCATGTTTACAAAGTGTCGCATCGGGTCTACTTGTTATTGTCCCTCAGCGTTGTTGACAGATTCTTTTGCCCTTTGATTTTGAGTTTGACGTCTTGGCGGCATTATCTGATTAAATAAAACATAATATATACTTTATTAACTTACATTCTAAACCATATCGTATATATTAAACTTGTTTCATTACTCGAACATAGATTCATATTCATTCAAGGATTTCAAAATACTTTACATAACATATCACATACTGCTTTAAACCTCAGTTATCCCTTCTTGACTACAAAATTCGGGATTTGCTACATCACTTATACAAAAGTTTTAGAATATTACATTACACAGACATACTTATCATATATATTACATTAAACACACCTACACAACAGAACCTAAACTACCTATTTACTACGCCTTTTTCTTGGACAACCTTTCTCCTGATGACCTTCCAATCCACAAATAAAACATGCACCTGGTTTATAGTCGGGACAATAAAGAGTGGTATGTCCCCTCATAACCGCAAATGTAACATATCTTTTTCCATTTCTTCTTATCGGGTTTTCCTAAGTCGCGGTCTTCTATCTTTCTTTTCCCCTTATTGCTCGGAGCTGCACACAATGTGTTGCTTTTGGCTCCCATCTGATCAATTTGGATTTTAAGCTTATCTTATTCTTCCATTGTTTCTATTAAGGCTTTTCGCAATTGACTATTTAACAACTTTTCTATTTCCCACAGCTTTTCCAGAGAAGGAACCTGGTCCTTCAGATTCTGCACCTCCGTTGATGCTTGATCAGCTTCAACTTTAGTGTCCGAATCATTATCTGTCAATTCCACCATTTCTGGATCTGGTACTACGTTTTCCAAAATAACCACCTCATCCGAGTTGGTTTCATTGTGAGCCTCTATTTCGGTTATCGGCTTCGATATTAGCTCGGGTGTATGGATTTGATCTTTCTCCATGCTATAAGCATATAACAAGCCTTTTCCACCAGACATCTACACACATAAATTATCCTGATTAACATATAGTATATACACACAGCAAATAATAGTTTTATATAAGTTATCTTTTATTTTGTTTGATGATGAATTTATTCAATTCATCTCTTTTTAAACTCTATATGAGTTATTTATATTTTCAACGTTTCCCTCTGTTATAAGGTTATAGCCTAAGGTCTATCCCACCTAAGATTTCTAACCCTAAAACTTTGATACCAACCTGTAACGCCCCCAAATTCAGGTACTTGAAACCCGAACTCGGTGCTTTACGATACCATTTCTATGAGCGGAATAATAATAATAATAATAACAATAATATGAATATCAAACTTAATTTACATACACTAGAGTCTGAATCCCTGGTACACGACCTTTAAACATTCATTACATGATACTTAATATATATCATCCTTAATAAAGTCTAGTTATTACATAACATAAAACTCATTCAGCAACCTTTCCTTTTACCTTGTTCTTAGCAGAGGCTTCAGGTTGTTCACACTTAGCTGAAAACATTTAAATTAAGCAATGATGAGCATTTGAGTGCCCAACAAGTAATAACAATTATAAATATTAGCTGAAATGATTAAATATTTTCTTTGTACTACACTTCTACAACGAATTAACAGTTGTGAAGTAATCTAAACCAATATTAACAATATATTAATTCTATATCAAATATTTGAAACTATGTACTGACTATAACTGGAGATTAGTCGATAAACTATGAATATTGTTTTCTATTTTCGAAAAGGTTAAACAAAACTTCATTTGCAAACCATCATAACTTACGGGCACGGGGGATGATCAGCCCGTTATGCCTTGTATTGATCAATACTACATGCAAGAACGATATTATCGTTTATCTGATCCGCCTTTGGTGCATAAACGTTTTCCCATGTACGAGATGTTCATACTTAGTCGGGAATCCAAACCAAAACAATTCGGTTGGATATAAGTAAGGTTTTATCTTGTTCGACGATAATTTATAAGTCAACATATATATACTGGAAATTAATAAATGTATATCAACATGTGATTAAATACAATGATTATCCAAGTGGGGACACATGTATAACCATATATAGAAATTAATGAACAAAATATATATCTGAATTACAATATAATACCATGTTGTTAATCAATGATCGGATATAATATATATAACAATAGGGTTAATAATCTGGTACAATAGCAATATAATTCTGAGACTTTCTTACTTATGTCCATTGCATAAAGTAAATGCAAATATAGGATACTTGCCTGAGTTGCTGCTTACAATACGCAACTTAGTTAATCTTTTATAAAGCAACCTATCATTAATAAGATCATTCTACTGATTAGAATAACATATTGTATCACATAATACTGCTTATTGCAGTCAACACATAACCTAATCACATTGTCACGCATGTTTAACAATCATTCGATCACAAACAAACACATATCTAATCAAATATCTAAGTTCAGATCAATTTCTAAAATATGTCGATGTACCGACGGCTTTTATCAGTTAATTATCGAGTCTAAGACTCTATCCTGTAGTTCAATAACTGAAAATATCATTCATATTATTTTTAATTGACTTATAATAATTTTTAAATAATTATTATAATTTATCATGATCTTTAAATCATTGGAATCATTAATAAATGATTTAAATATTAAATAATTTTATTATCATTAATATTTAATTAATATTAAACTATTAATGAAGTTTATTGCCAAAATATTAAAGTTATTTATAATAACATAGAATATTTTTAAAGTATGAATATTACCCTTTAAATGATTTTTAAAACAATTAAAATCATTTTTTAAATAATTACCATTAATATTAAAATATTAATGTATTATTTATCAAAATATTAAAAGTCATTAATTATAACTTAAATATTTTTAATTTATTTATATCCTTTTAAATGAATTTTAAATTAATAAAACCATTTTAAAAATATTTATTAAATATAATTATTAAATATATTTAATACCATTAATATTAAATTAATATTATTAATATTAAATTATTAATGAAATTATCCTTTAAATATTAAAAGTTATATTTTATAACTTAAAATATCTTTAAACACTTTATTTTCATTTAAAATAATTTTATAATATTAAAATCATTTTTAAACTACATTATTTAATATAATTTATTAAATAATTCTAATATCATTAATATTAATTTAATTAATGAAATTTACCTTTAAATATTGAAAGTTATATTTTATAACTTAAAATATTTATAAATGATTTTAATATAATAAAATCATTTTTAATTCATTTATGAAATAACTTAATTATCATTAATATTAATTTAATTAATGAAATTCATCACAAAATATTAAAAGTCATTAAAAATAACTTAAAATATTTTCTTATATCATAATATAATTTTAAATGATTTTTCAATTATTAAAATCATTTTTAAATGATTTATTTAATATAATAATTAAATAAATTAAATACCTTTAATATTTCAAAAATATTAAATATTTATGAAATATATTCAAAATTATTAAAAACTAATTAAAAACTATTTTTTTCTAATTATTTAATAAAAATAATAATTTGATAAAGAAACTGTTGCTAAAGACTGCCTATAGTGACATAACCGTCACTATAGGTGTTCTTCATGTTCTTGACCAAACCCATAAACTCATAAGCAGTTACCGAGGGGACATGTTTGACCATATATATCTGCCAGATCTTGATGTTTGAGGGAATGTTTCTTGTCAGATAGTGTAGTGCAAATGCAACACTACAAGACCCAACAAGAAACATGATCAAACAACATCACAATAAGTAGATATAAGCCTTCAAAGTAGCTGTCAGAGCTGTTCTTCATTTCTGGGTTTGCCCAGAAATGAATAACAGTTCGTGAGGCCTACTTTGGGCTTCCACAACTTGTTGATCGTGTAATGTTTTAGTGATCTATCGATTTCAGGTTGTAGACAACATATACTACTACAGATCTATTATATAACATCATCATAACAACAACAAACCAAGCAGATAAGGTCCGGTCAAACTGTTGTTAGAAACTCGTTCTTGAAGTTTTCTGGAATTTCCAGAAAACGTAATCGTGAACTTCTGTACAACTTTGACCAGCCACTACAATCAACTCGTTTAAATTTGAAGGAGATTTTAAGGCATAACCATGGAATTCATATACCAGACTACAATCTGGACACAACAAAAACAACAAACAAACAACAACTAGAAAGATCAAAGGCCATGAATTTCTTGTCAGACCTATCTGGGCTGCCTAGTTTTCTTTCGGTCAATGCTGGTCTACGTGGTTTGACCATGAATAACGTGCAATCTAGACCTTATCTAAACCTGATTCTTGATTAAGATCAAAGAGCACATACCAGACTACATATCTAAAACGTAAAACAACAAAAATCATGATCAGGCAAGAATCTAGAGGCACTGACATTCATTGTCAGACCATAGTTTGAACTTTTTCCAGATTTTCAAAAACTTTAATTTCGAGTACTTAGATGTTATGGATCTAACATGTGCCAACCCAGATCATCATTATACACTATATCTAACATGTTTAACACAAAAAAACTAATATCTAACAACAGATCAAAGGTCAGAATATAAGTTAGGGGGTTTATACCTCACTTTGATTTTTTTTTATTCTAGATTTCTGATTTGTTAAAGGGGTTCGTGGGGCTTGAATTTTGAGCTGATAAACTACTAACAATTGTAATTTCTCTCTCTTAGATCTATATATACTACTTATATACAATGTATTTGGCTGGCATAGTGGCTGATTGCTGGTATTGTAGTCACATGGGGTTGGTAAGAGTTGTTGAACAACTCAAATTTGGCTAGATTTTACAAGTAAGCTTCAATTATACAAGAAGGGTAAAATAGTCAATTGGCTTGGGATTTTAAGGATACAAAAGTAATCTTGACAAACCCTTAGGGTTTGACCCTTAGGTTTTCCAAAAACAAGATTTCTAGGATTTCATTTAGGGTTTAAAAATAAAAATAAAAATTAGTTTCCTAAAAATGTAATTTAGAGTTTTCCTAATTACAATTACTTTTCTAATTACATTATACATGAACATTAGGGTTTAGAATCCACTAATTAGCATTAAGCTTTATCATTTAGCGATTAAGGTTCCTATTTAGCAAATTAGGGTTTTTAATTAGCTAATTGCATATGAGATGTTCTTGATTTTGGGTTGGTGTGCTACTGAATTGCCACCTAGTTATCCATATGTGCATGTGGACAGTCCATTTTACAAAGGAGACTCTGGCGAAATTTTTTCACGAGTCTAGGCATGCAATTTTAACTCTACTGTGCATGTTAACACAATGCTTGCTTTATAATTTAAACCAAATATGAAGTAGTGATTTAACTTTAATAAGCTTTAATTTTGAAACTTATCTCACCCTTTCTGAGGTGATTTGAAGACTTTGTTCAGATTATGGATCAAGATCAGCCGAGTAGCTCTTGTAGGCCTCCACATGTGTGAGGAGGAGAACTTCTGATATTCCTCACTCGCCCAAATCCTCGACAACCCTTCTTGGTTGGTCGAAGATAATTCTCCTATCCCAAGGGTTAATAGGTTGGATGGTATGGATGAGGAGGAGGATGTCCCCATTGTGGATCATGCTCCTTCTACTTCCATTCCCCGCCGGTAGCTTGTAGCTATTAACGTAATGATTCCAGATCTTTTGGATGATTTTAGTCATCATCCCTCGATTTACCTTCATACGAATGAGGTAATAGCTATTACCAATTTTACCTTTCCTATTTTCCCACTTTCAGGGCAAGGGTTTTTTATTTTGATTTTGAACTTGATGTAGGTTCCCAGCTTTACAAAGCCTAGGGGGAACTTGTTGGCTTGTTTTGGTGTTAACAAAGCAATCACATACACGCAAGTGCACGCGGTCCACAAGTAATATAAGGTAAGAAAAGTATCGATCCCACGGAGAAAAATAATTATTTTTAGTCTAACATGCAATAACTTTATAATTATTTTAGCCTGCTTAAACGAATGATTAAGATGTGAATTAACTATCTAGAATGATTATCAACTAATAAACTAACTAACAAGCAAATGATTTAAATTAAAAAAATATGGTATTCTAACTTCACTTAGTGCCTTATTTAAATTATATACCTCTTGTTGAGTCTAACTGATTACTACAGATTGCTAGTCGAGAACACAACGGTAAAATATGGCTATCTCTCGATATACCATGATCATATCACATACAATCCACAAAAGATTGAATATATATGAACATCCAATATTACCTAAACCAATATATTTCTATGTGACTTAAAGAGTAATATGAATTTAAGCACAAGTCCTCTCAAATGACTACACGCGGTAATACAATATATGTCTATCCGGATTACGAATAATAAAATAGAATCCCATAATGGAGATTAGTTCATCACTGAAGCAATAACCATTATAGGAATCTGTTCAAGCATGAGATTATAATATGAAAACAAAGAGAACCAAGAGATTAAGAAAGTGTCATGCTGATATTTCTTTGTCCAATGAAAACCTTCAAGCTAAATCAGTATTCTCAAATCAACCAAATTAAAACCCTAATTAAGAAAATCTAACAAAGAGACAAGGGATAAGCCTAAAAAGTAGAAGTAAAAGTTATGAACTCTCTCTATCTCTCCAAAACCCTAGAATAGTAAAAATAACGATTAAAGCATAAGTCTATAACATCTAATTTTACACCCTTTAAAGGAAAAATAAGTAAACATAATTTTTAATGAAAAGTCAACACTGGTCAAGATTTCTCTGGCACAACTGAGCTATCCCGTAAGCAAAATGGGGCGCGGTTGTGCTATTCCTGGTTGAGATTTCCCCCTGGCGCAGGCACGCCGTGTCCAAGCTCTATAAGGGCGCGGCCGCGCTGATGTGTTTTTTTGCAGGATGTTTACTAGTCCTTTGCTGGTAAACTTTTGGTCCTTTAGCTGCTGCTGCTGCTGCTAGCTTCAAGCTTTTTCTTCTTCTCACTTCCATGTTCACTTTTATATGCCAGTTCCATCTTCACTCCACCACAAGCTCGCCTATACGCCGTTTCCATGCCATTTCCATCTACGATGCTAACAAAAGAGTTTCCACCATGCAAACTAAAAAATGAAGATAAAACATATAAAAAAGTAACTAAAACAATTGATATTAAGTTACAGTTCTAGCAAGTAGATAGCTAATAAGTAGGTATAAAACCTACTTATCAAATACCCCCAAACTTGAACTATTGTTTGTCCTCAAGCAACAAATATAAATGCAATCTACATGCTATACAAACTACGCTACTATGACAATGAATCCAAAATTTTCAGCAAAATATGAATTACAATAGGAGTTGCCTCAGAGAAATTACAAGATCTATGAACAAAGCATCAAACCAAGCTAAAGTCATAAAGACATACAATCTAAAAATCCAAACCTGTTGACAATAATGTAGTGTGTGTGTGTGTGTGTGTGCTAATATCCACAAATAAGCTTGATAAAGGTAAACATTGTACATGCTATGTTTCTAAGAAGGAAAAAATAAGGCTTAAGTCTAGAAAACTGAGACATATGAAATAACAACCAATCCAACACATCAATCCAAACTAAAGGTCAACAAAGGGCTTATTCTACTTTATTCACTCACGAGGGCGATATTCACACTTTCCCGCTTTTACACCTAACTGTGCAATGTCTAGTCCTCTTAGGCTTTTCAGTGATACCCCTTAGGGAGCTTTCAACCAACGACTCCTAAACCGTAATGCTTTAGGGCGCTAGGTGTAAAGACATCCCCTCGGGCGTACTTACTCAAGTATCAAAGGCCACAAAACTAAACTAGCCAAAGTGTTTATTCATATAATAATTTTTTCTCTTTCTAGATTTTCTATTTTCTATTTTCTATTTTTTTTATAGCATACATACCCAATATTTTCCCCCAAACTTGAATTTCTGTGTCATTATGGTCATTACTCATTTTCTACAAAATTGTATTTTTAAAAATAGAATTTTTTTTCCTCAAAAGACAAACATGTGCTAATCTAAACTACAAGCTCATAATAAAAAACGTGCTATCTGGTAACATCAAAGTAGTAGGTAAAGACTGCATCATGTATGAAACTATGACTAAGCTTAAGCTATCAACAGAGTTCAAACATCTATAAAATTTTAATATAATCATCGGCCAGACTGGAATTCAACAGACTCAATCATAGGATCATGAAAGGCAATGCAACGAAACAAATAACTAAGTAAACAACTAAATGAAAACTGAAAAAAAAATCATGCAAACTTAACTAATAAATAATAAACTGCAGACTATCATGCAACCTAAACATGCACTAGCACCATATGCAACTACTATAATGCAATACTACTAACTACAACCCAATACCCACAAACTTAAGATATACATTCTCCTCAATGGAGATAAAGGGTTAGAAAACTCCCCTAAGCATCGATATGGCCACCTGACTGTGACATGGGTGGTGAATCTGGCAGCGGATAAGGCATGGCAGAACCGAACACTGGAAATTCCACAATCGTTCCCTGCTGAGCAAATGCCTCCCCTAGGGAACGAGACGTTCCATTTGCATAGGCAGCAAAGTTGAAATATAGAGCATCTATCCTCGCCTGCAGTTGCCTAATCTAGCGATCCTGTCTGACTGTACTAGCGGTAGGAGGTCCTGCTGCCTCTGATGGTTGTGGTGGAGCCTTTGGTGGATGAGTGGGCAGTATGAATCCTCGTCTTCTCGGATCTGCCATACCACTATTCCACTCTGCATATTTCTTAATCATGGCATGGGTAATGTCCTGGCTCGGCATCTGCACCTGTTCGTCATCCCATTCAACTCCCGCCTGTGCACATAGCTGCGTCACCACTGAGGCATTTGAAATCCCACTGGTGGTACTGCCTCGCATGTAACTTAACACGGACTGATGTAGCAAGTGTCCAATGTCAATATACTTGCCCGTGATGATCCCCCACAGAAAAATGGCTCTGTCAACCGTAACATCATGCTGGTGGGTGGAGGGCATCAAATTTGCGTATATAAAGTGATTCCAGGCCTTGGTATATGTTGGGTAAAATCTAATTACGCACAACACGCAATTATACGCGGTCAACAAGTAATAAAGTGAAAGTAGAGTATCGTTCCCACGAGGAATTGTTTAATAAAAATCACCAAGTACTAACCCGTAACCAACTCAATCTTATTTAAATGAATGAATTTCAATTTATAAGTAAACTAATTCTAATAACCACTAGTTAAATTAAGATTACGGAGATTTAAGATCACAACTTCACTTATTGCTTCATTTAAGTTAACACACTTCTCTTCAATTATTCTCTATCCTTAATTGTTAATCAAGAACACTAAAGTAGATAAAACCACCTCTCGATGCATAATACCCACACTCACTTAAATCCACAGATGATAGAATTAAGCAAGACACCCTAATTAACTAATCCACTATATCTCTATGTGAATTACAAATAAAAAGGATTTAAAGCACATGTTCTCTATAAGATTACATATGGCGTAAAGGCATATCTCTATCCTAAACACGAATCATGAATTCCATCTATGCAGAAATCACAAACTCATGCTATCATGATCAGATCTAAATCTAAACTTCATCTCTCGAGTTCATATAGATTATCACAGTAATTGTTAGCTAGGCAATTAAGCAATTAAGTCCAAATCACAATAGACAATCCTCACAATAGAACATAATAATTGATAGCGAAGCATATTAAAATAAACTACACAATAAGATCCATTGTAATCTTAAACAAAGAATTAGTTCATTAAATTAAAACTAAGAATCCACACTTGAATACACATTAAAAGACAACGATAGAAGAAGATAGAATCTGTTGTCTGCAGATTTGAAGTTCCCTCCTCGCTCCTACTTTGAAACTTTAATGGTCTCCAAGTTGCTTCAATCTCTAAATCTCATAAGAACTAATGTTTTCTCCTATTCTACTCTAATCTAATCTAATGGAATCCTCCCTCTCTCTTCTAATCCTTGTGATTCTCCTCCTTTTTCTTTATATGTCTTTAAGTCTTCTTGGAAGTCCTTGAGTCAATCGAATCGAACCAATCCTTCTTGAACTCAAATTTGGACAAAATTCGCTTTTTCTACGCATATCCCCTCCCCGGTGGGGGTTTAGCCTTGTAAAGGGTCCACCCTTGGCGGGCTAGGGTTCTATTTTCTAGCTGGTACCCCCACCTCGGCGGGGGTTTTATGAAGTGTCCTTTAGTAAAATGACCATAACTTTTGATTCGGGAAGAGTTACGAGGCCTGTCACCTATCAAATCGAAGATATCGATGAGCTATACAACTTTTATTCTTTAAGAATTGAGAAATAACATACAGATGAAGGTCGAAATTGGGCTGAAAATGACTGATATGCGAACGACCACCCAAAACCGTGAAGTTCGACGTTCGTTGGTACAAAGATCATAACTCTTGCATCCGAACTCCGATTGGAATGATTCAAGATGTTCCGGAAAGCTAAGAAGAAGCTCTACAATATAATCCAAGTTCTAAGACAAGAAAATAAAATAAACATAAAAGCCCAAATGATGTCCAGATTGCTATTCTTTGCGATTTCATACCAATAATCACTCACACAGCTCCCAAGCATAAAATCTACTAAATGAACACAAAATGCATGAAAATTAACTAGGAAACATTAGTTTAAGCAACTAATTCAAGTAACAGATACCGGATAAGTAGGTATAAAAACTACTTATCAGTATATCGATTGAGCACTGCATGTGGGAAATTGGTCTTTGTATCTGTGCTGGGCTTGTTAGCCCACTGGGTGCTTGGCACGCATAAATCTGTGATAACCTGGTCCAAGTAGGTCTCAAACCGCTTAGCAACAACCTAATTTTCTTGGCCAGTCGGGATAGTAAGAAAATGAAACACTTCACGGATCGCCGGTGGAAGATAATTAACTTGTATACCCCAGACGAATGAAATGCCACTTTGTGTCTCCCTGGCGTTAGCATAGAATTCCCGCACTATAGCCGACGGTGCAGCCGCATGTGTTGCCACAACCCAAAACCAAGCCTTTTCTCTGATCATGTTTAACATCTTCCCATCCGCTTTGGTTGGCTTCAACCCCCTTTCCTACACAAACGACTTTGTCACCAACTTGTAATATTGATTCTGGGCCGAAAGGCTGATGAACCTAGATGTGTCCTGCATATTCTTGTCCTAACTACTATTAGAGGAAGAGGAAGGAGTGACTGATCGTGCCCTCTTTGGACCCATAATATTTTGTAAAAAAGTTCACTTGCAATCCTTAACTTGTGAATCCAAAAGACAATCCCCCAATCCCCTAACTGAAGAAATAGTGAAGAATAACCCCCAAACTTGTGCCTTGGACTCCTCTATCTGTAAACCCTACTATGTTGCTAAAATTAGAAATGGACCGATTGTATGGTGGAAGGTAGGGTTAGGGTTATGTGGAGAATTTTTGATTGAGAAGGAGAAGGAGAGTAGGTTTTGAGAGGTTATGGTAGATTAGGAGAGGGAGTGTGTATATGAGATGGTTTGCTATGAAGTTTCGACAAAATGAAGTAGTTATAAGGGTTGGGTCAAATTTTTACGACTTTAAAAATCGGCAGTTTCTGGGTATTGACGCGAGCGCGCCATGTTTGACCTTGAGGAGGGCGCGACTGCACTTGGCAGGGCAGTTCTATGGCTATTGTCACGGGCGAGCCGAGTTTTGCCTTTAGGAGGGCGCGGTCGCGCTTCCCTGGTTCCTTCACTAAACTTTCTACAACATTATATAACTTGGCATCCAAGTAGCATATGAACTTTATTTCCTGCACAAAAAGTATTCACAAATGAGAAATTTATTCCTCAAAATTGGACTATGAAAGTTGAATGCAACTATTATCAAAAATGTTATATGCGACATCTTTCTATACTATATGCAATATGCTCTTAACTCAAAAAATTTCAGAATTAAATATGAGGGGGGGGGAATAAAGATATAGAACAAGAATTAAACAAGAGGGAGAAAAGAATTGATGGGTTGCCTCCCATCAAGCACTTGTTTATATTTAATTAGCTTGACTTTCTCAAATATGTTCATGTATTGGAAAAGGTCATGGAGGACTTCTGCCAATCGACGTCGCCCCCAAAGTAGTGCTTCAACCACTGCGCATTAACCTTGAACGGCTTGTCTGGGTCTTAACTGAAAATCTCAACTGCACCGTGCGGATACACGGTTTTCACCGTGAATGGACCCGACCATCTTGACTTGAGTTTGCCCTGGAAAAGTCAAAAACATGAGTTGAACAACAACACCTCTTGCCCTGGCTCAAACTTCCTATCTATAAATTTACGGTCGTGCCACTTTTTCACCTTTTCCTTGCACAATTTCGAATTCTCATAAGCATGCAGTCTGAATTCATCCAACTCATTTAATTGAAGAAGTCTCTTCTCCCCTGTGGCTTTGAGGTCAAAGTTCAGCTTTTTAATGGCCCAGTATGCCTTGTGCTCAAGTTCCATGGGAAGATGGTAGGCTTTCCCATATACCAGCTGATACGGTGACATCCCCAGCGGTGTCTTGTATACAGGTTTGTATACCCACACTGCATCATCGAGTTTAAGTGACCAATCTTTCCTAATAGGATTGACAATTTTCTCAAAGATCCTCTTTACTTCACGATTCGAGACCTCAGCTTGGCAGTTAGTTTGGAGATGGTAGGCTGTGGCGACACAATGATTCACCCCATACTTAGCCAATAACGCTATAAACTGTCTGTTACAGAAGTGAGTGCCTTCGTCACTGATGATAGCCCTAGGTGTCCCGAATCTTGTGAATATACTTTTTTTTAGAAATCTCAAGACTACCTTAGCATCATTCATTGGCAAATCCGCCACTTCAACCCACTTGGAAACATAATCCGACGCCAGTAGAATGTATAAATTTTCGCACGACAAAACAAATGGCCCCATGAAGTCTATACCCCAAATGTCAAATATCTCAACCTCAAAGATCAGGTTCAAGGGCATCTCATTCCTCTTGGAGATGTTGCCTACCCACCAACATCTATCACAGTTCTGCACAAAATTATAGGCATCTTTAAAGAGTGTCGGCCAATAAAATCCTGCTTGAAGCACCTTGGTTGTTGTCCTCTCTCCCCCATAGTGTCCCCCATAGACTAATGCATGGCAGCCCTATAGTATGCTATTCGTCTCACTGTGTGGGATACACCTCCTGATCATTCTCTCTACGCACTACTTAAACAGATATGGCTCATCCCACATGTACCATTTGACATCATGTATAAACATTTTTTTTTGGGGTCGTGTCAAATCAGGAGGGAGAATGTTGCTCACTAAGAAGTTTACAAAATTAGCAAACCATGGGATTTCTCCTTGCACAACAAACAGTTGTTCGTTCAGGAAAGACTCATTAATCAGGACTCCATCATCTGTGTCTTTCCTCGGGTTCTCTAGTCGGAACAAGTGGTCTGCCACTTAGTTTTCAGTACCCTTTCTGTCTTTGATTTCCAAATCAAACTCCTACAGTAGAAGAATCCATCGAATGAGACAGGGCTTGGCATCTTTCTTAGATATCAAATACCAAATGGCAGCATGATCTGTATACACTACTACTCTCCTGCCAATCAGGTATAAACGGAATTTATCGAATGCATATACCATTGCTAATAGCTCTTTCTTTGTGGTAGTGTAATTAAGTTGAGCATCCGTTAGGGTCTTACTGGCATAGTAGATGACATGAAAAATATTTTCCCCGCGTTGCCCCAAAATAACTCCCACAACGAAGTCACTTGCATAACACATCAGTTCAAAAGGTAGAGACCAGTCGGGCACTGTGATAATCGGTATTGTAGTCAATCTTTTCTTTAAGTGCTCAAAATCTATCAAACACTCCTCATCGAACTTAAACGGGACATCCTTATCAAGAAAACTATATAATGGCTTTGTGATCTTCGAGAAGTCCTTTATGAATCGACGATAGAACCCCGCATGCCCAAGGAAACTGCAGACCACCTTAATTGAAGTTAGTGGTGGTAAGCTCTCAATAGTCTCCAATTTGGCTTTATCAACCTCCAATCCTTTCTCTAAAACCTGATGTCTGAGGATAATTCCCTCTTGTACCATGAAATGGCACTTTTCCTAATTTAGCACTAAATTGGTCTCAACACACCTCTTCAATACCATAACCAAATTCTCCAAGCATATGTCAAATAAGTCCCCAAAGACTGAAAGTCGTCCATGAAGACTTCCATATTCTGCTCAACCATGTCGGAGAATATCAGCATCATACATCTCTAAAATATGGCTGGAGCATTGCCTAAGCCAAGAGACATCCTCATAGAATGTAAAAGTTCCATAGGGGCACGTGAAAGTAGTCTTTTTCTGATCTTCTGGGGCTATAACTATCTGATTATACCCTAAATATCGAACTAGGAGGCAGTAGTAGTCAAGTCTTGCCAACCTATCCAACATCTGGTCAATGAACGAGAGAGGGAAATGGTCCTTTTTGGTTGCCTTGTTCAATTTACGATAATCTATACAGACTCTCCACCTTGTGACTGTTCTAGTAGGAATTAATTCATTGTTTTTGTTGGCTACTACAGTCATGCCTCTTTTCTTCAGTACACACTACACCGGGCACACCCATGAGCTGTCTGATATTGGGTATATGATACCGGCATCCAACCACTTAAGGATTTCTTTCTTGACGACCTCTTTCATTATAGGATTTAGTCTCCTCTGTTGCTCTACTGTCGGCTTACTGTCATCATCAAGAAGTATCTTATGCATGCAGAATGAGGGGCTTATCCCCTTGATATCCGCTATGGTCCACCCAATACCAGATTTGAATTCCCTTAAAACTCACAACATTTTACTTTCCTAACAAAATGATATTGTAGAGGCAATTATAACCGGTAACATGGTAGATTCACCTAAAAATGCATACTTTAGATGGTTAGGAAGAGGTTTAAGATCATGAATAGGAGGCATCTCAAGAGAAGGTTTAAGACGCTCAGATGTCTCCCCTGGGTGGCCGAGTGGTTCAACCGGACTCTTGAATTTTCTCATTTGTGGCACTGTATTCAAAATTTACACATATTTAACCACATCTATATCCTCCATGTCAAAATCCCCCAGTAAGGCACTCTCTAAAGGATCACTGCTCATCACTTGCATAGCCTCTTCATTCAATACCCTGTCGACTGCATCAATCAGGAAACATTCTTCTTCATCAGTGGGGAAGTTCATAGCTTTGAATACATTAAACGTAACCTCTTGGTCCTGAACTCTCATTGTAAGTTTTCCCTTCTGTACGTTGATGAGACTTCATCTAGTAGCTAGGAAAGGTCTCCCCAGAATGATCGGTATGTCCTTGACTTCTTCATAGTCAAGAATAATGAAGTCGACAGGGAAGATAAATTTATCCACTTTCACCAGGACATCTTCTACAATACCCCTCGGATATGTGATGGATCTATCGGCAAGATGCAATGATATGTTTGTCAGCTTAAGAGCTAACAATCCCAACTGTGTAAACACCGATAGAGGCATAAGATTAATGCTCGCCCCAAGTCACACAAACACTTGTTGAAGGATAACTTCCCAATAGAGCAAGGTATCGTGAAACTTCCGGGGTCCTTGAGCTTAGGAGGTAGCTTGCATTGCAAAACCGCACTGCACTCTTCAGTTAAATCAATTGTCTTATAGTCTTCCAGTTTCTTCTTTCTCGACAGAATGCCTTTTATGAACTTAGCATAGCTCAACATTTGTTCCAATGCCTCTACGAAAGGTATGTTGATTTGCAGCTTCTTAAAAACCTCCAAGAATTTAGTAAACTGTTTATCTAATTTCTGATTCTGGAGTCTTTGAGGGTATGTCACAGGAGGGTACATAATTGGTGGTATAGCATTAGATTTCTCAGTTGATTCCTTCTTTTCTGGTGCAACTACATGCTTCCCATCACTTTTATTAGTCAAAACTAGCTCTAAATTTTTCTCGCACATTGGGCCAAGGCTCGTGATTTCCTTCTTCTTGGGGCACACGACAGCGGCCAGCCTTATTTTAATAAATTTTTTCCACTCCTTAGAGTGATAGATAACGACACTTGTTGTTCTTTCTGTCCCTTCTCAAATTTTCCTCTTTATTGCTTGGTAGCGCTCCATATGGTCTATTATTCAACATGTTGACCATTTGGCCCATTTGGTTTTCCAAGTTCTTAATTGCCACAACTTGGCTCTTGATTAAGACTTCGGTGTTTGCCATATACTTCAACATCATATCCTCCATTTTAGATTTCTTTTCCGGCTGAGGAGCTAGAGGATGTTCATGTTGTTGTTGCTGAAATCTGGGAGGGTAAGGCGATCTTGGAGCATACTTTTGTTGTGGGTGTTATGGTTGTTGTTGAGGTTGGTGTTGTTATTGAGAACCTTTATTGTTACTCCAACTAAAATTGGGATGATTTCAATTGTTCGGATGGTACGAATTCTTAAATTGATTGGGTGGCCTTTGGTAGTTTCTCACAAATTGAACCAACTCTGCAGTGATAGCACATTGATCCGTCGGGTGTGCTCCCGCACATAACTCACAGACGAAGGCAACTTGCTGTACTTTGGTCTTGGCCAAAGAATCAATCTTCTTCGACATCGCCTCCATTTGAGTTGATAATGTCGTGATGGCATCCACTTCCATTATCCCGTCAACTTTTGGTTGAGGCATTCTAGATGATGGATTTTGGAATTCATTCGCCGCCATAGTTTCTATCAAATCATAAGTTTCCTCATAGCTTTTTCCCCATCAAGCTCCTCTTACAGCGACATCAATGCTCGGCCTATATTACCATCCCAAACAATTATAGAATGTATTGATCACCATCCAATCTGGCATCCCGTGATGAGGAAACTTCCTTAGCATCTTCTTATATCTTTCCCAAGCCTCATACAAAGATTATCCTTGTTTTTGCTCAAATTGAGAAAGAGCACTCCTCATCTTCGCAGTTGTAGCCATAGGAAAGAATTTTGCTAGAAACTTTTGTGATAAGTCCTCCCAAGTAGTCACCGAACCCGCTGGTAACGAGTGAATACAACTCTTAGCTTTGTCCTTCAAAGTGAATGGAAATAGCCGAAGCACCACCGCATCATCCGACACATTGTTATATTTGAATGTGTCGCAAATCTAAATAAAACTCAGAAAATGTTCGTTCGGGTCATCATTAGCCAAACCCCCAAACTGGACTGTGTTCTGTACCATCTGGATTGTCCCTAGTTTGATTTCAAAGGTGTTCGCGACTATTGCTGGCCTGACTATACTCGACTGTAGCTCATTAATTTTCGACATAGAATAATCTCTCAATGCTCTATGTTCATCGGCCGCCATCTGTACCGGTGTTTCAGTTCCCTCTTGCGTATTAGCAGTAATGGTATTCAATCTCCAAGCTCTCCCATTGATTTTGTCTTATCTAAGCACGAAAGCAGAATTCTGAGATCGAGTTTGCATAAACTAACCAAGAGTACCTGAAACCAAAAGAAAAATAAAATAGAAATGAGATAAGATGTGAATTATTTAAGTCAGACAAATTTAACTTAAGTTCATGTTGAAAGTAATAAAAATAAACATAGTTTCCCAGCAACGACGCCAAAAACTTGTTGGCTTGTTTCGATGTTAACAAAACAATCACATACACGCAAGTGCACACGATCCACAAGTAATATAAGGTAAGAAAAGTATCGATCCCACGGAGAAAAATGATTATTTGTAGTCTAACATGCAACAACTTTATAATTATTTTAGCCTGCTTAAACGAATGATTAAGATGTGAATTAACTATCTAGAATGATTATCAACTAATAAATTAACTAACAAGCAAATGATTCAAATTAAGAAATTATGGGATTCTAACTTCACTTAGTGCCTTATTTAAATTATATACCTCTTGTTAAGTCTAACTGATTACTACAGATTGCTAGTCGAGAACACAAACATAAAACATGGCTATCTCTCGATATACCATGATCATATCACATACAATCCACAAAAGATAGAATATATATGAACATCCAATATTACCTAACCCACTATATTTCTATGTGACTTAAGAGTAATATGGATTTAAGCACAAGTCCTCTCAATTGACTACACGCGGTAATACGGTATATATCTATCCGGATTACGAATCATGAAATCTATCACATGTAAAAATCATGAACACATGCTAATATGGCTAAATCTAAATTTGTACTTCATTTTCCAATTTCATACAAATTAATACGGTGGATGGTGATCAAGCATCTAAACAATTAAAACAACCATATTAGGAAATCCATGCATAATTATTCACATCAAACAAAGAGGAATAGAAATCTGAACTAAGCAAAAAGGTCCATTAGAATCCCATAACGGAGATTAGTTTATCATTGAAGCAATAACCATTATGGGAATCTGTTCAAGAATAAGATTATAATATGAAAACAAAGAGAACCAAGAGATTAAAAAAGTGCCAATTTGATATTTCTTTGTCCAATGAAAACCTTCAAGCTAAATCAGTATTCTCAAATCAACCAAATTAAAACCCTAATTATGAAAATCTAACAAAGAGAAATGAGAGAAGCCCAAAAAGTAGAAGTAAAAGCTATGAACTCTCTCTATATCTCTCCAAACCCTAGAATAGTAAAAATAATGATTAAAGCATAAGTCTATAACATCCAATTACACCCTTTAAAGGAAAAACACGTAAACATAATTTTTAATAAAAAGTCAACACTGGTCAAGATTTCTGTGGCGCGACCGCGCTACCCTGTAAGAAAAATGGGGCACGGTCGCGTTGGTCCTGGTTGAGATTTCCTCCTGGCGCAGGCGCCTCATGTCCAAGCTCTATAAGGGTGCGACCGCGCTGCTGTGTTTTTCTGCAGGATGTTTGCTCGTCCTTTGCTGGTGTAGTTTTGGTCCTTTAGCTGCTGCTGCTAGCTTCAAGCTTCTTCTTTTTCTCACTTCCATGTTCACTTTCATATACAAGTTCCATCTTCACTCCACCACAAGCTCGCCAATACTCTGTTTCCATGCCATTTCCATCCACGATGCTAACAAAAGTGTTTCCACCATGCAAACTACAAAATGAAGATAAAACATATGAAAAAGTAACTAAAAAACTTGAGATTAAGTTATAGTTCTAGAAAGTAGATAACCAATAAGTTGGTATAAAACCTACTTATCAGAACTAGTTTAGCATTCACTCTTTGTACCAGACCCTCCATCCAGAGTACCGGGAGATCGTCCATTCATGTGGCTTTCAGGATTTCTTTTATATTCATCCTCGTCGCTGTCCTTGTGGTTATCTGAGGACTTTGTCTGAGCGCTGGTTCCACCAGACTCAATCTCTTCATTTTCTGGATTATGAGGTGATGATGACACCAATGGACTGGCGGTTCATCATTGGGTTAGAGTTTATAAGGGCGCTAGTGCCTTTGGTGGCTGACATTTTACCAGTTGTAGTTCAATCCCTTTTGGGAGTTCCTACCACGACTCTCAAGGGTCGGGCCGTTCTCTCTGGGTCGTTGAGTGTGGATGACATAAGTGGGGCTTTGACAGAACCTTTGCGTCTGATGATCAGAGGGTTAGAGTTTGCATTTTTTTAAGATTGTTCCTGATCATCATCAGGGGTTGTTTCCTAGCGGATAACTCCTCGATGGTCTCTTTCTCTTTAGTGAGTGCCACTCGTAAGACGGATCGCATCTGAGACTTTGATTAGGGCTCATACACTTTTGCCTATTTCCTTAGACGAATTCGTCTACGCTCAGAGGGTGTGACAGAGGCTTGGCTAGGCTTTTTCTCATTTTTGTTGGGGAGTATTTTCTTTATCTTTTGATTTTCCCTTGCTCAAGTTGTCAATTTTTATGACTGAAGATATTTGATCTTTGTATTTTTAGTTTTGGGCCTATAAGAGGCTTCATTGTCTTCATCCCATTACTATATTAGGTCTAGATACCTATCCACGGGGATGACAATGGCATCATTCCACTCTTGCAGAGGTTCTTGTGTAGCAGAGGGGTTTACCCATTCTCGTTTGCAGTTGGAGTTATTGACAACTGATGTCATCACATGGGTTCCCTACTCCGAGGACCATTTGACAGTAGGCTTTGAGGGTGGCTTTCCAATTGGGGTTGAGTATGTATTATCCACCTTTTAGATTCCTCTATTGATCGATGCAGACTGAGAGCTATATTTAGGAGAGCGAGCTATCAAGAGCATCACAGGGGAGATTCACATTCCATTTTTTCTTCCTGCTAGGCGACATTTGTCTTATCTCAGCCAATCACCGAGATTCTCCTGATGGTTTAGATGGCTTCACTTTATCAGAGGGCCATTTTACTCAGGAGGCTTTCTACCGCTGATGGTTCCCTCGTACCATTGGGGCTCGTAACCGTGCCACTTTCGATTCATGGGGATATGGTTCTGGGTGCATTATGATAATGCATTGGATCGCCTCGTATCCCGTGAGCCCACTCATTTAGCATATATTGATAGCTTGACCCAGAGGTTGGATCAAACACATTTTTTTATCGGACATTAAGGTAGAGATCCAACAAAGCCAAATTCTTTTGATCCCTCTAACTCTGGTGCTGGCCTTCCAGGTGGCCCCTATTCTGACAGCTTTAACAGTGTAAATCCCCCTTTGTATCACCCTGATGTTCTATTTAGCGGAGATACAATGACTCAGGAGGAGGTACAGCATGTTGATCGATTGGATGATGTGGACATCATTGATTTCTTTTGATAGATTTCTCGTTATCTCTTTTGATAGGCCTTTGTTAGATATTGGGCAACTGTGCCCCATTTCTCGTTATATCTTTTGATAAGCCTCTGTTAAATATTAGGCGGTTGTACCCCATTTCCTTGTACTTTTTATTTTTAGTTATAGACATAGATGATGTATTAAATGATGATGTATTTAGGAATGTATGTATAATATTTTCTATTACTTGCATCATATTATCATTTATCATAATGCATGCATTATGTCATGGATATGCATTCACATAGGTGAGTTTAGCATTGATACGATCTTATGATACTGTTCTACAGATGTCTTCATCTATCGTAAGTCAGATTGAGCATAACCCACCCATACTAATAGCCTCTTCTCTAAGATCATGGTATGAAAGTTTTCCTCCCACAGATAAGGTGACAGTTTATCAGATGTTGAGACATTCTATGACCCTCCTGACGTTCCAGGTACCGTTGGGCTTTATAGAGGACATGATATCTTGTTGGATACCAGAGAGATAGATTTTTAGATTTGATATCCATGAGCTAACCCCTACATTGGAGGAGTATGAGCGCCTCACTGATTTGCCCTTGGATCGGCCTTGTGCTATGATGGCCGTTGGTGATATGAGTCGGTAGTTTATGACCTTGAAGGGCTTACGACACATAGTTATCATGGACGAGATTACCTCAGGGCATGTGGTGTTCTTGGATTTTTTGATTGACCGATTTGGGTCACTGGACTGCTATCTATGACATTCAAGGGACTTCACCATTACTGAGGGTGAGTGGCAAGTTGCCCGCGTAGGCATTTAATTAATGTGCGTCGTGGCCTATCTGTACATGCCACTATATATGGACCATCTGGACATTGGCCTGATGACAGTAGTTCATGCTCCCAGGGAGGGTTGCACTATCTTGCCCATTATATTGGCAGAGACCCTGATACCAACTTGTAAAGACCCCAAACTCAAGTACTTGAAACCCGAACTCGGTTCTTCACGATACCATTTTTATGAGCGGAATAATACTAATAATAAAAACAATAATATAAATATCAAACGTAACTTACATTTATCAGAGTCTAATCCCAAGTACGTAACCTTTACTATAATTCTTTACATGATATATAATACATATCATTATCTTAATACAGTCTAACTATTACAAAAGATACCATTAAACATGTTCTGTTTGCTTTCCTTTTCACTTGTTCTTGTCTGAACCTTCAAATTGTTCATGCCTAGATGAAAACATTTAAATTTAAGCAAGGGTGAGCATTTGGGTGCCCCGCAAGTAATAACAATTAGAAATATAAGTAGCTGAAAGAAATAAATGTTTTCTTTGTACATCACTTCTACAACGAATTTATAGTTGTGAAGTAAACTGAACCGATAATAATAACATAACAATTCTATCTCCAAATTTTGAAACTACGTATTGACTATATATATATATATAGGTTTTAGTCGACAGGTTATGAACATTGTTTTTAGTTTTCGATAAGATTTAGCAGAACTTCATCTGCAAACCGTTATAACTTACGGGCTTTAGGTTGTACTTCCCATGGGCCCTGTATTGATCAATACTACATTGCTAGAACGATAATATCGTTCATCCTTTGTCCGCTTTGGCGCATAAAAATTTTCCCGTGATCGGGATGTTCATACTTAGTCTTGAATCCGAACCAAAACAATTTGATTAGATACAAAAAGGTTTTTTATCATATTCAACGACATTTCGAAATTTGTGTCTAGCTGATCAAGTAGCTTAGACGGCTTATATATATATACCAACATGTGTTTAAATACAATGATTATCCAAGTGGGGACGCTTGTATAACCATATTTCGAAATTAACGAACATAATATATATATGAATTACTATATACTAACATGTTGATAATCAATGATCGGATATAGAATATATCACAATAGGGTTAAGAATATAGCATAATAATAATATAATTCTGAAACTTCTTACTCATGTCCATCAGATAAAGGAAATGCAAAGGTAAGATACTCACACGATGCTACCGCTTACGCCAGAAGTAACTTAGTTCTATCTTTATATAACACATATCAGTAATAAGATCATTTGATCGATTAGAATAACATACTATAACACATAACACTACTTATTGCAGTCAGCACATAACCTAATCACATTGTCACATATGTTCCACAACCATTGAATCACAAATAAACACATATCTAATCAAATTACCTAAGTCCAGATCAATTTCTGAAACATGTCGGTGTACCGACGGCTTTATCAGGTAATTATCGAGTCTAAGACTCTATCCTGTAGTTTAATATCTGTAAGTATCAGTCATATTATTTTTAAATGACTTATAATAATTTTTAAACAGTTATTATCTTTTATCACGCATTTTCAAACACCGAAATCATAATTAAATGATTTAAATATTAAATAATTCTATTATCATTAATATTTAATTAATATTAAACTATTAATGAAACCATTGCCAAAATGTTAAAGTTATTTATAATAACTTAAAATACTTTTAAAGTATTAATATTACCCTTAAATAATTTTTAAAAGAATTAAAATCATTTTAAATAATTATCATTAATATTAAAATATTATCAAGATTATCTATCAAAATATTAGAAGTCATTAATTATAACTTACAATATTTTTAATTCATTAATATCCTTATTAAATGATTTTTAAATAAATAAAACCATTTTAAAACTATTTATTTAATATAATTATTAAATAAACTTAATATCATTTATTATTAAATTAATATCATTAATATTAAATTATTAATGAAATTATCCTTTAAATATTAAAAGTTATATTTTATAACTTAAAATATCTTTAAACACTTTATTTTCATTTAAAATGATTTTCCTAATATTAAAATCATTTTTAAACTAATTTATTTAATATAATTATTAAATAACTTTAATATCATTAATAATAATTAATTAATAAAATTTACCTTTAAATATTAAAAGTTATATTTTATAACTTCAAATATTTTAAAACTATTTATTTTCATTTAAAATGATTTTTCTAATATTAAAACTAATTTATTTAATATAATTATTAAATAAATTTAATATCATTTAATATTAAAATATTAATATTTTTCATGACAAAATATCAAAAGTTATATTTATAACTTTAAAATACTTTTATAGCCTTTAAATCATTTTTCTATAATTGTTAAATCATTAATTCTATTTTTCATAATTTATTCAATATATTAAATAAATAACTTAATTATCATTAATATTAATTAATTAATAAAATTCATCACAAAATATTAAAAGTTATCAAAAATAACTTAAATTATTTTCTTATACCATAATATAATTTTAAATGATTTTCATGTATTAAAATCATTTTAAATATTCTATTTAATATTATAATTAAATAAATTAAATACTTTTAATATTCCAAAAATATTAAATATTTATGAAATATATTCAAAATAATTAAAATATAATTTTGGACATTAAAACAATTTTTAATAATTTATTTTGTATTTTAATAATTAAAAACTAATTTTCTTATATTTATTTAATTAAAATAATTAATTTAGAAAATAAATAAGTGTCGTTAAAGGGCCCTATAGCGACGAAACTATCACTATAGGTGTTCTTGAGGTGTTTTTCATGAAACCCAGATCACCATGTCAGTGTCGAGGGTGCTAGGTTTGACCATACGTAAATCTCAATCTGTGATGTTTCCTGACATGCTTGTGATCGGATATTATAGTTCTAGTGCAGGACTTCATTATCAAACAACAAACATAATTATAACATCAAATATCAGCAATATCTAGCCCTCCAAAATTCATGTCAGAACTGTTCTTCAATTTCTGGGTTTTCCAGAAATGAAGAACAATCGAGGTACTTACTTTCCAAGCCTTTATTCAACCGTTCTGGGCTTGATATGTTCATTCTAATGGTTCATACATATAGAGTACATGACAGGGAACAATACCATATCATCAGATTATCAAAACATCAATACAAACAAAAGATATGAGCCGGTCAAAGTAGTGATCAAGAACTGTTCTTGAACATTTCTGGGTTTTCCAGAAATGTTCTTGAGCAGTTTCATCAACACAACTTTGACCACTTATTACTTTGATTCTAAGAAGGATCTAACGATTCTGGAGCGATGGATCGCTAGTATTCATGTCAGACAACAACCTTCAAACAACCATATGGACAAAATAGCAACCAACAACAAGATCTAAGCTATGCAAAAACACTGTCAGGCGTTCTGGGCAAATATGGGATGCCCAGAAACAACCAGTCAATGCCGGTCAACGCACTTTGACCCTTAATAAATTACAATCTACACATGATCTGGGCTTGATTCAAGTTCCAGATCAGAGCCCTTATAACATAATACAAGAATAAACATTTAAATAACACAAAACATTAACCGACAATGATCTACAGCCACTAACATATGGTTGTCAGAACACAAAATAAACTTTTCTCAGATTTTTAAAATCTTCAAATCTGAGCCTCTAGATGTTATGGATCTAACATCTAGCAACCCAGATCATCTATTTACATCATATACTACATGTTTTAACAAAAAAATCTAACATCTAACATATCATACATGATCAGATTTCTAGGGTTAGCTTTATACCTTATATGAACAAGCTTTGATTCTGGCTTCTAGATCTGTTAATGGTAATCGTGGGGCTTGAATTGGAGACTGATAAACTACTAAATTTCGTAGGTTAGAGAGAGAGAGTTGGTGACAGCTTTGGAAAGAAATGGAGCAAGTTTAGTTACTTTCTCTCTCTTATAACTTATATAATAATTTGGGGCAATGAATGATCTGATAATGCTGGCAATAATGGACTGATTTGTTGAGATATACATCAATTTGTCAACATTATTTGGTCACCAACCCACATTTTGGCTAGATTGACAAGTTATCTAAATAATTAAATGAAAAAGGGCATTTTGGTCTTGTGTAATATAATTTTAATGGCACATTGGTCATTTGGAAAACCCTTAGGGTTTGACCCTTAAGGTTTAACCCAAAGGTTTAGCATAAAGAATTTGTAGAATTTTTAATTAGGGTTTGTAAAAAAATAAAAATTTAGTTTCTAAAATTGATAATTAGGATGTCCTTAATTAGATTAGGTCTCTAATTACCTTATACATGAACATTAGGACTTACAGTCCACTAATTAACATTAAGTTTGCTTAATTAGCAATTAGGGTTTATAACTAGCAAATTTAGGGTTTATATTTTTAAAATAATAATAATAATAAGGATTTATACCTTTTAAAAATTTAGAGTTTTGAAAATAATTAAGATTCTCCCTAATTAGGGTTAATATATTTAATACCAGTCATTACACACAGTATCATGATTACACAACGACTTAACAAATTCATAGAGTCGTAAATGGCCTTCGAATTATGGTTTCACATCTATTAGGGTTTAAAAAAATATTTAGGATTTCTAATTATTAATTAGGGTTTCACTAATTAATATTAAATTCTATAATACACCACAAAAATCGCATAACACTGTTATATCACGGTATTTACTTTCCCATTTAAATTTGCAAATAGGGTTTTAACATTATACACCATAATTGACCAACCATTGTCAGTCCACAAACATATAGTACATATTTATAGCACTTAAAACTCAAAATATAATATTATTATATTATTATTCTTATCCATTGATAAAAATCCAAAATTAGGGTTTGGATTCCATATCCGATTTATTCTTCATATATAACATTATTAATTACGTTAAAATAATTAACTTAATTAATCTTGCATAAATTCATATAATAAAATAAATAATTATTATAATAATTCTAAAAATTATTTCATAGATTATTTAAATAATATATAATTAAATTTTCATAGAAAATAATTAATAAAAATATTTCGCTTTATAAAATTAATTATTATAAGAATAAACTTTATAATAGTCAATAATTCTAAAATAAAATTATTTGTAAATATTCATGTAATAAATATATTTTTATTTATCACATAAATATATATACACCTTATCTTGTACAAATCCTCATCTTTAAAATAAATAAAAAAAATTATACGCAAAAATTTTGATTTAATTATATAGAAAATATCGGGTTGTTACATTCACCCTCACTTATAAAGATTTCGTCTCCGGAATCACCGTTTTAAAACCTATACATACCAGGGTACATAACATACACAATCATTGCGAGTAGATCTCGATCAAAATTGATCGAACTGATCTTTAACTATTCAGCATAAAGCTTATCTATCTGCTTATATGGAAAATTGATTTCTAATAGAACTCAATTTCCTCCTTCAAAATAATTTATAAAATAATTTACTATATATAAGAAAATAATATATACGAAATAAAATTGGTTGGAGTAATACCTGGAGTTGCATCCCCGGCTGCTACAGTTTCTTGAATGGTCATGTTGAAGACGCTTGCAGTTGATTTCTTTGGTTTGATTTATTGATGTTGGTCCTGTACGTCGTCAATGTCCTGCTGCCTTTTCCCGTATTCGCATTACTTACCTCCTTTCTCCTTCTTGGACAGTCTTCCACCTCATACTTCATTGATTCACACTTAAAACACACAGACTTGTCTTTTATCTCCTTTCCTTTTATCGTATAGGTGACAAAACTATCTTTTGCCCCTTCGTTATCTTAGCTATCACAAATGCTTCCACCGGGTCAGTTGATCCTCTAAATCCTGGCGATACGATTGCCTTGAACTCTTTGACGTTCGTCGATCGATTATCTGGTTGATCTTCCAGCGACTGGTATTTCGTTCTGCATAGCTTGATCGTCCATATTCGCAAAATTACAGATTGGTCCGGTTGTCTTTCCGCTTTTGTTGATGTGTCCTTTTTGTCCGTGTATTTCGTTTTCGTCTCCTTGGCGGCATTATCACAATTTGTTCTTTATTCTAAGCCTTATCATATACATATAATCATATAACACAAAACTTTCTATTCGAATAATCATGTACTCAAAATATTAGATATTTTGAAAATTTTTGTTTTCTGCATTAACCAGTACTCATATAATTTACTACTATCTTTATACCAACTTATTTCATTAATCCCATATAAATTCATTCTTATATCACTTGACATACCATAGCACATATTGCTTTAATCATCTGTTATCCCTTTGTGACTCAAAAGTCGGGAATCGCTGCCACAACTTATACACAATTTGAAAAATTTTACCTTATACAAACATACCTATCATATACATATCATAGAATCATACCTATTTAAGTAATACTAATACTACTTATTTCTTACGCCTCCACTAAGGATCAATTGCTTAGTAATCTGTCTATTCCCATTATCCTCAATAATCCATTCACACCTAACTACACCTAGTTCGTCCAACTTACCATACATTATGAGTTTAAGAACTCACAACAAGTATATGAGTTTAAGAACTCGACATTGACCACATATTCTTTAACTATACTTTACCTATCAGTCATACTATCGTTTCAGGGTTCGGTACTACACTTTTCAAAATAACCACCTCTTTGAGGTAGCTTTCAATGTGAGCCTCTATTTCAGCTATTGGCTTTGATATTTGCTCGGTTATGGAGGTTTGACTTCTTCTTTATGATTTGAGGGTATCCAAATACTTTTCTATCTGACATCTACACACCTAAGTTATCCTGATTATCAACTAATATATACATACAGCAAATAATAATTTTATATAAGTTATCTTTTATTTGATTTGACGATGAACTTATTCAATTCATCTTCCTTTTTAAACTCTTTATGAGTTATTTGTATTTTCAACGTTTCTCTCTGTTCCACGGTTATAGCCTAAGGTCTAACCCACCTAAGGTTTTTAACCCCAAGCTCTGATACCAACTTGTAAAGACCCCAAACTCGAGTACTTGAAACCCGAACTCGGTTCTTCACGATACCATTTCTATAAGCGGAATAATACTAATAATAAAAACAATAATATAAATATCAAACTTAACTTACATTTATCAGAGTCTAATCCCAAGTACGTAACCTTTACTATAATTCTTTACATGATATATAATACATATCATTATCTTAATACAGTCTAACTATTACAAAAGATACCATTAAACATGTTCTGTTTGCTTTCCTTTTCACTTGTTCTTGTCTGAACCTTCAAGTTATTCATGCCTAGCTGAAAACATTTAAATTTAAGCAAGGGTGAGCATTTGGGTGCCCCGCAAGTAATAACAATTAGAAATATAAGTAGCTGAAAGAAATAAATGTTTTCTTTGTACATCACTTTCAGGAAAGTATTTGTCATTAAATAGTTTCTGAAACGTTTCCCAAGACATCTTGAGTCTGGTAATGGATGGTACGCTTCACGCACTCCACCAAGAGTCTCGTTTCGCCATTTTAACATAAAGGTGGCGAATGGAACCTTCGTTCTCGTGCATCCCAAGACATCGAATATCTTGGTAATTTGTTTGACCCATGTTTCCGCCATGATCGGATTTGGCTTTCCTTAAATTTCGTGGTCCCAACTCTTTGAATCTGCTTTGGATGTGGATAAACCCGTGAATTGCTATCATTTCCTCTCGTATTTTGAACACGAGTCTCCTCGCCCTCGATTTTGTATGAATCGCAAAAAGCTTCTAAACATCCCATCGCTCATCATCTCTGCTTAAAATTGGTTTTGTTCATGAGGAGGAACATTGCCACTGTTGACGAATTCTCCTCGTTGGTGAGTACAGCGTCTCCATCTAATTAATATTCTTAGTCGACATTCTCAAATATCGTCATAAAACAAGGGTTAATTAAGGAAATCAATATATCACATAATATCCTTATATATTGACCCACTAAAAAATAAGCTTAGGTAGGACACACTAGCGAAGGATTTACACGCTCTCCCTCCCGGTTCTATTCCCGATCTCCGCCAGAGATCATATCCCTAAGCTCGATACCAATCGTGACGCCCCCAAAATAGGTATACATCACCTATTCCGAAGTTGTCAATACATGGTACGTAAACAACTACAACTTTATTATTACAACAAGAAACTGTGAGTTTGAATACAAATATTATCTTCTAGACAATATCTATACTCAAATAAATCCTCATCACATTTATTGATACATTATTTTACAAAAATGGTGAGGACTACTAAACAATCCTTTCTAAAACCTTCATTCCATACCCCACTGTACTCGCTTATATTCTCGCCTCCCGAGAAGAAAAATGGAACAAAAAGGAAAAGGGTGAGCTCAACTAGCCCAAAAAAGAATATTATGACTAAGATAATATACAACAAATTACCGTTAGTCTTCAACAGGGAAAAATCTAATAGAATACAATAGACAACAAATTTTAAATCAATATTCGCAATGAAATAATAATTCATTAGAAGAGTTAAGTAGAGAATGCAAACTACTATCTTCTATGTATGAATTTAAAAGTTCATCGCTCTATCTTGTATCCTCGTAACATAAATCAATATACATACGGAATCAAATATTCATCTTTGCACTACGTGCCAAAGATATTCATCATTGGTCATGTTCATCTAAACACTGCTCATCTTTGCACTACTACCAAAGATATTCTTCAGAAATCATTCATCTTTGCACTACAAAGCCAAAGATATTCAATAATATCATCATTTAAGACCGAGGATGATGAAAAAATATTTTAAAGAAACGAATCCAAATGAAACAAAATGACAAGGATTAAGGATTAAGGATTCGTATTTTGTTTTATCCATGTTCAAAAATACCTCAAAATAATCATAGTGGTATAAAATTCAAGAATGATCAAAACATGGATACAATCAAAGCTAGTATCCGTAATAGATATTTTGGACAAAAGAAGAAATTTTATTTTTCGATGAATAGTGCCAGATACGTGAATAGTGTCAGATACGTGAATTGTGTCAGATACACGTGAATAGATAGATATTCGTGAATAGTAACTTCACACCAAAAGATAGAAATTCCACAAAAAACATCTTCACGCTTCATGAATAGTACTCGTGAATAGTAACTCGTGAATAGTAACTCATGAATAGTAACCCCGACATGAAAAAGTTCCGAATTTGATAAAAAGTTCCAACCAATATTTCAGCATAATGATATTGAAGAAATAATATCATCTGAGAAGAAAATAACATCCCTTACCTCGAAAGATTAGTACTTCTAGCTGGAATACCGAGTATAGTGTTGAAGGGAACTTGCATCGTCTAACAATACTCAAAGAATACTCACAAGAATACGCTCAATATATCGAGAGAGAAATAGAGAGAAACTTCAGTTTCTGTTGTGATTTTAAATTCTAACCTAAGCACCCTATTTATAGGAAAATGCTTAGAACACCAAAGCAGAAAATTGAATATAATATTAATATATTTTTCACATTTTCTTTAGCCCACCTTAGACAACTGATCTCAGCCCATTTGAATCACATGTGAGGCCAACTTAGTTGCAAAAAAAACGTTTTCTCAAAATAATTAACTAAAACTCCCAAAAATTAATTATTTCGAACTTCTAACTTCAATAATTCATAATAAATAGCCCTTTCATCAGAAAATTCGAATCTCGCGACTTTTTATAGGAAATTCAATTTCTACAACTTTGCAGAAGAAAGTTTTTCCAATTTCCAAATAGAAATTGACCGAAATCCACAAACCAGACGATTTTATAAAGTTATAATCAAATTTCTGGCCAATAATTGTGTCCACCAACACACAAAAAACATGTGTTAAACATTTAATGCCACAAAAATACTCTTCCTCCTCATATACTCATATATCCCACATTCATTGTAAAAATATCATCGTTAATATATTATTAAAATAATATATTTAAATGAATTATTTTATCGTAAAAAGATAAAATATTAATTTTCAACAATTGTCACATTAAAAATTTTTCCATCTATATCCTCATAAAATCAATATTTTCCTCATCATATAAATCAATAATTAATTATTCATAAATAATATTATAGAATCACATTATTGACAACGTACGGTTCCTGAGGATAGAGGGGCTTTCAATAAGGATCTCCTTCATCGGGGCCGCAATTACATGACCAAACCTCTCCTTAGATGTAACTTTCTAGACATTGTCAATAATGTTATCTTATAATATTATTCAGATAATATGAATTATTGTCTGATAATGGAAAATATATTGTAATGACAATTATCAAACAACAAAGAATATAAAATGTCAACGTAGCAATTATTGAATCAATAAAATAAAATATCTTTAAGCGGTAATTCATCGTAACCATTATTGAGTAAGTAGTGCCTTCAATAATTGGTGCAATACCTGGAATAATCTTGTGTAACAACGCCAGACATCGTGTTTTAACCACGGTATTCCAACAAAGTGTTAACGCAGAATAACTACGTCATTATTTTTAAACAACTTATATTTGTCGCTTTTCTTCATCCAATCGCTTTCAAGTATATGGGGCCCATTATTGGTCAGCATACAATGTCACGCATTTAATATTCCCGACAAGATTTAATATTCTCCGACAACAATGAATATTTTATAACCACTTGCTTATTTTGAAATATTTCATGATTTTACCCCTAACTATCCACATTAATCAAATCAACCCTTACTATTTCAAAATAATAAATAGAGAAAATTAAATTTCATTAATAATAAGTTGGGGTCTTACAACCTCCCTCCTTATGAAATTTCTTCCTCGAAATCGACGACGACGACTGGTGTTTCAAAAGGTGAGGATACCTCGCTTTCATTTCCGCTTTCCAATTCCTGTGTCATTTCCTCTATAAGATGATTCCTCCACAAAACTTTAACTTGTGGTATGACCTTTCATACAGTAGGGACATGCTCCTTCTTATCCAAGATCTTGACAGTACCTCCTCACACGTTAAGTCTTCTGCTATCTCGTCCGGTTCTAACTCTATAACGTGGTTCGGGTCTTTCACATATTTACTTAAGTACAGATATGTGAAACACATTATGAAACACGAGACATACTCGGAGGTAACGCGAGTCTATAGCTATTTCCTACCTACTGGCCAAGAATTTGAAATGGACCAATAAATCGTGGATCGAGCTTTCCTCTCTTCCCAAATCTTGTAACTCCCTTCCATGGAGCAACTCGCAACAATACATGATCCCCTACACTAAATTCCACGTCCTTTCGATGAAGATCCGCATAACTCTTTTTGTCGATCTTGTGCCGCTTTGTATACGTTGTCGAATCATTTGGATCTTTTTCGTAGTCATACGTTCAACTCGGGTCCCAACAAAGGTTGCTTCACCCACCTCGTCCCAACATACCGGAGAGCGACACTTTCGCCCATATAATGCTTCAAATGGAGCCACACCTATACTTGCTCGATAACTGCTTGTTGTAGGAGAATTCCACCAATGGTAAATACTTATCCCAACGCGCCTTGAAGTCTAGGACACACGAGTCTTAATAAATCTTCAAGAGTTTGAATAGTCCTTTCGATTGTCCGTCCATTTGAGGATGGTATGTCGAATCGAATCGTAGAACTGCGCCCATAGCTTTTTGCAAGCTAACCCAAAATCTTGAAGTGAATCTTGGGTCACGATCCAAACTATGGATACAGGCATGCCATGCAACCTCACAATCTCATTCACGTACATACTAGCAAGACGCTCAAGTGAATAAGTCTCCCGTATCGGCAAGAAATGAGCAGACTTGGTTAATCTATCAACAATAACCCAAATAGCATTGATGCCCTGAGAAACCGTAGGAAGACCCGTAACGAAATCCATGGTAATGTGTTCCCACTTCCATTTTGAATCTCAAGTGGTTGCAACGGACCCTTAGGTACTAGATGCTCCGCCTTTACACGTTGACAAGTTAAACACATTGAGATAAACTTTGCAATCTCTCTCTTCATATTGTTCCACCAAAATGTATGTCAAGATCACGATACATTTTAGTACTTCTAGGATGGATTGCAAATGGTGTATTGTGTGCCTCCATCATAATCTTGTACTTCAAATCGTAGTCGTTAGGAACACAAAGTCAGAGTGGACTCAAGTATTCCTTCTTCATCAATTCTCGCCCTAATAGCTCCTTCTTGTACTTTCTTCTTCATACGCATCACCCGTGCCTCGGTGGCTTCGAGCAATCTTAACTTTTTCTATTAAAGTTGGCTCTGTCGTATACTTGACATCATCGCACTCGCTCCTCGTGATATGATCTTCTACTCAACGCGTCACTACCACGCTCGCTTTTCCAGGATGGTATCAATAGTGTGGTCGTAGTCTTTCAAATAGCTCGAGTCACGTCGTCGCCGCATGTTGAGTTCTTTTTGAGTGAAGAAATATTTAAGGCTTTTATGGTCCGAATATATCTCCACTTTCTCCCCATATAGATAGTGCCTCCATATCTTTATAAAAACGATCACGCTAACTCTAGATCATGAGTAGGATAATTCCTCTCATACTCTTTAAGTTGTCATGAGGCATAAAGCTATGACTTTCCCACGTTGCATGAGAACACATCCTAACCCTTTGCTCGAAGCATCGTCAGAGATAACAAATCCATCCGAACCAGATGGTATTGTTAGAACAGTGCGAAATAAGTCTCCTCTTAAGCTCTTGGAAACTCTTCTCGCATTCTTCGCTCCAAACAAATTTTTATCCTTCCGAAAGTTAATGAGTTAATGGAGTAGCAATTCGAGAAAACCTTCCACGAATCTCCGATAATAACGGCTAAGCCCAAAAAGCTACATACTTCACCACACGAATTTTGGTTGTTCTAACTTTGTATTGCTTCAATCTTCACGGATCAACAGATACTCCATGTTTCGACATTATCGTGCCCAAGGAATGCTACTTCCTCGCCGTAACTCGCATTTCTTCAATTTAGCATATAGTTTGTTTTCACGAAGCCTTTCGAGTACCAAATTTCAAATGGTGCTCATGATCTTCACGACTTTTGGAATATATAAGGATGTCATCAATAAAGACAACAACAAACCGATCCAAATATTCCTTGAATACTGGTTCATCATATCCATGAAAGTCAGTAGGAGCATTAGTTAGTCCCAAAGACATGACTAAGAATTCATAATGCTCGCATCGAAGTTCTAAAGGCGATCTTTGAATATCCTCATTCTAATCTTCAAATTGATGATATCCGTAATCTAAGATCGATTTTTGAAAAGAATTGTGCCTTGCAACTAGTCAAACAAGTCATCAATACGAGGTAGAGGATACCTATTCTTGATGGTGACATGGTTCAATTCCCGATAGTCAATACAAAGTCGCATACTCCCGCCTCTTTCTTCTTTACAAATAAAACAGAGCACCCCAAGGAGATGTACTAGATTTAATGAAACCGATGTCCAACAATTCCTCGTAGTTGGACCTTTAACTCCTCAAGTTCAATAGAGCCATTCGATATGGGGTTTTAGAAATGGGCTTGTACCAGTTCAAGATCAATAAAGAATTCAACTTCACGTTCGGGATAGACCGGAAGTTCTTTGAAATACGTCGAAAGTCAATAACAACAGAATATTATTCAAATTTGACGTGTCTTTATTCAAATCCATAACATGGGCTAAGAAAGCTTGACATCCGCTTTTTCAATAAACGAATAGCTTTATGATTAGATATGATGTTGATTGATTTTAATGGTTTAGTTGCTTGAATTGCATACAACAAAGTTGGTTAGGAATATGAAAACTAACAACCTTATTTAAAACAATCAATTTTGGCATGATGAGTAGTTAACCAATCAATCCCTAAAATCACATCAAAAGCAAGTATCTTTAAAGATATAAGGTCAACAGGTAAGGTAATGGTGCCAACTTGAATCAAACAAGATTTATAAACAGTGGATGTGATGAAAGTTTCTCCTAACGGAGTTTCCACAGATAGGTCAAAGTCTAATTTCTCCTGAGTCAAGTTTAAACGTTGAGCACATGCAGGAGAGATAAATGAATGGGTAGCACCGGTATCAAGTAAGGTATAAACTTCGCAAGAATTTATAAATAGCTTACCCGTGATCACCTCGTTTGGGTTCTTCGCATTATGACCAAACACACAAACGCGCTCTCCCTAATCGTTGACTTTGACTTTTCCGGGACGATCTTTTGAGTCACCGTCCTCACTGAACTAGGTTTCATTCCGCATAATCTCGAAAGCGATATGTCCTTCCTTTCCACAATTATAGCATACCTTGAACTGTTGTGGGACAGTTTGACCGATATGTCCCTCTTTCCGCATTTATAGCATATGACCGGTGGTCGTTTCTCCCCTTAGAACCCGATTCTTTGCCTTAAGACCGTCGTCTTCACATGGTCATTGTTAAATCTCCTCTTTTAAAATCTCCTCCGACTCGCTTCTTCTATTTTCATGGCCATGATTACCACCAGAGTGGTTACCATTTTGTCCGTCTGCTTTTCTCCATTTGGTTATCATTATTTCGTTGATCGCTATCTCCGGTACGATCCTGGTTGTGGTCCTCGGTTGACAGTACTCGTTATCTCGCTCTAATAATTGAGCCCTTTACAACATCCGAATAGAGAGAAAGTTTATGAGAAATGAGATATCGACGATGCCGGGTTTCAAACCTCTAAGAAACATCCGCCATACGCTCCTCATTCTCCACCAAATGAGGTGCAAACTCGATAACTCGCAAACTTTGCCTCGTCATCGAGACACCGTCATGTTGTTTTGCTCTAATCTGATGAACTCCACTTCCTTCATACGATTTAACACTTTCGTGAAAGTATTTGTCATTAAATAGTTCTCAAACGCTTCCCAAGACATGATGAGTGTGTATTGGATGGGTATGCTTTGAGACTCCCACCAAGAGTCCGCCTCGCCACGGAACATAAAGGTGGCGAATGGAACCTTCGTTTCTCCGTGCATCCCAAGACATCGAATATCTTGGTAATTTGTTTGACCCATGTTTCCGCCATGATCGGATTTGGCTTTCCTTAAATTCGTGGTCCCAACTCTTTGAATCGCTTTCGTCGTGACAACCCGTGAATTACTATCATTTCATCCTCGTATTTTGAACACGAGTCTCCCTCGCTCCGATTTTGCATGAACTCGCAAAAAGCTTCTAAACATCCCATCGCTCATCATCCGCCGGTGGTTTTGTTCACAGGAGGAACATTGCCACCACTGTGACGTTCTCCTCGTTGGTGAGTACAAAGCGTCTCCACTTTATTAATATTCTCATTCGACATTCTCAAATACCGCTATAAAACAAGGGTTAATTAAGGAAATCAATATATCACATAATATCCTTATATCTTGACCAACTAAAAAAATAAGCTTAGGTAGGACACACTAATAAGGATTTACACGTCTCTCCTCCCAGTTCTATTCCCCGATCTCCGCCAGAGATCATATCCCTAAGCTCGATACCAACCGTGACGCCCCCAAAATAGGTATACATCACCCATTCCGAGTTGTCAATACATGGTATGTAAACAACTACAACTTTATTATTACAACAAGAAATCGTGAGTTTGAATACAAATATTATCTTCTAGACAATATCTATACTCAAATAAATCCTCATCACATTTATTGATACATTATTTTACAAAAATGGTGAGGACTACTAAACAATCCTTTCTAAAACCTTCATTCCATACCCCGACTCGTGCACTCGCTTATATTCTCGCCTCCCGAGAAGAAAAATGGAACAAAAGGAAAAGGGTGAGCTCAACTAGCCCAGTAAAGAATATTATGACTAAGATAATATACAACAAATTACCGTTAGTCTTCAACAGGAAAAAATCTAATAGAATACAATAGACAACAAATTTTAAATCAATATTCGCAATGAAATAATAATTCATTAGAAGAGTTAAGTAGAGAATGCAAACTACTATCTTCTATGTATGAATTTAAAAGTTCATCGCTCATCTTGTATCCCCGTAACATAAATCAATATACATCCGGAATAAAATATTCATCTTTGCACCACAAAGCCAAAGATATTCATCATTGGTCATGTTCATCTAAACACTGCTCATCTTGCACTATGGCCAAAGATATTCTTCAGAAATCATTCATCTTTGCACTACTGGTGCCAAAGATATTCAATAATATCATCATTTAAGACCGAGGATGATGAAAATATTTTTAAAGAAACGAATCCAAAGTGAAACAAAATGACAAGGATTAAGGATTAAGGATTCGTACTTTTGTTTTATCCATGTTCAAAATACCTCAAAATAATCATAGTGGTGTAAAATTCAAGAATGATCAAAACATGGATACAATCAAAGCTAGTATCCGAATAGATATTTTGGACAAAAAGAAGAAATTTATTTTTCTATGAATAATTGTCGATACGTGAATAGTGTCGATACGTGAATAGTAACTCAACACCAAAAGATAGAAATTCCACAAAAAAAACATCTTCACGCTTTCATTAATAGTACCGTGAATAGTAACTCGTGAATAATAACTCATGAATAGTAACTCGTGAATAGTAACTCATGAATAGTAACCCCGACATGAAAAAGTTCCAAATTTGATAAAAAGTTCCAACCAATATTTCAGCATAATGATATTGAAGAAATAATATCATCTGAGAAGAAAATAACATCCCTTACCTCGAAAGATTAGTACTTCTAACTTGGAATACGGGTATAGTGCTGAAGGGAACTTGCATCGTCTAACAATACTCAAAGTATACTCACAAGAATACGCTCAATATATCGAGAGAGAAATAGAGAGAAACTTCAGTTTCTGTTGTGATTTTCAATTCTAACCTAAGCACCCTATTTATAGGAAAATGCTTAGAACACCAAAGTAGAAAATTGAATATAATATTAATATATTTTTCACATTTTCTTTAGCCCACCTTAGACAACTGATCTCAACCCATTTGAATCACATGTGAGGCCAACTTAGTTGCAAAAAACGTTTTTCTCAAAATAATTAACTAAAACTCCCAAAAATTAATTATTTCGGAACTTCGGAACTTCAATAATTCATAATAAATAGCCCTTTCATCAGAAAATTCGAATCCCACGAATTTTTATAGGAAATTCAATTTTCTACAACTTTGCAGAAGAAAGTTTTTCCAAATTCCAAATAGAAATTGACCGAAATCCACAAACGGACGATTTTACAGGCTATAATCAAATTTCTAATCAATAATTGTGTCCACCAACACACAAAACATGTGTTAAACATTTAATGCCACAAAATACTCTTCTTCCTCATATACTCATATATCCCATATTCATTGTAAAAATATCAACGTTAATATATTATTAAAATAATATATTTAAATGAATTATTTTATCAGAAAAAGATAAAATATTAATTTTCAACAATTGTCACATTAAAAATTTTCTCCATCTATATCCTCATAAAATCAATATTTTCCTCATCATATAAATCAATAATTAATTATTCATAAATAATATTACGAGAATCACATTATCGACAACCGTGCAGTTTCCTGTGATAGAGGGGCTTTCAATAAGGATCTCTCCTCATCGGGCGCCGCAATTTATGACCAAACCTCTCCTTAGATGTAACTTTCTAGATATTGTCAATAATGTTATCTTATAATATTATTCAGATAATATGAATTATTCATCTCGATAATGGAAAATACGGTGTAATGACAATTATTGAAACAACAAAGAATATAAAATGTCAACGTAGCAATTATTGAATCAAAAAATAAAATCGAATAAGTAATTATCGTAACCATTATTGAGTAGTGCCTTCAATAATTGGTGCAATACCGTAGTATCTTCTTCGCAACAACAACGCAGACATCGTGTTTTAACCACCGGGTATTCCAACAAAGTGTTAATTGAATAACAACTACTGTAGTTATTTTTAAACAACTTATATTTGTCGTTTTCTTCATCCAATCGCTTTCAGTTATGGGGCCCACACATTTGTTGTACTGTCGACATTTAATATTCCCAAAGCAATACGAATATTCTCAAACAATAATGAATATTTTATAACCACTTGCTTATTTTGAAATATTTAGTATTTTACCCCTAACTATCCACATTAATCAAATCAACCCTTACTATTTCAAAATAATAAATAGAGAAAATTAAATTTCATTAATAATAAGTTGGGGTCTTACAATATCTGTAAGTATCGGTCATATTATTTTTAAATGACTTATAATAATTTTAAACAGTTATTATCTTTTATCACGCATTTTCAAACAGGAATCATAATTAAATGATTTAAATATTAAATAATTCTATTATCATTAATATTTAATTAATATTAAACTATTAATGAAACCATTGCCAAAATGTTAAAGTTATTTATAATAACTTAAAATACTTTTAAAGTATTAATATTACCCTTAAATGATTTTTAAAAGAATTAAAATCATTTTAAATAATTATCATTAATATTAAAATATTATCAAGATTATCTATCAAAATATTAGAAGTCATTAATTATAACTTACAATATTTTTAATTCATTAATATCCTTATTAAATGATTTTTAAATAAATAAAACCATTTTTAAACTATTTATTTAATATAATTATTAAATAAACTTAATATCATTTATTATTAAATTAATATCATTAATATTAAATTATTAATGAAATTATCCTTTAAATATTAAAAGTTATATTTTATAACTTAAAATATCTTTAAACACTTTATTTTCATTTAAAATGATTTTCCTAATATTAAAATCATTTTAAAACTAATTTATTTAATATAATTATTAAATAACTTTAATATCATTAATAATAATTAATTAATAAAATTTACCTTTAAATATTAAAAGTTATATTTTATAACTTCAAATATTTTAAAACTATTTATTTTCATTTAAAATGATTTTTCTAATATTAAAACTAATTTATTTAATATAATTATTAAATAAATTTAATATCATTAATATTAAAATATTAATATTTTCATGACAAAATATCAAAAGTTATATTTATAACTTAAAATACTTTTATAGCCTTTAAATCATTTTTCTATAATTGTTAAATCATTAATTCTATTTTTCATAATTTATTCAATATATTAAATAAATAACTTAATTATCATTAATATTAATTAATTAATGAAATTCATCACAAAATATTAAAAGTTATCAAAAATAACTTAAATTATTTTCTTATACCATAATATAATTTTAAATGATTTTCATGTATTAAAATCATTTTTAAATATTCTATTTAATATTATAATTAAATAAATTAAATACTTTTAATATTCCAAAAATATTAAATATTTATGAAATATATTCAAAATAATTAAAATATAATTTTCGGACATTAAAACAATTTTTAATAATTTATTTTGTATTTTTAATAATTAAAAACTAATTTTCTTATATTTATTTAATTAAAATAATTAATTTCCGAAATAAGTGTCGCTAAAGGGCCCTATAGCGACGAAACTGTCACTATAGGTGTTCTTGAGGTGTTTTTCATGAAACCTAGATCACCATGTCAGTGTCGAGGGTGCTAGGTTTGACCATACGTAAATCTCAATCTGTGATGTTTCCTGACATGCTTGTGATCGGATATTATAGTTCTAGTGCAGGACTTCATTATCAAACAACAAACATAATTATAACATCAAATATCAGCAATATCTAGCCCTCCAAAATTCATGTCAGAACTGTTCTTCAATTTCTGGGTTTTCCAGAAATGAAGAAACGATCGAGGTACTACTTTCCAAGCCTTCGATTCAACTGATTACGGGCTTGATATGTTCATTCTAATGGTTCATACATATAGAGTACATGACAGGGAACAATACCATATCATCAGATTATCAAAACATCAATACAAACAAAAGATATGAGCCGGTCAAAGTAGTGATCAATAACTGTTCTTGAACATTTCTAGGTTTTCCAGAAATGTTCTTGAGCAGTTTCATCAACACAACTTTGACCATTTATTACTTTGATTCTAAGAAGGATCTAACGATTATGGAGCGATGCATCGCTAGTATTCATGTCAGATAATAACCTTCAAACAATCATATGGACAAAATAGCAACCAACAACAAGATCTAGGCTATGCAAAAAAACAACATCAAAGCGTTACGGGCAAATATGGGAACGCCTGAAATAGCGATCAATCTTGATCAACTCACTTTGACCCTTAATATATTACAATCTACACATGATCTGAGCTTGATTCAAGTTCCAGATCACAGCCCTTACAACATAATACAAGAATAAACATTTAAATAACACAAAACATTAACTGACAACGATCTACAGTCACTGACATATGGTTGTCAGAACACAAAATAAACTTTTCCCAGATTTTTGAAATCTTTAAATCTAAGCCTCTAGATGTTATGAATCTAACATCTAGCAACCCAGATCATCTATTTACATCATATACTACATGTTTTAACAAAAAAATCTAACATCTAACATAACATACATGATCAGATTTCTAGGGTTAGCTTTATACCTTATATGAACAAGCTTTGATTCTGGCTTCTAGATCTGTTAATGGTAATCGTGGGGCTTGAATTGGGGACTGATAAACTACTAAATTTCGTAGGTTAGAGAGAGAGAGTTGGTGACAGCTTTGGAAAGAAATGGAGCAAGTTTAGTTACTTTCTCTCTCTTATAACTTATATAATAATTTGGTGCAATGAATGATCTGATATTGCTGGCAATAATGGACTGATTTGTTGAGATATACATCAATTTGTCAATATTATTTGGTCACCAACCCACATTTTGGCTAGATTGACAAGTTATCTAAATAATTAAATGAAAAAGGGCATTTTTAGTCTTGTGTAATATAATTTTAATGGCACCTTGGTCATTTGGCAAACCCTTAGGGTTTGACCCTTAGGGTTTAACCCTAAGGTTTTCATAAAGAATTTATAGAATTTTCAATTAGGGTTTGTAAAAAAAATAAAATTTTAGTTTCTAAAATTGGTAATTAGGGTTTCCTTAATTAGATTAGGTCTCTAATTACCTTATACATGAACATTAGGACTTACAGTCCACTAATTAACATTAAGCTTGCTTAATTAGCAATTAGGGTTTATAATTAGCAAATTTAGGGTTTATATTTTTAAAATAATAATAATAATAAGGATTTATACCTTTTAAAAATTTAGAGTTTTGAAAATAATTAAGATTCTCCCTAATTAGGGTTAATGTCTTTAATACCGGTCATTACACACATTATCATGATTACACAACGACTTAACAAATTCATAGAGTCGTAAATGACCTTCGAATTATGGTTTCACATCAATTAGGGTTTTAAAAAAATATTTAGGATTTCTAATTATTAATTAGGGTTTCACTAATTAATATTAAATTCTATAATACACCACATAAATAGCATAACACTATTATATCACAGTATTTACTTTCCCATTTAAATTTGAAAATAGGGTTTTAACATTATACACCATAATTGACCAACCATTGTCAGTCCACAAACATACAGTACATATTTATAGCACTTAAAACTCAAAATATAATATTATTATTCTTATCCATTGATAAAAATCCAAAATTAGGGTTTGGATTCCATATCTGATTTATTCTTCATATATAATGTGACGCCCCCAAAATAGGTATACATCACCTATTCTGAGTCGCCAGATACATGGTACAGAATTCAAATACAACTTAATAATACAAGCTGTCATGTACAATACGACAAAACATAAGCTGTGAGTTTGAATACAAATATTGTCTACTAGAGATTATACAAACTCAAAAGGAGTCCTCATTACAATTATTATCACACTATTTCACAGAATAAAGAGGACTACTAATGCTATCATCTGGTCCGTCACTCCGTTCCCCGACTAGTCCCTACTACGTTCTCATTTCCTTAAGAGAACAATAAAAGTAAAAGGGTGAGCTCAACTAGCCCAGTAGGAAATATTGTGACTAAGATAATGCAGAATATATTATCGTTAGCCTTCAACAGTGTTAAATTGATACAATATAACAACCATCAAGTTTAACTACAGCGGAACAAGCAATCCATTAAAAGAGTCAAGTAGAGAATAAAATATACTATCTTTTATGATTTAGAAGGTTTTTCATCACTTTTATCATTTGGGACTCAAACTTTAATAAATAATCCACATCATCGAATCACCCCTGCACTATGGCCAAGGATATTCTTTAGTATTACGACCACAATTATCCATGCACTACGGGCCAAGAATATTTGTGTATTCATTAATGGTCATGATCATGCCAACAATCGTCCATCAATGCACTACGGGCCAATGAGGACTTTCACCACATCATTTGTAACATTACGGTACCATGATTACAAGAATAATACACGGTCATAATTATACCAAGTCCATCTATGCACTATAGGCCATGATGACTTTCAACAAAATATAAACATGAGGATGATGACAATGATATAAGAATTCAATAAAACAAGTTCAAGAATTATTTTATCCAGGATCTAATAACGCCCAAATTGTCAATATGATACGGCTTTGTAGAGTAAAATTCAAGAATGCTCGTAAGAATATTTCCATGAAAAGATCTTGGATGAAGCTTAAATATGAAGGATATTCCACTAATTTCATGGAGTATAGAAGTCAAAACTTTAACCAATTTGAGTATAATAAGGAATGGAATAACAAAAGAAATCACCAGCATGCGATAGACCATGATTGCAAAAGTTATTCAATGTAATAATAAATAACGGAATCAGTCCGGCGTAAAACTCATGAGCGGGATATTCCAATGTAATAATGAAAGGCGGAATCAGTCCCGGCAGTAAACGCGCCATGACGAGGATATTCCAATGATAATAATAAAAGCGGAATCAGTCCGCGAGAAACGCATGCATGAGGATATTCCAAGAATAATAAAGGCGGAATCGAAGTCCGGCGAAACACATGCATGTGATTTTCCAAGAATAATAAAGGCGGAATCCTATCCGGCGTGAAAGAACGCATGATGAGGATATTCCAAAGAATAATAAAGAGCGGAATCAGTCCGCAGAAATGCATGCATGAGGATATTCCAATGTAATAATAAAGATGGAATCAGTCCGTAAAAAAACGCATGCATACATGATATTCAAATGAGAATAATAAAGCGGAATCAGTCCGGCGTAGAAATGCATGCATGTGATATTCCAATGAATAATAAAGAGCGGAACCGGTGTCCGGCGTAGTACGCATGCATGAGGATGTTCCAAGCAGAATGATAAAGAATGGAACAATGTAAGAATTTCACCAAGTATAGGTAGCAGCGTGATACAAAGTTATTCCAATGAGAATAATAAAGAATGGAATAAAGAAGTTCTCTTCATAGATAAGAAAAAGAAATAATACTCCCTACCTTGGAAAAAGCGGATCTTTGGAATAGTAGTGAGGTGGCGAGACTTCTCTTCTTCTTTCTCTCTATAATTTCTCTCTATAATAATGGCTCTAAAGCTTTTGTGAATTGGTGAGAAATGAAGGAAGAATGAGCTTCTATTTATAGGAAAATATAGTTTCGATAATTGCACGTTTTGGGGCTCAAAAAATTACAGTACAATACCTCCATTATTTTCATAAAGTATTTTTTTTGTCGTTTTCTCAATCCGACAATAATTCCGTCGTAGGGGTCCACCAATGATTGTGTCGTTGTACGAATATTCCCTGTTAAAACGAATATTCCCCGACCAATCGAATATTATATAACAACTTGCGTACTTTGCAAAATTTATAAATATTACCCACAACTATAACATTATATCAAATCCACACCATAATATTCAAAAATATATTTCGAGAAAATTTAATCTTTATTCAAAAAGTTGGGGTCTTACAACCTCCCCTTCTTATGAAATTTTGTCCTCGAAATTAGGGTGCGTACCTGGTATGTCAAAGAGGTGAGGATACTTTGATTTCATTTCAGATTCTAACTTCCAGGTCATTTCTTCCACATCATGGTTTCTCCACAAAACTTTGACTTGAGGTATAACCTTGGAGCGTAGAATATGTTCCTTCTTATCCAAGATTTTAACAGGAACCTCTTCATACGTAAAATCTTCCTCTATCTCGTCTGGTTCTAATTTAATAATGTGGTTTGGGTCTTTCACATATTTACGTAACATAGATATGTGAAAAATGTTATGAACACGAGACATACATGGCGGTAAAGAGAGTCTATACGCCACAGTTCCTACTCGATCGAGGATTAAAAATGGGCCAATGAATCGAGGGTTGAGCTTTCCTCTCTTTCCAAACCTCGTAACTCCCTTCCATGGAGCAACACGTAATAACACATGATCTCCAATATCGAATTCCACGTCCTTTCGATGAAGATCAGCATAACTCTTTTGTCGATCTTGTGAGGTTTTTATACGTTGTTGGGTCGTTTGAATCTTTTCCATAGTCATACATACCAACTCTGGTCCCAACAACGCTGCTTCACCCACCTCATCCCAGCATACTGGAGAACGACACTTTCTTCCATACAACGCCTCGAATGGAGCCATGCCAATACTTGCTTGATAACTGTTGTTGTAGGAAAACTCCACCAATGGTAAGAACTTGTCCCAACTTCCCTTGAAGTTAAGGACACAGAGTCTTAATAGATCTTTAAGAGTTTGAATCGTCCTCTCTGACTGCCCGTCCATCTGAGGATGATATGTCGAGCTAAATCGTAAATCCGTGCCCATAGCTTTTTGCAAACTAACCCAAAATCTTGAAGTGAATCTTGGGTCTCGATCAGAAACTATGGATACTGGTATACCATGCAATCTTACAACCTCGTTTATGTACATACGAACAAGACGTTCAAGTGTATAAGTTTCTCGTATCGGTAAGAAATGAGCAGACTTGGTCAATCTATCAACAATGACCCAAATCAAATCTATGCCTTGAGAAACTTTGGGAAGACCAGTAACGAAATCCATGGTAATGTGTTCCCACTTCCATTCTGGAATTTCAAGTGGTTGCAATGGACCTTTTGGTACTTGATGCTTTGCTTTAACTCGTTGACAAATTAGACACCTTGAGATAAATAGCGCTATCACTTTCTTCATATTGCTCCACCAAAATGTATGACGAAGATCACGATACATTTTGGTACTCCCAGGATGGATTGCAAACGGTGTGTTGTGCGCCTCCATCATGATTTTATACTTTAAATTAGGGTTGTTAGGAACACAAAGTCTGGAGTTTACTCGAAGTATTCCTTCTTCATCGATTCTTGCTTCCGGCATAGCACCTTCTTGCACTTTCTTCCTCATACGCATCAGCTCCAGGTCTATAACTTGAGCAGCTTTAACTTTATCGATTAAAGTCGGTTCTACTCGTATATTTGCCATCATCACATGGGTCCCTGGAGTCTTTAACTCTATCTCCATCCTTTGCAAGTCACACAAAATGGGCCTTTGCGTTGACAATATCGCACTCGTACTTGCATATGATCTTCTACTCAATGCGTCAGCTACCACGTTCGCTTTTTTAGGATGGTATTGGATGGTATGATCATAATCTTTCAACAGTTCAAGCCAACGTTGTTGTCGCATGTTGAGTTCCTTTTGAGTGAAGAAATATTTGAGGCTTTTATGATCTGTAAAGATCTCCACTTTCTCTCTATACAAGTAATGCCTCCAAATTTTAAGCGCAAAAACGACACCTGCCAACTCTAGATCATGAGTAGGATAATTCCTCTCATATTCTTTAAGTTGTCTTGAGGCATAGGCTATGACTTTCCCATGTTGCATAACCCTTTGCCCGAAGCATCACTATAGATGACAAATCCCTCCGAACCAGATGGTATTGTCAAAACAGGTGCTGGAATGAGTCTCCTTTTGAGTTCTTGAAAACTCTTCTCACATTCCTCGCTCCAACCGAACTTTGTATCTTTTCGAGTCAGCTGAGTTAATGGAGTAGCGATTCGAGAAAATCCTTCCACGAATCTCCGATAATAACCAGCTAAACCGAGAAAGCTACGTACTTCGGTCACTGATTTGGGTTGCTCCCAACTTTGAATAGCTTCAATCTTTGTCGGGTCAACGGATATTCCATAACTTGATACTACGTGCCCAAGGAATGCTACTTCCTCAAGCCAGAACTCGCATTTCTTTAACTTGGCATAAAGCTTATATTCACGAAGCTTTTGGAGTACCAGCCTCAAGTGTTTCTCATGATCTTCACGTCTTTTGGAATAAATAAGGATGTCATCAATAAAGACGACCACAAAGTGATCCAAATATTCCTTGAATACTTGGTTCATCATATCCATGAAGGCAGCAGGAGCATTAGTCAATCCAAAAGTCATGACTAAAAATTCATAATGCCGTCTCGGAGTTCGAAGGCGTCTTTGGAATATCCTCAGTTTTAACCTTCAGTTGATGATATCCAGAACGAAGATCGATCCATTAAAAAAAATTATGCTCCTCGTAACTGATCAAACAGGTCATTAATACGTGGCAAAGGGTACCTATTTTTGATGGTGACATGATTCAACTCCCGATAATCAATACAAAGTCGCATACTCCTATCTTTCTTCTTCACGAATAGAGCGAGGAGCACCCCAAGGAGACGATTTAGGATGAATGAAACCAATGTCTAACAATTCCTGCAATTGGGTCTTTAACTCCTGAAGTTCAATAGGAGCCATTCGATATGGGGCTTTGGAAATAGGTTTTGTACCGGGTTCAAGGTCGATAAAAAATTCAACTTCACGCTCTGGGGGTAGGCCAAGAAGTTCTTCAGGGAATACGTCAGGAAATTTATTAACAATAGAAATATCCTTCAAATCTGACGTATTTTTGTTTAAATTCGTGACATGAGCTAAGAAAGCTTGACATCCATTTTTCAATAAACGAATAGCTTTATGGCTTGAGATGACCGTGATTGATTTTAATGGTTTGGTCGCTTGAATTTGCATAATAGGTTTATTAGGAATATGAAAGCTAACAACCTTATGAAAACAATCAATTTTAGCATGATGAGTAGTTAACTAATCAATCCCTAGAATCACGTCAAATGCAAGTATTTTTAAGGAGATAAGATCGACAGGTAACGTGCGGTTACCGATTTGAATCAAATAAGACTTATAAACAGTGGATGTAATGAAGGTTTCTCCTAATGGAGTTTCAACAGATAAGTCAAAGTCTAATTTCTCCAGAGTCAAATTTAATCGTTGAGCGCAAGTAGGAGAAATAAAAGAATGGGTAGAACCGGTATCAAATAAGGTATAGACTTCGCTAGAGTTTATGATAACCTTACCCGTGATGACCTCGTTTGGGTTCCTTGCTTTCTGGGAGGTCACAACAAACGCTCTCCCTTGCACTACCGGCTTTGACTTTTTTGGGACGGCCTTTGGTGCCTCCATCCTAGCTGAACTTGTCTTCGGTGAACGACAAAATCGGGCTAGGTGACCTTCTCTACCACAATTATAACACTCTTTGGATGGCATCTCGCAGTTTGGACTGATATGTCCCTCCCCTCCGCATTTGAAGCATATGATAGGTGGTCGTTCTCCTTCCTTAACCACGGTTGCTGGTGCTGACGTCTTTCCATCATTGTTGAATCTCCTTTTCTTGAAATTTCCATTTTTACTATCTTGGCCATGATTACCACCAAAGTGGTTACCATTTCTGGCATGTTGATTCCCTCCATGCTTGTTGTCACCGTTTTGATGATCGTTACCAATCGATATTTTCATCTTCGCCTTACCGCTTTCCTTGGTTGCGTTGACTCATTACCGGCGCTCCAATAATCGAGCCTTATTTACAACATCCGAGTACAAAACACGGTTTATGAAATAAGATATTGACGTATCTGGGTTTCAAACCTCTTAAAAACATTCGCGTCATTCGCTCCTCATTATCGACCAAATGGGATGCAAACCAGGATAACCGCAAATTTAGCCTCGTATTGCGACACGGTCATATATTTTTTATTCCAACTTGATAAACTCCACCTCCTTCATGTGATTTAATACTTTCGGAAAGTACTTGTCGTTGAATAGCTCTTGGAACTTCTCCCAAGACATCTTGAGTGCGTCGCCAGTTGAGTGCGTTTTGCGATTCCCACCGAAGAATTTGCCTCTTCACGCAACATGAAGGTGGCGAAGGGAACCTTTTGCTCCTCGGAGCATCCCAAGATATCAAATATCTTGGTGATCTGCTTTATCCATGCTTCAGCCTTAAGTGGTTTTGGCTCTCCAATAAACTTCGGTGGTCCCAGCTCCTTGAACTGTTTAGCGGTAACCGTCCAAGAGTTTCCAGTGTTTCCACCTGCATTTTGGACAGGAGCCGCTCTCTCCTGATGTTGCATGAATTGCATGAAGCCTCGGAACATTCCATCGTTCATCATTTGGTTAGTGTTGTTGTTTGCATGAGGATTGTCGACTTCCTGATGCACGTTGTCCTGGTTATTGATCTGTGGAGACTCAACGGTCTCCTGTGCTCCATTGATGTTCTCAACATTCTCCGATGCCATTTTTAAACACTGCCACAAAACAAGGGTTAATTGACATGCAACATATTATCACTATACTCTGACCGACCAATCAAATACCAAATAAACTTAGGTAGGTCATACTAGTGAAGGAATTCCTTGTCTCTCCCCTCCTAGTTCTAGTCTCACATCTTAGCCAGGGATCATATACCTAAGCTTTGATACCAACTGTGATGCCCCCAAAATAGGTATACATCACCTATTCTGAGTCGCCAGATACATGGTACAAAATTCAAATACAACTTAATATTACAACTGTCATGTACAATACGATAAAACATAAGCTGTGAGTTTGAATACAAATATTATTTACTAGAAATTATATAAACTCAAAAGGAGTCCTCATTACAATTATTATCACACTATTTCATAGAATAGTGAGGACTACTAATGCTATCATCTAGTTCGTCACTCCGTTCCCCGACTAGTCCCTGCTACGTTCTCATTTCCTGAAGAGAACAATAAAAGTAAAAGGGTGAGCTCAACTAGCCCAGTAGAAAATATTATGACCAAGATAATGCAAAATATATTATCGTTAGTCTTCAACAGTGTTAAACTGATACAATATAACAACCATCAAGTCTAACTACAGCGGAACAAGCAATCCATTAAAAGAGTCAAGTAGAGAATAAAATCTACTATCTTTTATGATTTAGAAGGTTTTTCAGCACTTTTATCGCTGGGACTCAGCTTAATAAATAATCCACACCATCGAAACACCCCTGCACTACGGCCAAGGATATTCTTTAGTATCACGACCACAATTATCCATGCACTACAGGCCAAGAATATTTGTGTATTCATTAATGGTCATGATCATACCAACAACTGTCCATCAATGCACTACGGGCCAATGAGGACTTTTACCACAACAACTGTCCACAAGTCCATATATGCACTATAGGCCACAGATGACTTTCAACAAAATATAAACATGAGGATGATGACAATGATATAAGAAATCAATAAAACAAGTTCAAGAATTATTTTATCCAGGATCTAATAACGTCCAAATTGTCAACATGATACTGCTTTGTAGAGTAAAATTCAAGAATGCTCGGAAGAATATTTCCATGTAAAGATCTGGGATGAAGCGCAAATATCAAGGATATTCCACTAATTTCATGGAGTATAAGTCAAAACTTTAACCATTTGAGTATAATAAGGAATGGAATAATAAAAGAAATCACCGAGACGCGATAGACCGACAGGCGAGGTTATTCCAATGAGAATAATAAATAATGGAATCAGTCCCGTAAAATGCATGACGTGATATTCCAACAGAATAATGAAGAGCGGAATCAGTTAAAAAACGCATGTGAATAAGATATTCCAATGAATAATAAAAAGCGTAATCAGTCCAGATAGAAACGCATGCACAAGATATTCCAATGAGAATAATAAAAGCGGAATCAGTCCCAAGTAGAAAGCTGCACACGAGGATATTCCAATGAGAATAATAAAAGGCGGAATCAGTCCGCCAGTAAAAACGCATTGATGAGGATATTCCAATGAGAATAATAAAAGACGAAACCAGTCAGGTGTAGAACGATAGATGCAGGATGTTCCAAATGAATGATAAAGAATGGAACAACAGAAGAATTTTACCAAGTATAAGGTAGCAGCGATATCTGAGTTATTCCAACAGAATAATAAAGAATGGAATAACAGAAGTTCTCTTCATAGATAAGAAAGAAATAATACTCCCTACCTTGGAAAAACTGGATACTGGAATAGTGAGGTAGCAGACTTCTCTTCTTCTTACTCCCTATAATTTCTCTCTATAATAATGGCTCTAAAGCTTTTGTGAATTGGTGAGAAATGAAGGAAGAATGAGCTTCTATTTATAGGAAAATATAGTTTCGATAATTGCACTTTTTGGGGCTCAAAAAATTACAGTACAATACCTCCAACTTTTCTTTTATTTTTAATCTAGTCCTGCAAGTATTATCAATCTTGTACCAACTCCCCTAATAGTAAATAATGTGAATCAATAGTTCAATTATATGAATCAATAGTATGATCATGTGAAAAATACGAATTACAGTATAGTACCTCTATCTATACCTCTATTTTTAACTTAGTCATGCAAGTATTATCAATCTTGCACCAACTCCTCTAATAGTAAATAATCTGATTCAATAGTATACATATGTGAACAAATAGTTATATAAGCATGTGAATTAGTAGCAATTAATTGCTTATTTATCCGATAAATTACCCGATTTATCAATATAACCCCTAGACATCAATTATCATCGGAATAAATGTCAATTTTCACTAACACAAACAATTCCAACATAATGAAACTATTTTTATCAAAAATGTAAATTTTCAAATTTTGAAGTTTGACTTTTTCCAAAAAAGTCAATTGTTGACTTTTTCCAAAAAAGTCAACTGTTGACTTTTTGACCAAATAGTGAATCCCAAAAAATTTTGTGTTTATAGACTATTTTACTAATTTCGTCATTCCAGGACTCAAATATCACGTCTGCGTCTCAAATTAAACTCGAACAACATTCATCATTAATATTATAACTCACAATATTTATCAACCGTGTCGTTCCTACATGAAAGAGGGGGCTTTCAATAAGGATTTCTCCTATTGGCACGCAATTAGGTGACCAAACCTCTCCTCGATGTAACTTCTAGATATTGTAAATATTGAAATTTATAATATGAATAACTTTGTCGTCTCAAGTATTGATTTAATAAAAAACATTTTATGCGTAGATGATCTTTGTGACAATAATTGAATCAATAATATGATAGATATGATGCAAAGAATGCAATTCTTAAAGCAATAATTGAGTATAATCGAGTGACTTCTCACGTAAGCATCAATAATCAATATCTTGTGCTACTACGCAACGACGCCAGACATCTTTGTACTTTTACTACCGGGGTAGTTCAACAATTAAGCGGTAAAACTTCCGCCGTTATTTTCATAAAAAGTTTTTTTTGTCGCTTTCAATCCAACAATAATTCCGTCGTGGGGGTCCACCAATGATTGTCTTGGTTATACGAATATTTCGTTAAACGAATATTCCCCCACCAATCGAATATTATATAACAACTTACGTACTTTTGCAAAATTTGTAAATATTACCCACAACTATAACATTATATCAAATCCACACCATAATATTCAAAAATATATTTCGAGAAAATTTAATCTTTATTCAAAAGTTGGGGTCTTACATATAACATTATTAATTAAGTTAAAATAATTAACTTAATTAATCTTGCATAAATTCATATAATAAAATAAATAATTATTATAATAATTCTAAAAATCATTTCATAGATTATTTAAATAATATATAATTAAATTTTCATAGAAAATAATTAATAAAAACATTTCGCTATAAAATTAATTATTATAAGAATAAACTTTGTAATAGTCAATAATTCTAAAATAAAATTATTTGTAAATATTCATGTAATAAATATATTTTTATTTATCACATAAATACTTATACACCTTATCTTGTATAAATCCTCATCTTAAAAAAAAATTTATCATAAAATTTACGATTTAATTATACAAAAATATCGGGTTGTTACATTCACCTCCCTTATAAAGATTAGTCCCCCGTAATCACCGCTTTTAAAACCTATACATACCAGGTACATAGCATACACAATCATTGCGAGTAGATCTCGATCAAGATTCGATCGAATCGATCTTTAACTATTCAAAGATAAAGCTTATCTATCTGCTTATACGGAAAATTGATTTCTAATAGAACTCAATTTCCTCCTTCAAAATAATTTATAAAATAATTTACTATATATAAGAAAATAATATATAAGAAATAAAATTGGTTGGAGTAATACCTGGAGTTGCATCCCCGGCTGCTACAGTTTCTTGAATGGTCATGTTGAAGACGCTTGCAGTTGATTTCGTTGGTTTGATTTGTTGATGTTGGTCCCATACGTCGTCAATGTCCTGCTGCCTTTTCTCGTATTCATATTACTTGCCTCATTTCTCCTTCTTGGACAGTCTTCCACCTCATACTTCATTGATTCACACTTAAAACACACAGACTTGTCTTTTATCTCCTTTCCTTTTATCGTATAGGTGACAAAACTATCTTTTGCCCCTTCGTTATCTTAGCTATCACAAATGGTTCCACCGGGTCAGTTGATCCTCTAAATCCTGGCGATACGATTGCATTGAACTCTTTGACGTTAAATCGATCGATTATCCTGGCCGATCTTCCCATGATCGGTATTCCGATTCGCATAGCTTGATCGTCCATATTCACAAAATTCTGTATTGGGTCTGGTTGTCTTCCAGTTTTGTTGACAAGTTCTTTTGTCCGTGTATTTCATTTTCGTTTCCTTGGCGGCATTATCACAATTTGTTCTTTATTCTAAGCCTTATCGTATACATATAAGCATATAACACAAAACTTTCTATTCGAATAATCATATACTCAAAATATAAGATATTTTGAAAATTTTAATCATGTACTCACAATTTTCTATTCGAATAATCATGTACTCAAAATAATCATGTACTTTCTATTCGAATAATCATGTACTCACAATTTTTTTTCTTTAAAAATAGATTTTTTTAAAAATAGAATTTTTTAAAATATTTTTTTAAAAAGCAGCTTTTTTAAAAAAATAGAATTTTTTAAAAATATACTTTTTTAAAAGCAGCTTTTTTTCAAAAATTATGTTTTTTTAAAAAAAACTGTTTTTTAAAAAAAAGGCGATTTTTTTAAAAAAATATCATTTTTTTAAAAAAATCAATTTTTAAAAAAATCAATTTTTAATAAAATCAATTTTATTATGTTTTTGTTATTTTTAAAACTTTAAAATGTTAATTTTTTAAAAAATCTGTTTTTGATTTTTTTTGCCACAAATGCAATTTTTTTTTTTTTTTGCCACATCAACGCCACTTTAACGTCTGTTAACTATTTTGAACGGATTTACCCAATTAAAAAATTTTGATTAGTTTAATGGGGTAATCCAAAAAATTAAAAGTTCAGTGATGTATTAAGTAAAATGTGTCAAGTATAGTGGTGAAAAACATAGTTTTGCCTTTAAATAATATATAATTATATTTTCATTGAAAATAATTAATAAAAATATTTCTGCTATAAAATTAATTATTATAAGAATAAACTTTATAATAGTCAATAATTCTAAAATAAAATTATTTGTAAATATTCATGTAATAAATATATTTTTATTTATCACATAAATACATATACACCTTATCTTGTACAAATCCACATCTTTAAAATAAAAAAAATTTATACGCAAAATTTCTGATTTAATTATATAGAAAATATCGGGTTGTTATAATAGTTGTCATTTTCTTTATGACTTATTATCTTGATGTATCACAAACTTCTCCTCGATGGATTGACCTTGAGATGCCCTAGGATCTCTCAGAATGGGTTGTTGATCTTTGGGCTTTTCTAGTGTACCAGTTTTTTGGTGCCTTGGGACTGGTCTTTTGATATAGTTAAGGTTTAGGCAAAGTGTCTTTCTTTTTGAGGGTTCGACCGCACCATAGATGGTTGCCTACGTACTCCTATTGATGGGAGATCAAGTCTTACGTAGTTCAAACTTGGCTTGAATGGTTTTGAGTTTGAGCTTTGTTTGGGGAGATCATGTCTCTCATAGCTAGTTCAAGCTTTACTCGAATGGTTTGAAGCTGGTACTTTGCGCAGGTGGTGGAGATATTCTGGGAATTTGGGAGGTGTTTATTTAGGGGTTAGTTTAGTTTGACCGCACCATAGATAGTTGCATACGTACTCCCATTGATGAGGAGAGATCTTGTGACAACCCAAATTTTTATAAGTTTTTACAAAAAGAATTTAATAATTAAAATTCTTATTATGAACTGTATATATTTTCAATTATGTGTTTTGAGTGTGTGTAAGTATATATATTTGCAATTTATCTTGAAATATGTGATTTGGTGTGAAGAGATTAAGTGTGAATATAAAAAAGATGTATATGTTTGGAAAATGAGGTTTAATAGTTAATTTAAATATTAAAGAAATTAAATGAGATTGTTACATAAAGGAAGTTAACTAAATAATATTACTTAATTTAATTAAGTTGAAAATTATATTATGAAATAACATAATTCGATTATTATGTTTTTATGACAATGAAATTGTAATGAATTAAATTTCATAAATAATGTGAGTAATTCACTTAATTAAAATAGTGAATTAGTGCAAGAATATTTATTTAAATAAATGAGGAAGTAGTATATTACATATGAGTGTAATATGTTAAAGTAATCTGATTGTCAATATTGTAAATAGTTAAAATATTTATCGAATAAAATAAATATTTTAGTTGGAATATTTATAGTATTAAATAAATATTTGATAGAAATTATTTAAGTGTGATAAAATTGATGGAATTTATGCGTATTTTATTATGCGAGTATAATGGTGATATTCTAATTTAATTAAATAATTAAATTAGAGAAGTGAGGATTTGTTAAATAAAATCATAATTTTATTGGGTAAGTAAATATGGTGTTGGATAAATAATGATTATGATTAAATCAAAAGAAGTGTGACATTTGGTGTAACTTATAATAGGAATAATATTAAAATAAATGGATAAGGAGGTTAGGGGTTCTAGCCAAACATGGCCTTGTGACCCTTTGCCTTTGTAACAGATGGGAGCCCTTGGGTTTTTTTTAAGTGATAAACTAAATAAAATATACGTTAAGTTGTGCCAAGTATGAGAAAGAAGAATAGAGCAGAGAAGAGAGAAAATTGAGAGAGAAAAGGAGTTCTCTGTAGAATTGGAGAAGAGCCTTGGAGAACCAACCTTTTTCATCATCTGATTAAAGCTAAGGAGGGTTCAAGAGGTATGAAGAAATTCTTAAGTTCTTAATCTTTGTTCCTTAATTTCATTGTTAAAAATTACTATGGTTATTTGTCCTTAGGAATTGGTGAAGAATCTATGTGTGTTGATTATGTAATGAATTTCTAGTGTTGTTCATATCTAAAATCGAACCAATCAAGTTTAAATTGTGTAAAAGATGGAAAAATTACTCTTGGTTATTACATACTATATGGTCTATTTTGGAGGTAAAAAGTTGGTGTAATCCTATGATTTAAGTTGTAAAATGATAGTGGTTTGTTGTTCTCCTCTGAGAAACGAAAACAACCCAATTGGAATGAACTAAAACGGAGTAAAAACGAATTCGTGATGTAAGATTTCGTTAAATATGTCGAAGTATAAAAATATAGCATGAACACTGAATTGGAACCCTTAAATTGATTTGTTAAAGTTTCTGAAATATTATAATTATTATGTAGATGAGCAGTTCAGTGTTTCACGAGTTCATAGAGTCGAAAACCAACTAATTTTGACTTAAAATGAAGAAGTTATGAAGATTTGAAGTAAAAACATCGCAAAAACTATAATCTGGGCTAAGTCGAGCGGCTTATGGCCACGCTTAGAGCGCTTAAGCGGCGCCATTGCATCGCTAATCGGCACGCAGACGTCTTTGAAGTGTGAAGGAATTGGGCAATGGGTGGCGCCATAGTGTGTCAAATGTGACTACTTTGACATATTTTGGTAAAATGGCCATAACTTTCTCATATGAACTCTGATTGAGGTGTTTCAAGATGATTCGGATCGAGGATGAGTAGACCTACAACTTTTGTTCTTTAAGGTTTTCAATTTGATGTCAGAAACAGGGGTAAAAATGGTCATATTTGGGACTGATATGTATTAGGAGGCAATCGAAGGGCGTCGGGCATGCACGTATGCAAATGTAGTGCTTCTAACGATAAAATATGTTTTTCTAAGTTATAAAACATGAAAATTAGTAAATATAATGATACTTAACATTAATAAATGATGTATTAGATAAGTTGGATAAGCATACTAAGCACACACAAGAGAGACAAATCGGGCGTGTGACGAATAAACGTCGAAACGCCGTAACAAATGTTAATGAACGTAAAGAGTGTTTTAAGTCAAATGAAATTAATATTATAAGATATGAAATGGGTTTAATATAAAACCAATAATGATTCCTAGCAATACTTAAACACTTGAATGAATTTCGAGTATGCAATATAGTGAGATATAAGTCAAAAGTTAACACAATCAAATTAAACATTGTGTATTGATTAATAAGAAGGGTTATGGGAGGTAAAGTAAAGTTTACATTACAACTATTATGCGTTGCTATGTGACTAATAGTTGATGTGTATGATTATATAATTGTGTAGGGGACGTGAAGTGTAGATAATTGTAAGCTGGTAAACTGTTATTGGTAAACAACGATCAAGGCAAGTCTTTCAGTTCCTATTTGCTATGAGAACTTGATGATTAACTATTTTAAATCTTTATTGCAAAGAGCATGATGTGTTGTATATATGTTGAAAGTATGAAATGTTAAAGTCAATTTATGACTATGTTGATTGAGTAATGAATGTTGATTGAGAAATGAATGTTGATTGAGTAAGGAACTTAATCTCTTTACTTGTTATATGAACTAAAACATGTATGTTATGTTAGTCCAATGTTTATGAGATGTATGATAAGCATGCTGTTATGTGCTACGTGATGCATGAAAGCTGTTAGATTTGTTGGGCTGTCGAGCTCAACCTTGCAAATAACCATTTTTGCAGGTAAAGGATTAAAAATAACACTATGTGGTACTTGAAAGACATGAATCAGATGTAATACACGAAGATTATTATTTTAGCTAAACTTGTTATTTCTTTAAACCATGATTAAGGTTCATGAGATGTACTCAATGAATTATGTATGTATATTTTATGTTGAGTTATAAAGTTAAAGTTTGAACCGTTCGATGTATAAAGGATATCGATTTGATATGTATGTATATATATTAACTCTGATAAAGTGAATCATGGATTATATATGATTCAAAGACAAGTAGATGATAAAGGTTTTGATTCAGGAAATTAAAGTAAGAAGATATAAAAGTATTAATTATTCTGCATTTTATTAAGTTTAACATCGAATAATGATGTAAAATCCAAAGTTAGACGTATTATTAACGACCGAAGTCGAGAGATGAATGGTATGAATTTTGGGGTCGTTACAGATCTTATCTTTCATAGTTCAAGCTTTATAGTGAAAACCTGAATTGACTTGATTAATTTTTGTTTTGATTTTTTTTTTTTCAGAACCAGGATGTTGGCTTACAGGTAATTTCAGACATAGTACCTTTTCACGATGTCTGAATTGATGAGCTGGGGGAATTCCTCCCCATCGATTTCTTGCAGTCTGAGGGCTCCTCTCGTCAACACTTCCTTGACAATGAAAGGGCCTTCCCAATTCGGGGCGAACTTTCCTTTAGATTGATCTTGATTAGTTAGGACTTTCTTTAATACTGTGACGCCCCCAAATTCAGACCACACTTGTCTCAAATTTGGCTGTCACGTATTAACTCTAATAACATACTAAATTCACAACGGAATAATAGAATAAATTACATTGTTATAATATAATTATTCTCGTCTCAAGGGTTCGTAACTTAAACATCTCTTACATACCTTAAAAATAATTAAACATAATTGAGATATAATTAGTACATAGTACAACTTATGTTATTACATGAATATAATAATCTCCACTACATATAAACTACTCAGTAGCTTTGCCCTTGCCTTGTCATTGTCAATGCCTGAGGGTCTTCCTTGCTCTGCCTTAACTGAAATTGTTTTAGGGAAAGAAAGAATGGGCAACAAGTTTGCCCAGCAAGTAATATAGTAATAAGGGTGCTCAATAAAGTTTTAGCTTCTCAAGGGTACAACAATAATGATAGTTCAAAGATAGAAAGAAGTATCAATGGTTCTCAACAATAGTCGCTACGGACAAAAAATATCAAAAGATTCAACAGTTAATCAATTCAAGATTTCAAAGTAATGAATACTGAGCAGTCACTAAGGACTATGAACTTCTCCTAGAATTAACAGTAATAAACTGATAATTCTACAAAACGAGTACAACATGTGATCAGCCTAAAGTACCCTATGTCATGCATAACACTTAATCACTCTCATGTAAGCACGTCGGTTTCCCGATAATATATAATTCCCCTACCAAGAGGGTTGTTCATCTCAGTTACAAGAGTCCGCACCAAGTTAATTTGGTTTGGATAGCTTTCGATCATATATCAATAGTCTAGCCGAATCAATGGCTTAGACAGCTTTCTTTTAAAGTATATACATGAACAATTATCGTTCGAAATCAAGGTTTAAAAACAATTTCATTTCTAAACTACGACGTATTAAGTCATGAGATATGAATCATACTTTCAAGGATTTTCTTGTATAACCAATAATAGTACAAGCTCAAACAATGCTCAATAAAGAGTAGGGTTTGAGTACTTGCACAATATTCAAAGTTGTGTAAGTTAGGAAACTTGCTCAATATAAAATAGAGTTCGGATACTTGCCTCAAGCTTAGTTTATCAAAGTATAGCTTATCAACACTCTTTGAATCCTAACATAATATAGTTACGCGTATATGATATTCATTAGTTACGTATACTCATACATGATATGTAAGTTTAAACTCATACATAAACGTCTAACTTAGTTGTATACTCTTCACATATATCATCACATACCTTGCGTACTTATAGTACAAAATCAGTTTATAAGACATCATAAAGTCAAATAACATATTTGTAGACACTCAAAATTTTGCATTCCTTTTATTGACATTGTAGGAGGGCAGAATCGTCTTTCAGAGATAACCCTGGAGGACAATTCAACTCAGTCCTGGAGACAACCCCGGGATACTCAGTTTTCCATCTTGGAGATAACCTCGAGATATTCAGTACAGTCCTGGAGACAACCCCGGGAGATTAAGTTTAAACCTCAGAGACAACCCCGAGGAATGCAGTTCCAGTTCCGGAGACAACCCCAGAATTCTCAATACCATCTTGGAGACAACCCCGAGATCTTCAATTCCAATCCCGGAGACAACCCCGGGAGATACAGTTCAACCTCGGATACAACCCTGAGGCATGCAGTTGCAGTTCCGGAGATAACCCTGGAAATACTTGTTTCAGCCCACAACAATCAGCTTCAACACTCGGCGATATCCCCGAGGCACTCGATTCCCCAAGCTCGGAGATAACCCCAAGAGGTCAGGCATACCTCAGAGATAACTCTGAGGATGGTTAACACCTGCAGCAGTCCAATCTCAGAGATAACCCTGAGCAACGGCTGCTAAATCAGCTCAAACCGGAGATAACCCTGGTGAAGGGCAAGATCATCATTTTTCCATCTGGATCCCATATTGCACCATCTCCACAACATTCAAACATACATTCTACACAACAATGTCCTACAAGAACCAAAGAGCGCCAATCCCGAGTGACTACTACACAAGACAACACACCAGATAGAATTTGAAGCCTGAAGACCAAGGGCATGGTCCCATCTTCCTGACTTCGTACAACCTCTAATCCTATGTCATTGTGTAGCTCTCGACAACAGCATGCCGTAAAAGGTCTTATACACCTCGATCAGATGCCCAGATTGAAGTTTTGAAAGTTTGAACAGAACGTACTTCGAGACGGCAGGGCCCGCAGAGCCCGGGGCACCCTGGGAAGTACACCTGCGGCTCCCCCCTCTATAAATAGAGGGCTTGGGGCTGCCATTTTGTATAGAGAAAAGGCGAGGAAGCCATGTCCAATATGCTCTGTACACACTATAAACTAAGTGCTTTCTCATTTTAAACACTTGTGAGCTTCTATATTGCTATATTTTTATCGGCGGGAGCCGAGTGTTCATCCATTTAAAGTCATTGAAGTCTTCTTTGGCGGTCCCTGTAAGCATTCTTACACTTTCTAAAGCCTTTCTCCACTATTGTGCACACACAGTTCTGCACGTTGAGAGTCGTGTTGCGTGTGTATGCCCGGACTTCAGTCCGTGACTTTTATTTCTTTATATATATATATATATATATATATATTATATATACTAACATTATGGAGTTATGCCTCGATTGAGCCTGTATTTTACATCCGGAGCGTTTATTGTTTTTATATATATATATACTTATATATAAACAATGGTCGAACTTTGTTCGATGAGCCTGAATTTACATCCGGAGCGTTTATTGCTTATATATATATATATATATATATATATATATATTTACATTTCAGTTTGGCCTGGAGTTTACTTCGTGACCTTTTATTGCTTTATTTACATTTCTGTTAGGCCTTGAGTTTACTTCGTGGCCTTTTACAGCTTTATTTACATTTTGTCACACCTGGAGTTTACTTCAAGGCGGTTGATCGTTTTATTGCTTTATTTATATTTTCTCAATCCCCCATTGAGGTGCTTTGTGGTGGTTGATTGGGTTTTTTTACTACTTTATTTACACTTTTAATCCCCCATGGAGGTGCTTCGTGGTGGTTGATTGTTTGTGTATATATATATATTGCTTATATATATAACTGTTTACTGCTTTCATACAAATTGCTACATCATGTGAGCGTAGGAATCATGTGATCATAGATTCAGTTTACTGAATCTAGATTCGGTTCCCATGATGGACATTTTCAGCTATACATGGCTTGTAAATTATTCACGGTGGTTGAATTTCCTTTAGACGGCTCTCATGCCCATAAGGAGTTCGGCACTGCATTTTATCTTATTTTCTCGAAGATGCTTCACATCTCAAAAAATAAAAGCAATCAAGCCGAACACATAATAAAATGGAAGTATCAAAAGCCTCAATTCCTATTGAGCACAAGGGTTTGAAAAACCTCTTTTTACAAAACATCATTGCTATATCTTGTTAAAAATGAATTTTTATACATAAATTCAAACCCTTTCTATATAGGTGCAACGAGGCATAACAATACTTCCAAATAATTACACATTGATCCACACACACACACACACACACACACATTCATATAACAGTTTAATTGAAAAGTGGCGGTCATCGTGGTAACACGGATGTCAGGGGGTGCCTAACACCTTCCCTCCGCATAACCAAGTCTTCGCACCCTAACAAATCTCAGTTTCACATACCTGTTAAGCAGTGTCACATCACTAGGTCAATGTGCAAATCTTTTCTAGGATGTATTGGTACAACCATTTAAAAAAAAACCAACAGGCGACTCTTATAGTCCTATCGTCGACATATACATGTCGCACCTTTTCACAACTTATTTTTTCAAAGAAATCTCACCTAACATGAGAACACCAAAAGACAAGAACAAAAAAGAGACAAATAAAAATCCCGACGTCGACAGGTGGTTACTCTGCTGGGGACTTCTAGTAAGAGGACTTAAGCCGCTATTACAAGCTTTTTAAAACTGTTATATGCTTGTGTGTGGATGTTGCATTTACATTTGATGGATGTGTACGAATGCATTTACTTACTGTACTTAATGTTTTACACTATATCTGTTTCATCATTTTCATAAACGGTGAGACACGTTGTATGTGAATGTATGTTGTGTGGTTCCTCCATCAGGAGGCTATCCCGTCGGTGTTTGATTACTAGACTCGTAGGAAGACTAATTCCAACGAGGCTCAGGAAAGGCACCACCCAAATTCGCTCAAGTAGAAAGATCAGATTAACTTTCCGTCGAGTAAATTGCGATGATTTGGGAACCTTCATGCCAAAAAGCCACGAGAGTAGCCTAAGATAGGTCAGCCTCTGATAAACCAAGTGCGGAGGAAAGTCTCTTCATGCTTTTCCATTTCAAAATTACTCAAAAAGTCAATTACTTGTAATTTCATTTCATATTGATCTCCATGTAATGAGAAATATGAAGAAATATGTGTACACACATATTTAAAAATACTAACATGTTATCCTGTATTACAAACAACTAACATCCGTTTTGCAGATAATACTCCTAAAACGGATACATCATATAGCATGCAAACATTTATACTTTCCCTGAAACTAAACTATGTTAGTTTTTCGCAGGAAAACAATTGGACCTATTACCCATTCAAAATCCAAAATGGCAAAGAGCCTACAACCAATTATGTCTTCATCTGACCAAACAAATCCTAATCCTTTCTCTCGTGAAGAATTTGACGGATTAAGTAAACAAATCACACATTTGGCTGTTCTGCTTAAAGAACTACACCAATCTACTCAGGGTCCAAGGATACCTATACATACTGAATCCTTTGCACATGGAGGAACCAAAGGTGTGGACAAAGAAGCTCCCGTATCTGATTCTCAGTTGGATAAAACCAACAAAATTCATGATACCATCCATCTCAAAGAAGATCTAGACACCGATGATATCAGAAAGAAAGTCCTTCAAATGGAAGAGACCATCCGTGCTATCAAAGGGATTGGAGCACGTGTGAGTGTTTTATATGATGACCTTTGTATATTCCCTGGTGTGCATTATCCAGAGAAGTTCAAGACTCCTGGCTTTAAAAAATATGACAGGTTAGGAGATCCTTACACACATTTGAAGGTATTCATTTGAGAACTCGGATCTTATGCCGAGGATGAGAAGCTCAGGATGCAGCTGTTCTAGAAGAGTCTAACTGGAGAAGCCCATTCGTGGTATACCATATTAGACAACTCCAAGGTCCATAGATGGGAGGAGCTAGCTCATGCCTTCCTCACTCAGTACAACTTCCAGTCTCGGATAGCCCCTGACCGGTACCAAATTACTAAAGTCAGGAAACAAACCAACGAGTCTTTCAAAGAGTATGCTCAAAGGTGGAGGTGCCTTACTGCTCAAGTTGTTCCCTCTATGAATGAGTCGGAGATGGTGATGACCTTTATAGACATACAAGAAGCTCCTTTCTATGAGAGGGTGTTAGCTGGTATTGGCAAACCATTCTCTAAAATGATAAAAAATGGAGAGATGGCTGAGATGGGATTGAAGTCATGAAAGATTCAAGACCTAGCTGCCCTTAAAGCTGTTGCTGAGCACATCCAGTCCGGATATTATGAAAACAACCCCCGGAGGGTCCATAAAAAGAAATAGGAGTATGTTTCCTTAATACTACAAGGTCAAAAGGGCAGTCAGAATATGCCTATCCAATGGAGAAATTACTCCCCCTTTCAAGCACAGCCTTCGAACCCTTCATTGCCAAAGGGTGGAGAAGTCAGATGCAGTCGAGTGTTCACACCCTTAGGGGACTCACTCGAGAACATTCTCAATCTTCTGACCACTCAGAAGAAAATTACTCATCTTCTTCCACCAGTCAACCCGAATGGGAAGGGTTTCAATACTAGTCAGAAATGTGCTTATCATGCTAGAACTCCAGGATATGATACTCATGATTGTTGGGCCTTGAAACACAAGATCCAGGATTTGATTGATAATGTTGAGATCGTGGTAGCTAAACCTGACCAACCCCATGTGCAAGATAACCCACTTCATCAACACAAAGAAGAAGAGGTTAATATGATTTATTGGAGTAGTGGACAAAGTTCAAATAATCATGGTGGTGGATCATCCCAGACCAGCAAGGATGGTGCTTACAAATGGGATTTTGCTCAGTTACAGTTTACGATGGAACGGAAAATGAACTCTATGTGAGAAAGTTAACCAATTGGCAGAACTGGTGGTCCATCAGCACCAAGTCATACGCCAATTATTTAGTCAAGAGCATGCTAGTCTCCTTTCTCTTGTTACAAACACTCCACCGCGTACTCCAGAAAATGAAACACTGGAGGATAAAATTACAAAAAGAGCAAATGCCAAAGCCCGTCGGGATTTTTCCAACAAAAGGGAATTCATGTACCTAGGCCAACCAATGGAAGAAAAACTGCAGATGCTGATAAATAAAGGAAGAATCACAGCTCTACTACCTCCAATCAGCCCACGGTCAAGACGGTTTGATTTCAATGGAGTGTGTCAGTATCACTCCCACTCTCGCGGTCACAACACAGAAGAATGTTGGGCACTCCGCCACCTTATTCAGAATTTAATTGACAACGGTGTCCTGCAGATGGCAGACGATGATGATGTAGTACTAGAAAGTGGGGATGCATTTCCTACAAAGTGAAAGGAGATCGTAGCACTCATATCTTCTGAGACAGATATACCTACTCCCTCACATACAATCCAATCAATTAAACCCAAAGGAGTTGAAAATCCTTTGAAAGTGGTTGTGCCAGAGCCAATTATCTTGCCATTCAGACCACAATATCCCATTGTCAACCTACAAAAAGTTCCATGGAATTATGGAGGGGCTGAAGGATCCACATCTCATATAACTACTGCAGTGTCGAGGGATAATCCACTGTATCTTCCGCAACGGGTGATGAAGCCTACCATAAAGTCAAAGGTGAAGATTCCCATGAAAAAAATGGAAGAATTTCTCCGTACTATGGGCCATAATGAAGCCAAGGTGGTTTTAAGCTTAAGAGAAGCTCCACATCAAATTTCCATACTAGACTTGGTTTTCTCATCCGAAGATCACAAGAAGGTCTTGTTCAGGGTTTTGGAAGAAGCCCAACTGCCTAAGTCAATAGATGTTGAGAAATTCTAGCATCTAGTGGATCACATTTTTAACAACAATGTGGTATGTTTCAATGACGATGATATACCTCCCGAAGGGACCGGTCATTGCAAGTTGTTGCACGTAGCGGTTTTATCCTCCGGATACATGGTGGGAGGAGTTTTGATAGATGTAGGATCATCCTTGAATATCTACCCTTATGCCACTTTGGTGAAGATGAATATTAATCTCAACCGAATCCGAAGAAGCCATATAATCATTAAGGCTTTCGACAGATTTTGACGAAACGCTGTCGGAGAGATTGAACTGCTAGTGGAGATTGGTCCACATACATTCTGCATATCTTTTCATATACTCAAAGTAGATACAGGATACAACCTGATCTTGGGAATACCGTGGATTCATATGGCCGGGGCCGTCCCCTCCACCCTTCATCAACAACTTAAATACATTATTAACAATAGCTTAGTCACAATCGATGCTGAGCCGGAATGTCCTGAACAAGGTGACATACCACTCATCAGCTTCAATTCAGAAGTTGAGTCGATCATTTTTCATGCCCTGGAGGTGAGCAACACTCACTACCATCCTATTGGGGCGCCACCCCTCATACCCCAAGTTTCTGCCAAAGTAATGTCGTCCACTCAAGAAATGATGACATTGGTTTATCAACCTGGACAAGGGTTGGGCAAAGATCATCAAGGCATCAAGCTCCCCATTCAAGTTCCCAGTCAAACAGGGACAACCGGACTAGGCTATACTGCTAGTTCTAGTTGTAGGAATCCTCATAAGCACAAGAAGATTCTTTCAGCTTCAGCCACACGGTGATTATCTCCACCTACAGTTCTTGAGCCTGTACGGTCTCCGGTAAAGATGTTTGCCCATGTAATGGCCATGTTATTTCCTATACCGATACCGGTCAAGGGGAAAGAAATCCTGGTTCCAAATCCCGAAGTGGAAGAAAAGGAACGAAGACGTAAACAAGACATCGCAAGGATGAGGGCAAACATACGCATCATTGTCCATAATGATCACATAAATAGATATACCCCAGACGATGATTGTCCAGACGTAATGGTCATCATTCGGAAAAAGGAGGATGATGACAGCCCCTCCATCATTGTAGTCCATCAGGACTTCACCCTTGACAATTGGAGCAACACTCCTTTCATTGGTCGACAAGGGTAAAACGGGCATAAACTTCTTCTACCCTGTAGATAACAATAACTGCTTACTTTTCTGTACAGTATTAGCAGTTGTTTTGTCCGTACAAGCTAACACTTTGTATGATTGAATAGTTTCATATATATTTAGTGAAAGCATATTTTGTTTTAGGACTCTGAATTTAGATGTGTCTATACTTGCCGATGAGGTGCCTTTTCTCCACAAGGATTGTAACTTTGATGGAAAGTTGGACTCGGACTTGATGGAAATACAAGAGGACATTGAGATACCTCAGGAGATCAAAGAATGGGTCGAAGACAAACCCAAACCAAACCTTGATCAAACCACCTCATTTAATCTCAGAACCATCACTACACCAAAAATGGCCTCTAGTGAAGGACAAATCCTTCACTAGAGGTCTTATATCACTCACAAGTGATTTATTGCGAATAAATATTTCCTTTACACGAGTGCTCGTATTAGACCTCTTCGCAATTTGGTATCCTTCACTAAGTAGTAACTAAATGTTTTTTGTAAAGGATATATTGTGAATATCTTTTTTATTCACAAATTGTATTTAGTAATGTTATATTGTTATTTAGTGAAAGATTGGTTTCCTTCACAAATAGTATTCTAAGAAGGACTATTTGAAATTAGTGAACAACTTTATTCCCTCACAAATAATATATTGTGAAGAACAAATTTATTTAACGAGAGAAAATTTTCCTTCACTAATTATAAATTGAGAATGTATCTTCAAATTAGTGAGAAAAAAATTCCTTCACAAATTATAAATTTGTAAATAAAAAATTAATTGGTAAATAATCAAATTCATTATAAATTATAATTAATTTTCAAATCAATGATTTCATATTTATTATTATTAATCTCTATAAGAAATAATAAATTTAACATTTTAAATAAATATAAATGTCATATTTGTTTCAAACTAATTGATAAAATAATACATAAAGAACTAATAAAACCAATAATCTATATATAAATAGATAATGCTCGAGTCACCGTAAGTACATAATTTGTTTTGTATCTTGGTCTCTGAAGGACCATAGTATCTACAATATTTATTAACTAACATACAACAAACTAGAAGGAATAAAGTGTCATGTTAGATCCACTTCATCATTTTCTTCAAGGAAATCAATGTTGGGCATGTAAAATTCATGCTGCAAGAGAAACACCAAAATTCAATGAAATGAGGAATAATAAAAGAAGAAACAAAGTTATTAAATTTTATGAAAATAAATAATGGTATTCCTCAAGACTACTATAGCAAAAGAAGTCACTTAACTGAGAATTATAAATGCATACCCGTAGAGCAACCGTTAGTAACCTATGTATTTTCCTAGATTGGCAAGGAATCCGTCTATATTCTATTTAATCTTGTGTATAGTATATCCTGGCTAAGAAGCTCTATGTGGCCACCCATCTGCACATCAATTCATTGGCAAATGGTTACTTTCATTTTCATGCAAAAAGTCTTTCTGTCAGACACAAGGCTTGCGGTTCCCACTGTACACAAATATATAGACACACAATACATAAAAACTAGAAAACCCTACCTCAACAACTTGACCACCCTTCATAACAATGATTCTGTGGGCAGCTCTTATAGTGGATAGGCTACAACAGGATCAACATAAACACAAAGTCAACCTAAAATTTAACCAGCTTGACATGGCTAAAGCAGGCTAAGACTCCGCCAAACACATGAAAAGCACATAAATTGGACCCTGCTATACTATTCAGATATCTAGTTTTGTATTTTCTAATTTCTCATTATTATGCAGCTGTGGGAGGTAGCATCACTAGAAAGTTCCCGAAATTGTAATATGCCTGGTATATGATGACAAGAAATGATAAATATATGATTCAAGAGACAGCTGTGATACATTATATAAGACTCTGTATGAATATGTCCTCATTGTTTCAGATGCTTTATCCTTGTTTTCTTTTTCTGGAAGCATCTTGCTCACGTGTACAAGCTAGCCAAGTTAACTGCCTACGTTGATGCTTTCACAGCTTGGGTGAAAGACATTCCCCCTATCTTGTACCCTTTTATAGGGAAGATATCGAGCAATGAAAGATTGTCCAGAGTTAGAGAGAGAGAGAGAGAGAGAGAGAGATAGGGTTAACTTGACATATTTCACATACATTTAAAGCGATGAGGTACACATAAAGTTTAGTTAGTTCTCAACTGAAGAGACATTAAACGGTAAAAAGATTAGAAAATAAATTAAGGCAATAATTAAATGGATAAGTTAAAGAAGTGCCATAGTGATTTCATTTTCATTTTCATTTTTCCCAACCACAAAGTTATAATACGAAGAGAATGTAGCAAAGTTGCAAAAAAGGACGACAAGCTCCAATAAAGGAAATGAAACTATATTAGTCAGCATGAACCATGACATGTGGTAGATATCCTGTGAATGGATATTGAAAACATTATATACTGTTTGCAGAAGTACTGACCATGGAGCGCACGAGCTTCAACGCACTAGTATAAACCTGTAAGCAACGAACATAGGTAAAAAAACTAAACTGAACACTACTAAAATAAGTATAATCAAGGATGATGAGTTGAAATAGAAAAAGAAAAAGCATTTATAAATATTTCTTCTGTGTAAGAGAAGAAAAACCACTAGTGCCTGCTTTTCTCATATTTGCATTCCTCGCATCCTTGTGTCTCTCTCTTAAAAAACATGCAAGCACAGACACTGACATGCACAGACACACAAACATACACGAGAAGTTCATATGAACAAACTCAACTAGGACACATCCACATTGGTGATAAAATTTCTACCATCAAGTTGCGAAGCAAAACATTACCAGAATGACACAGCCTCACTGCTGCCTTTTATTTAGATAGTAAGATTATATAAGGAAATGATGAAGCAAATAACTTGAGGTACTTACCGAGTAATTTGGTTTCAATCCATGAGTAGCAGCAATATAGATTGCAGATTGACTGTATAGCTCATTATGGGCAACTTCATTTCCATTGACTGCTGCCCCACTTCTTGATGTGTCCTCTGCTAATCCACACTGCAGAGGTGGGAAATTAAGATGAGAACCATCCATAAACAATTTGTCTGCTGAAGATAGTATCATGTTATGCAGAGATACAGACGGACAAGGAACAATTGTAAACTGACCAGAACTGTTCCAAGGTTGTAGATAGCCCTATGGAAATCATATTACAACTGTATTGCTGAACGGAACTGCATTTAATTTAATAAAAGTTTTTAAGGCAACAAAACATTTTGTCCAAAGAAACAGGTAAAATCAGTAACTCTAAACCTTATCTTTGAACATTTATCCCAGTGACTCTCTCAAGATAACTTATTACCTTACTGATTGTAGTTTTTACAATAGTCTGCTTTTCTCGTGCAGGAACAATTGCACCGAGTTCTTGAAATGCGCACTCAAATGAGATAGGTGTCCTAATATGTTTTATAATCAGCTTCCAAAAATTATGAATAGTAAGAATCAAACCTTAAGACTTGGTTCTTCTGAAGATGTGAGAAAAGCCTGGGTCTTGTTTGTGTATATTTACACATTAGTAATCACCTAATTCTAAGAAACTGCAGGACAAGACTGAAGAAATCCAAAGTCACTTCAAATTCAATAAATAAATAAAAACTCGTTGACCATTAAAAGAATTTATTTATTTTTTTGCTTCTTTGACCACATTTTCCTTTCAATTCACATACTCTTGGATTATTGATACACAATTGTCTCACATCCCTATTGGCAGCCTCAATCTCAATGTGAAAGAGAAGAATTGTAACAAACAATCAACTTCTCAATATTCTAAACTTAAGGAAAGAAATAAGTAATCATCATCGGAAGAAGATAACTTGTACTTATTGCACAATAAAAAGCTCATAAAATGAAGAAGTTTGCATTCCCGGAAGGCAAGCCTTTCCAGTACAAGGTCCAAGACTCTAAGCTATCTTGTATGTTACTATCATGCTCATTTTCCACTTTATCCTCTAACCCCTCCCAAATAAAAATGAGGCATAAATAAAAGGTAGAAACATGAAAAGGTAATATTAGCTGACCTTTTAAAGTGCAGAAAAATCAGTGGAATTACTAGGAAAGACCCATATGCCATAATAGCACCATAAATCAAGTATTATACAAACATGCTAATACTAAATGAATAAGTTAGTTAAAAAAAACAAACCTGTGCTATTTCTTCAGATGTGCTTATCATCTGTGCCCTGCTCTTCATGTTTTTTAAGAAAATTAAGCAAACCTCTGCACATAAGAAAATGACACAAATTAAGCATTTTTTAATCTATAAACATTTCTCCAAAAGCAAGAGAGATGACTACGCTTGCTACATAATACAGAAGTTTCAAAAAGCATACATTTTTAGTTCCCATTTGCTACCTAGATAAGTCTATACCTAAACTATAGTACTTGAAATGAGGACACTAGAAAATGCAAGATGTATAAATGAGTATACATAACAAGTAAATGCATAACAGAATGTGTTCAACCTAAAAATTCACACACCTGATTAACTTGATCAAGTTTGCTAATAATATTGAGGTGTACATCAGGAAATTCATCTTTTAGAAGTGAAAAAAATATTGGAAGAAGTTGTTTTATTGTAGCATCCTGCATTAAACTCCAAATAAATTCAAGACTCAACTTGCAGAAACCATAACTAAACAAAATTTACCTACAGAAGGCATTGAAGACCGTCATACTAAGCTGATTATAACTATTGTAAAACCATGTGTTCCTAGATGAGAAGAAAACCAGACAAATTTCAAATACAGATAAACTAATAAGGACAATAAATCAGCTACTGCTTCTTGTTCATCAGTGAATTCTACCACTAGCAGGAGCTGTTATCGGCATCAGAAAATAACATTAGTTCCCTTACTAATTCCATGGAATTTTAAAAGACATAAGCAAGAAACAAAATTATATCATGATATAGGAATCACAAACTCAAATTAGTCAAAGGATTCATCAGACAAATTCAAGCATCACATGTCACAAAAGACAAGATAATCTAGCAGTAAAAAGAACTTCAAAACTACATAAATTGAAAAGAAAATCTAAACAGAGACCAACAACTAAAGCTAGATAGTTAGTAACATCCATAAATACTCCAGCACACTTGGTATTAAGGTAAATACCCAATTATATATATGACTATCAAATGAACAACAAAAATTCCATTTCAATCTATTTGAATAAATGATTACATATGATATATATATATATATATATATATATATATATATATATGAGCTCAACTTTTGTTGAAAAAAAGGGCCAAATGCATCAAATTTAATAATACTAACAACAAGGGGAAATTACAAGAAGAATGGACAAAACTTAGTTCGCACCTGAAATCAATTGTGATTGAAGAAAAGAAAGATGGTCTGTTGTGCCAATTTCATTCTGCTAAGAGATTCAAAGAAGCCCATGAGAGAGAATCAAGCTGCATATATTAATAAAGTTACAACAACAAAAAATCATTAAGTCCAATCTCTGTATCATACAGAACTGGATTGAATTACAGGACAATCCTACTAAATACCGAGATGATTAGCACAGATCTTAAGAGTTTTGGAATGGCCTCATAACCTGGCAATTTTTTCCAGTCTCCTTGTGTTTCAAAAACTTCACAGTACCAGCCTCTCTCCTTCCACCGATTTCCATCTTTAACAAATCTATAAAGGTTTGATTTACTGCACAAAAATTTAAAACAATTAAACAAAAAAACAAACCCTAAATTTTGCTCTAACAGATCGATTAACAAATAATAGATTGAGAGAAAGTATAGATCGAGGATTGTGTCTTCATCTTCTTCACCGGTAGTCACGACGACCGTTTTTGGCTTACGATCGGAGCGACTTGTGCTCCAGTTTCTTCATCTTTTTCGATATCAGTTTCTTCATCTTCTCATTGCTCTGGATCATTGTTGGCCATTTAGGGGTTGGGTAAGATGATTTCGTCTTATGAGATTTACGGTTGGGTACGAGAGATTTAGGGATGGCTATAAGAGATTTAGAGGACTTGAGAGGGATCGAGTTTTTGGGGAAAAAATTAGTATACTGATAGCTTTAGCTGAGACGAGTTTTTAGAGCCTAAAAATAATGGAGGGAGTAAATTCAGTTTGGAGCGAAATTCCCATTAGCTACGGGGCTTTTTTTATGTCTATAGCGTTGGTCAAGCAGCGACCCTTGCAATAGAGCTGTGTTTTCTGTCTATACCGACGTCTAGTCCGTGACCGTTTCTATAGATTACTATAGCGACGGTTAAAATAAATCTCCGACTCGTCGCTATAAAGTTAAATTTCTAAGCGAATGAATGAATAGAACAAATTCATTTAGCATAGATTGATTTAACACATCGAAAATTATAATATAATTAATTTGCTAATAAGGGGAAAAAACATGAAAATATAAACACATCGAAAAGTATAATATAATTAATTTACTAATAAGGGGGAAAACATGAAAATATAAGAATGAAGAAACCCTAACATCTGAGAAATCAAAATCAACGATCACGTTCAACAGGTAAAGGTGGATTAAACCCACCGAAGTCCGACACGATGCCGTCAACGAAGTCCGACACCATCGAGGCGGCATCCATACTTTGTCCTTCTCATTTTGCTCGTCGTCGCTTACAGCGCTTCCAGCAGAGGTCGGGAGAGGGAGTGCGGTGGCGGTCGTTTTCGCCTGTCTTTGTCCCTTCGCGGGCTCGTTCTCGGTCGTGGATTCTGTCGCGGACGTCATCATTTTAAGTGTTGTTTTTTTATGGTTTTGTAATGGTGAAGCACAGTACTATACTTCAAATACATAAAGTTAAGTTTTTTTGATTTTTTCTTATGGTTTAGTACTTAACCAATTAAAAATAAAATTAAATAATTCAAAAGTATTTCTTAATTAATGCCCTCCCAATTTGGTATTTAACTGAATATTAAATACAATACCAAAAAATAAAGTTACTTGAAATTAATCTCCAAAAGACTTTTTTGGATAAATATTATATACTTAAAATAAAATTTAAAGTCTTTTGGATTATTTAATTTTATTTAACTTTAACTTTAACTTTATTTAATTATGATCATAAAATAAACTTTTATGGAGAAATTTTAAAGTTTAACATAGTGTAAAGTTATTTACTTTATAGTTTATTAAAATAAATAGTTGATATTATAAGTTACTTAAAAAGTGTTATTAAAATTAAATTTACTATTGTAAAAAATTTAAGGTATTTATATTCACCACAATAAATCAAAAAAAATTATTTAGAGTAAGATAGCGACCAATTTTATCCCTCGCAAAAAACTTCTGAATAATGATATATAGTGAGTAATAATTCCTTCGCTAAATAGATTTTTTCCTCGCAAATTTTCATCATAAATTGGCTCCAAAAATCTTTCTATCGCCCCAATTTTGCGAGGAAAAAAATATAAATTGTGAAGGATGTTTCTTTCGCTAATAACTATATTGTCACTATACTTTTTTCCTTCACTGTTCCTTCGCTAAACAACTCCTCATGTGAAGGAATAAATTCCTTCACAAAATTTCCTTCGCTAGAGGCCATTTTTGGTGTAGTGCATAGAAAGCCCTAAACTAATCCAGATTGGTTACAGACCTCACTCCAAACCAAAGGAATGACATGGTTACACTATTAACCCAATTCCAGGATGTGTTTGCATGGTCTCATGAAGACATAGTGGGTTTGTCCACTGACATTGTCATTCATCGCCTCCCCATCAAAGAGAGATTCAAGCCAGTCAGATAGAAGCTCAGGTGATTAAAACCTGAGTGAAGTTTAAAGGATGTTAAAGAAGAAATTATGAAACAATTTCAAGCAGGCATCATCATGGTGTCTACATATCCTGAATGGCTATCAAACATAGTCCCCGTGCCTAAACCAGGAGGAAAGGTACGAGTTTGCGTGGACTACCGGGATCTGAATAAAGCTTGCCTTAAAGATAACTTTCCCGTGCCATTTATCCACATTCTCATTGATAATACTGCTAAGTACGACATGTACTCCTTTGCTGATTTCTTCGCGGGGTACTATCAAATCATGGTTGCTGAAGAGGATCGTGAGAAAACTGCATTCATGACGCCTTGGGGAACCTTTTGTTACAGACGGTTGTCTTTCGGCCTCATCAATGCCGGAGCTACCTACCAGTGAGCCATGATGGCTCTTTTCCGTGATTTAATGCATAAGGAGATAGAGATCTACATGGATGACATTATCGTCAAGTCCCGATGGGAGGAAGACCACTTAGACCATCTCAGAAAGCTCTTCAATAGGTTACGTAAGTACAACTTGAAGTTAAATCCAGCCAAGTACGCCTTTGGCGTTAAATCCAGCAAGTTTCTAGTGTGACAACCCCAAAATAGGTCCATTTCATCCAACCCATTCTGAGTCGCCAAATACATGGTACAGAAAATAACTACAACTTTATTACAACAATTGTCGTGCAAAATACAACAACTTATGTGTTGTGAGTTTTGATACAAATATATATATCAACTGTGACTCTTGACACCAACTTGGGTAGCACGTCACCATGACATCTTACATAAAGGTATAGTCAAAAACTGTTTTAGAAATTAAAATCTTTGGGAAGTACTCAAGCAAACCTTCGTACATGGGAGGCCATGCGTCTAGGTTATGATAGATATCATATGGCCCACGTAATTATCCTTGGTGGTTGAATGTAATAGACCCCAAAGAAAAACAAGAAGATTACTATAATATTCTTTCCAATGGTGAGTCTTCTCTTGACATATCATTATCTCCATTGTCTCTAATCGTGAATTATACTTCAAACAAACACCAAGATTATATAGGTAGTGCTCGTAAATATACTCAGCAAGTGGATGTGCATAACCCTGTCTTATAATGACATGAGGTTGTATGACATTAGACAACTTGTATGATAGTGGCAAAACACCCTTCCAACGTTGGGTTCGCCTCACCCTATTGGATTCATCAAATATAACTACTAAATGATGACCAACTTGTTCTATTCCTCACATTACCCCGCTTTCGACCCGACTACACTCTTATTACCTGAAAGGAATTGTGAAACAGAAGGGTGAGCATAACTAGCCCAGTAAAGAATATCATGACTAAAGATAATTAAATTATCAATAGCCTTCATCAAAAATAAATTAGAGATTTATAACTTATGGTAGATGATAAACTTTTCAACCATAGTTGCAGCGGAACGAGCAATCCATTAGAAGAGTCAAATAGATAATAAAGTCTATTATCTTCTCCATGTTAAAAATCCACCAACAATGTTTTATCCCTGTAACATCAATCAACAATTCTGGTCCACAATCATATGAATAACTCATAATCATAATTGTAGTTCTAAATTCCTCTTCTCATCCAGGATGAAGATAATTTTCATCACCTATCTTTACCTGAAACATCAAAGATCATGGTTACACCAAATCACAGTTCATGTTCATAATCATACTAATAAATTTATCTTTGCACTACGGGCCAAAGATATTCATTAACAGTTCATCTTTGCACTACAGGCCAAAGATATTCAACAACATGTCATCTTTGCACTACGGGTCAAAGATATTCATCAACAATTCATCTTTGCACTATAGGCTAAAGATATTCCTCAACAGTTCATATTTGCACTACAGGCCAAATATATTATTATCTCAAAGAAATATATAATCATTTCAGAATTTATATAAACAATAATTATAATCATGTTAATCAATTCATCTTTACACTTAAACTAAAGATATTCAATTATAAATTCAATGGTCATGATCATACCAGTCAACGATTCAACTTTGCACTACTGGCTAAAGAGAACCCATAGTCATAATCATATAAATAATCTACCCATCTTTACACTCAAGTCAAAGAGAAATTTCTTCACCAGGATTATAAAAATGTTATATATGATAATAACAATAATATAATCAACATATAGATTTAATCTTAAGAATAAGATTCATAAATCACCGATAATTTGGTCAGAAAAAGAAACCAATTTTTGTCGTGAATAGTACCCGTGAATAGTAACTCGTGAATAGTAACTTATGAATAGTAACTCGTGAATAGTACTCCGTATAAATACATAGTCTAGTATCGTAAATAATGTCATATATATAAATAGTGCCATATCATGAATAGTCGTGATATCGTGAATAAGTGTCGAGTATCGTGAATAGTAACCCCGACTCAAAAAGGTAGAAATTCCACAATAAGATCCATACCAATATGTCGATTATAATGATATTGAAAGAATAACATCATTATGAAGAATATAACATCCCTTAATATCCCTTACTATCCCGTACCTCAAAAAATGAGACTTACATTTGGATATCGAATATGATTTGAAGGAAACTTGACCGATGAATAGCAACTCACCAAGTATCTAAATACTCACAAAATACACTCGATAATCTAGAGAAAAAGAGAAAACTTATGAATTACGGTGTGATTTTCAATTCTAACTTAGCCCTCTATTTATAGGAAAATGTTAGCACACCAAGCAGACTTGACATTTACACGATGGCTTTACTCGCTACTATTCCACCCACCACATTTGAATAAAAATTCAAGACATTTCTTCACCAACCACAAGTGGGGTCCACTCAATTCTAGAATTTTCTACCAAAATCATTTATAAACCTAATTTCAGAATCAGCCACCTCTTAAAATTCATAACAAATCATACGCTCATTTTTAACGGTTCAAAATTTGTGGATGTGACGCCCCCAAAATAGGTATACATCACCTATTCTGAGTTGTCAATACATGGTACAGAAACAACTACAACTTTATTATTACAACAGTAAAACTGTGAGTTTGAATACAAATATTATCTTCTAGACAATATCTATACTCAAATAAATCCTCATCACATTTATTGATACATTATTTTACAAAAATGGTGAGGACTACTAAACAATCCTTTCTAAAACCTTCATTCCATACCCGAGGCTCGTACTCGCTATATTCTCGCCTCACGAGAAAATGGAACAAAAAGGAAAGGGTGAGCTCAACTAGCTCAATAAAGAATATTATGACTAAGATAATATACAACAAATTATCGTTAGTCTTCAACGAGGAAAAATATAATAGAATCTGATAGACAACAAATTTTAAATCAATATTCACAAGTGAAATAATAATTCATTAGAAGAGTTAAGTAGAGAATGCAAACTACTATCTTCTATGTATGAATTTAAAAGTTCATCGTCTATCTTTTATCCCCGTAACATCAATCAATATACATCCGAATCAAATATTCATCTTTGCACTACACGGCCAAAGATATTCATCGATTAAGTCATGTTCATTTAAACACTGTTCATCTTTGCAGACTGGGCCAAAGATATTCTTGAGAAATCATTCATCTTTGCACTACTGGGCCAAAGATATTCTTAAGAAATCATTCATCTTTGCACCTACTGGCCAAAGATATTCCATAATATCATCATTTAAGATGAGGATGATGAAAATATTTTTTTAAAGAAAGCGAATCCGGTGAAACAAAATGACAAGGATTAAGGATTAATGATTCGTACTTGGTTTTATCCACGTCCAAAAATACCTCAAAAATAATCATAGTGGTGTAAAATTCAAGAATGATCAAAACATGGATACAATCGAGTTAGTATCCGAATAGATGTTTTAGACGAAAAGAAGAAATTTTATTTTTTAATTGAATAGATCAGATATCGTGAATGAATAGTGTCGTATCGTGAATAGTAACTCACACCAAAAGATAGAAATTCCACAAAAACATCTTCACGCTTCATGAATAGTACTTCGTGAATAGTAACTCGTGAATATTAACTCATGAATAGTAACTCGTGAATAGTAACTCATGAATAGTAACCCATGAATAGTAACCCGACATAAAAAAATTCCAAATTTGATAAAAACTTCAGATCAACATTTCAGTATAATGATATTGAAGAAATAATATCATTACGAAAAAAATAATATCCCTTACCTCGAAAGATCAAGACTTAAAGCTAGAAATAATGGGTATAGTCTTTGAAAGGAACTTACCAAATCTAGCAATACTCAAAGTATACTCAAAATACTCACAAGAATACGCCGATAATATAGAGAGAGAAAACTTGAGTTTACGGTGTGATTTTCAATTCTAACCTAAGCACCTATTTATAGGAAAATGCTTAGAACACCAAAGCAGTAAAATTTAATAAAATATATTATTATTAATAAATTTCCCACGCCTCTTTGGAAATCAAATCCCAACATTTCCACATGCCAACCTTCTAGAAAGAAATGATAAAAACGTTTTCATAAAATAAATAATTAAAACTTAAAAAAATCAATTATTTTGAGCTTGAACTTCAATAATTCATAATAAATAGCCCTTTCATCAGAAAATTGAATCTCGCGTGTTTGTATAGGAATTTCAATTCTCTACAACTTCCGGAAGAAAGTTTTTCCAAATTCCAAATAGAAATTGGACCGAAATCCACAAACAATTCGATTTTACAATTGCTATAATCAAATTCGGTCAATAAATGGGGTCCACCGACATGTTTAACATGTTTTAAACATTTATTGCAACAAAAATACTCTTCCTCCTCGTATACTCATATATCCCACATTCGTTGTAAAAATATCACCGTTAATATATTATTAAAATAATATATTTAAATGAATTATTTTATCGAAAAAAGATAAAATATTAATTTTCAACAATTGTCATTTTAAAAATTTTCTCCATCTATATCCACATAAAATCAATATTTTCCTCATCATATAAATCAATAATTAATTATTCACAAATAATATTACGAGAATCACAATATTGACAACCGAGTAGTTCCCAAGAAAGAGGGCTTTCAATAAGAATTTCTTCTTCTGGTAGCATGCAATTAGGTGACTAAAACTCTCCTTAGGCGAGAACTTTCTAGACATTGCCAATAATGTTATCTAATAATATTATTCAGATAATATGAATTATTGCTTCGATAATGAAAAAAATTGTGTAATGACAATTATTGAAACAATGACAATATAAAATATCAACGCAAAGAATTATTAACTCAATAAAATCTTTGAGCAGTAATTATCGTAACCATTATTGAGTAGTGCCTTCTTACGTAAGAATCAATAATTGGTGCAATAGTGGCTTGCTTCTTCAACAACGCGTATTAGTGTGTTTTAACCACGGGTATTCCAACAAGATAATCTGGTAATAACTACGTAGTTATTTAAAAACAACTTATATTTGTCGTTTTTCTTCATCCAATCGCTTTCCGTTATGGGGCCCACACATGGCTGCGCCGTCGTACGAATATTCCCCGACAGTACGAATATTCCACGACCAAACGAATATTCCACGACGATAATGAATATTTTATAACCACTTGCTTATTTTGAAATATTTGCGTATTTAACCCTTAACTATCCACGTTAATCAAATCAACCCTTACTATTTCAAAATAATAAATAAAAGAAATTCCTTTTTATTTAAAAATTTCGCGGTCTTACAACCTCCCCTCCTTATGAAATTTCGTCCTCGAAATTGACGTACGTACCTGGTGTTTCTAAAAGGTGAGGATACCTCGCTTTCATTTCCGTTTCCAATTCCCAGGTCATTTCCTCTATAGCATGATTCCTCCACAAAACTTTAACTTGTGGTATGACCTTTCACAGCGTAGGACATGCTCCTTCCTATCCAAGATCTTGACAGTACCTCCTCATACGTTAAGTCTTGGCTATCTCGTCTGGGTTCTAACTCAATAACGTGGTTCGGGTCTTTCACATATTTCTTAAGAAATCTGGATATGTGAAACACATTATGAACACGAGACATACCGAGGTAACGCAAGTCTATAGGCTACATTTCCTACTCGGTCAAGAATTTGAAATGGACCAATAAATCGTGGATTGAGCTTTCCTCTCTTCCCAAATCTTGTAACTCCCTTCCATGGAGCAACTCGCAACAATCATGATCCCCTACACTAAATTCCACGTCCTTTCGATGAAGATCCGCATAACTCTTTTGTCGATCTTGTGCCGTTTGTATCGTTGTCGAATCATTTGGATCTTTTCGGTGAGTCATACACGTACTAACTCGGGTCCCAACAATGTTGCTTCACCCACCTCATCCCAACATATTGGAAGCGACATTTTCGTCCATATAATGCTTCAAATGGAGCCACACCTATACTTGCTCGATAAGCTGTTGTTGTAGGAGAATTCCACCAATGGTAAATACTTATCCCAACTACCCTTGAAGTCAGGACACAGAGTCTTAATAGATCTTCAAGAGTTTGAATAGTCCTCTCGATTGTCAAATCTGGTTTGGGGATGGTATCTTAGAACTAAATCGCAAATCCGTGCTTCATAGATTTTTGCAAGCTAACCCAAAATCTTGAAGTGAATCTTGGGTCACGATCCAGAAACTATGGATATCTTGGCATGCCATGCAACCTTACAATCTCATTCACGCATATACTAGCAAGACGTTCAAGGAATAAGTCTCCGTATCGGCAAGAAATGAAAGCGGACTTGGTTAATCTATCAACAATAACCCAAATAGCATTGATGCCTTGAGAAAGAAACCGTAGGAAGACGTGAATTGAAATCCATAGTAAATGTTTCCACTTCCATTCCAGGAATCTCAAGTGGTTTGCAGCGGACCCTTAGGTACAAGATGCTCCGCTACTTTACACGTTGGCAAGTTAAACACATCGAGATAAACTTTGCAATCTCTCTCTTCATATTGTTCCACCAAAATGTATGTAGAAGATCACGATACATTTTAGTACTTCCAGGATGGATTGCAAATGGCGTATTGTGTGCCTCCATCATAATCTTGTACTTCAAATCAGTCGTTAGGAACACAAAGTCTAGAGTGGACTCAAGTATTCCTTCTTCATCAATTCTCGCTTAGGAATAGCTCCTTCTTGTACTTTCTTCTTCATACGCATCGGCTCCCGGCCTCGGTGGCTTGAGCAACCTTAACTTTTCTATTAAAGTTGGCTCTGTCGTATACTTGACATCATCGCTTTTCGTTCTCCGCATATGATCTTCTACTCAATGCGTCACTACCACGTTCGCTTTACCGGGATGGTATTGAATAGTGTGGTCGTAGTCTTTCAATAGCTCGAGCCAACGTCATTTGCTTGCGATGTTGAGTTCTTTTGAGTGAAGAAATATTTAAGGCTTTTATGGTGCGAATATATCTCCACTTTTCCCCATATAGATAGTGCCTCCATATTTTTAGCGCGAAACGATTGCCGCTAACTCTAGATCATGAGTATGATAATTCCTCTCATACTCTTTAAGTTGTCATGAGGCATAGGCTATGACTTTCCCACGTTGCATGAGAACACATCCTAACCCTTTGCACCGAAGCATCATTTGAGATAACAAATCCATCCGAACCGGATGGTATTGTTAGAAACAGTCTTAGAAATAAGTCTCCCTTAAGCTCTTGGAAACTTTTCTCGCATTCTTCGCTCCAAAGCAATTTTGTATCCTTCCGAGTTTATTTGAGTTAATGGAGTAGCGATTCGAGAAAACCCTTCCACGAATCTCCGATAATAACCGGCTAAGCCCAAAAAGCTACGTACTTGATCCACCGACTTGGTTGCTCCCAACTTTGTATTGCTTCAATCTTGGCCGGATCAACAGATACTCCATGTTTCGACACCACGTGCCCAAGGAATGCTACTTCCTCAAGCGAACTCGCATTTCTTCAATTTGGCATATAGTTGGTTTTCACGAAGCCTTTGGAGTACCGACTTCAAATGGTGCTCATGATCTTCACGGCTTTTGGAATATATGAGGATGTCATCAATAAAGACAACAACGAATTGATCCAAATATTCCTTGAATACTCGGTTCATCATATCCATGAAAGCCAGGAGGAGCATTAGTTAGTCCGAAAGACATGACTAAGAATTCATAATGCCCATACCGAAGTTACGAAGGCGGTCTTTGGAATATCCTCGATTCTAATCTTGGTGATGATATCCAGAGCGAAGATCGATTTTGAAAAGAATTGTGCCCCTGCATTTGGTCAAACAAGTCATCAATACGAGGTAGAGGATACCTATTCTTGATGGTGACATGGTTCAATTCAGATAGTCAATCTGAAAGTCGCATACTCCGCCTCTTTCTTCTTTACAAATAAAGCAGAGCACCCCAAGGAGATGTACTAGGACAAATGAAACCGATGTCCAACAATTCTGTAGTTGGACCTTTAACTCGAAGTTCAATAGGAGCCATTCGATATGGGGTTTTAGAAATGGGCTTTGTACCGGGTTCAAGATCAATAAAGAATTCAACTTCACGTTACGGGGTAGATAGGGAAGTTCTTGGGAAATACATCGGGAAAGTCAATAACAACGGGAATATTATTCAAATTTGGCGTGTCTTTATTCAAATCCATAACATGGGCTAAGAAAGCTTGACATCCATTTTTCAATAAGCGAATAGCTTTATGATTAGATATGATAGTGATTGATTTTAATGGTTTAGTTGCTTGAATTGCATACAACAGTTGGTTAGGAATATGAAAACTAACAACCTTACGAAAACAATCAATTTTGGCATGATGAGTAGTTAACCAATCAATCCCTAAAATCACATCAAAAGCAAGTATCTTTAAAGAGATAAGGTCAACGGGTAAGGTAATGGTGCCAACTTGAATCAAACAAGATTTATAAGCGGTGGATGTGATGAAAGTTTCTCTAACGAGAGTTTCCACAGATAGGTCAAAGTCTAATTTCTCGAGTCAAGTTTAAGCGTTGAGCACAAGGCGAGAGATAAATGAATGGGTAGCACCGGTATCAAGTAAGGTATAAACTTCGCAAGAATTTATAAATAGCTTACCCGTGATCACCTCGTTTGGGTTCCTCGCATTATGACCGATCACAACAAACGCTCTTCCGGAATCGTTGACTTTGACTTTTTCGGAGACGATCTTTTGAGTCAAATCCCCATTGAACTAGGTTTCGCATCTTGTACAATCTAAAGCGATATGTCCTTCCTTTCCACAATTATAGCATACCTTGAACTGTTGTGGCGGTTTTTGGTGATATGTCCCTCTTTTCGCATTTGTAGCATATAATGGGTGGTCGTTCTCCTCCCTTAGAACCGATTCTTGTCACCTTTGTCATCTTCACATGGTCGTTGTTAAATCTCTTCTTTTTAAAATCTCCTCGACTCGCTTCTTCTATTTTCATGGCATGATTACCACCGAGTGGTTACCATTTGTCAAATCTGTTTCTTTCTCCGCAGTTATCATTATTACATTGATCGCTATCTACGATCACGATCTGGTTGTGGTCCCTCGGTTGACCGTACTCGTTATCTCGCTCTAATAATTGAGAGCCCTATTTACAACATCCGAATAGAGAAAGTTTATGAGAAATGAGAGATCTTGGCGTATCTTGGGTTTCAAACCTCTAAGAAACATCCGCGTCATACGTTCCTCATTCTCCACCAAATGAGGTGCAAACACGGATAACTCGCAAACTTTGCCTCGTCTTTGAGACACCGTCGTGTTGTTTTGTTCAATCGATGAACTCTACTTCCTTCATATACCGAACACTTTCGGGAAAGTATTTGTCATTAAATAGCTTCAAACGTCTCCCAAGACATCTTTGAGTCGTGCTAGATGGAGTGCGCTTCACAGACTCCCACCGATGAGTCCGCCTCGCCACGGAACATAAAGGTGGCGAATGGAACCTTCTGTTCTCTGTGCATCCCAAGACATCGAATATCTTGGTAATTTGTTTGACCCATGTTTCCGCCATGATCGGATCTGGCTTTCCCTTAAATTCGGTGGTCCCAACTCTTGAAGCTGCTTGGTTGTGACAACCCGTGAATTGCTATCATTTCTCCTCTGTATTTTGAACACGAGTCTCCTCGTCGATTTTGCATGAATCGCAAAAAACTTCTAAACATCCCTCGTTCATCATCGATCAATGGTGTTGTTTACAGGAGGAACATTACCCGACTGTTGTACACGTTCTCCTCGTTGTTGAGTACAGGCATCTCCACGGTCTCATTTCTATTGTTAATATTCTCAAATCGACATTCTCAAATCTTGTCATAAAACAAGGGTTAATTAAGGAAATCAATATATCACATAATATCCCTATATCTTAACCAACTAACAAATAAGCTTAGGTAGGACACACTTTAGCGAAGGATTTACTCGTCTCTCCTCCTAGTTTTATTCCCGATCTCCGCATGGAGATCATATCCTAAGCTCGATACCAATTGTGGCGCCCCCAAAATAGGTATACATCACCTATTACGAGTTGTCAATACATGGTACGTAAACAACTACAACTTTATTATTACAACGAAGAAAGCGTGAGTTTGAATACAAATATTATCTTCTAGAACAATATCTATACTCAAATAAATCCTCATCACATTTATTGATACATTATTTTACAAAAATGGTGAGGACTACTAAACAATCATTTCTAAAACCTTCATTCCATACCCAGGCTCGTACTCTTTATATTCTCGCCTCCCGAGAAAAATGGAACAAAAAGGAAAAGGGTGAGCTCAACTAGCTCAATAAAGAATATTATGACTAAGATAATATACAACAAATTATCGTTAGTCTTCAACAGGAAAAATATAATAGAATCTGATAGACAAAACAAATTTTAAATCAATATTCGCGGTGAAATAATAATTCATTAGAAGAGTTAAGTAGAGAATGCAAACTACTATCTTCTATGTATGAATTTAAAAGTTCATCGTCTATCTTTTATCCTGTAACATCAATCGATATACATCTGGAATCAAATATTCATCTTTGCACTACGGGCCAAAGATATTCATCGATTAATCAGTATTCATTTAAACACTGTTCATCTTTGCACTACAGCCAAAGATATTCTTGAAATCATTCATCTTTGCACTCTGGGCCAAAGATATTCTTAAGAAATCATTCATCTTTCCACTACGGGCCAAAGATATTCCATAATATCATCATTTAAGACCGAGGATGATGAAAATATTTTTTTTAAGAAAGCGAATCCGGTGAAACAAAATGACAAGGATTAAGGATTAAGGATTCGTACTTGGTTTTATCCACGTCCAAAAATACCTCAAAAATAATCATAGTGGTGTAAAATTCAAGAATGATCAAAACATGGATACAATCGAGTTAGTATCCGAATAGATGTTTTAGACGAAAAGAAGAAATTTTATTTTTAATTGAATAATCTCAAGATATCGTGAATAGTGTCGTATATCGTGAATAGTAACTCAAGACACCAAAAGATAGAAATTCCACAAAAACATCTTCACGCTTCATGAATAGTACTCGTGAATAGTAACTCGTGAATAGTAACTCGCTGAATAGTAACTCGTGAATAGTAACTCATGAATAGTAACCCATGAATAGTAACCCTCGACATAAAAAAATTCCAAATTTGATAAAACTTCAGATCAACATTTCGATTATAATGATATTGAAGAAATAATATCATTCTGAAAAAAATAATATCCCTTACCTCGAAAGATCGATACTTTAGCTAGAATAAGGGTATAGTCTTTGAAGGAACTTGCAAATCTAGCAATACTCAAAGTATACTCAAAATACTCACAAGAATACGCTCGATAATATAGAGAGAAAACTTGATTTACGGTGTGATTTTCAATTCTAACCTAAGCACCCTATTTATAGGAAAATGCTTAGAACACCAAAGCGAGAAAATTTAATAAAATATATTATTATTAATAAATTTCTCACGCCTCTTTGGAAATCAGATCCCAACATTTCCCACATGCCAACCTTCTAGAAAGAAATGATAAAAAGCGTTTTTCATAAAATAAATAATTAAAACTTACAAAAATCAATTATTTTGAGCTTGAACTTCAATAATTCATAATAAATAGCCCTTTCATCAGAAAATTCGAATCTCGCGTGTTTTTATAGGAATTTCAATTCTCTACAACTTTCCAGAAGAAAGTTTTCCAAATTCAAATAGAAATTGGACCGAAATCCACAAGCGGTCGATTTTATTTATAATCAAATTTCGATCAAATAATAAATGGGGTCCATGAGCATGTTTAACATGTTTTAAACATTTATTGCACAAAAAAATACTCTTCCTCCTCGTATACTCATATATCCCACATTCGTTGTAAAAATATCACATAGTTAATATATTATTAAAATAATATATTTAAATGAATTATTTTATCGAGAAAAAGATAAAATATTAATTTTCAACAATTGTCATTTTAAAATTTTCTCCATCTATATCCACATAAAATCAATATTTTCCTCATCATATAAATCAATAATTAATTATTCACAAATAATATTACGAATCACAATATGTGACAACCGAGGCGGTTCACAGGAAAGAGGGGCTTTCGATAGAATTTCTTCTTCTTGGCTGCGCTTGATTAGGTGACCAAACCTCTCCTTATGCGAACTTTCTAGACATTGCCAATAATGTTATCTAATAATATTATTAGGATAATATGAATTATTGCTTCGATAATGAAAAATCTTTGTGTAATGACAATTATTAAAACAATGAAATATATAAATATCAACGCGACAATTATTAACTCGATAAAATTTGAATGGTAATTATTGTAACCATTATTGAGTAGTGCCTTCTTACGTAAGAATCAATAATTGGTGCAATACTGGTGTGCTCTCTTGTTCAACAACGCGTATTAGTGTGTTTTAACCACGGGTATTCAACGAAGATAATTGGTAACAACTACGCCGTTATTTAAAAACAACTTATATTTGTCGTTTTCTTCATCCAATCGCTTTCCGTTATGGGGCCCACACATGGCTGCGCCGTCGTACGAATATTCCCCGACAGTACGAATATTCCACGACCAAACGAATATTCCACGACGATAATGAATATTTTATAACCACTTGCTTATTTTGAAATATTTGCGTATTTAACCCTTAACTATCCACATTAATCAAATCAACCCTTACTATTTCAAAATAATAAATAAAGGAAATTCCTTTTTATTTAAAAATTTCGGGGTCTTACAGTGGACATATACTCAACTTATATATGTATAACATATCCAAAAATCACAACGATTCAACGGTCGGATTAAAAATTATAACTCACACAATAAAGCTGTAAGAACACTGATTTGATCTTTTAATACCTCCAATCCGACAAAATACTGATAAAACACCTCAATATTAACTCCTTCATTTATAACCACATAAATAAATCCATCATTTATATCCACATCAAATAAATATTTCCTTATGATATAAATCAATAATTAATTATTCACAAATAATATTACAGAATCACATTTATGACAACCAGGCTGTTCCTAGGAAAGAAGGGGCTTTCCGATAAGAATTTCTCCTTACTGGTGCGCAATTAGGTGACCAAACCTCTCCTTGACAGAACTTTCTAGATATTGTCAATAATTCTATCTAATAATATTATTCAAATAATATGAATTATTGATCTGATAATGGAGAATCTTGTGCAACATTCCGAATTTTAGAATTTTAAATGTAATTTATAAATATTTATTAATTTATATAAATATTTATTGGATGTGTTATTGATGAATACATATTTGTATTTGTTTAATTTGATTTAAGTTGGTTAATTATTTGTTAAATAATTAATTAATAAGGTAAGTAAATTATTATTATAGTGATATTTCAATTTGATGGATAATTAGTGGTATTGAGTTATGTGATTAAATGATTTAATTAATAAATTGTTATTTGAATTAATTAATTAAGTAAGAAAACTTAATTAATTAGAAGTGTGACAAATAACTATATTATAAGTGGTTATTAAAATAAATTAAAGTAGTTTTAATTTATTTTGCAAACAAAGGCTTAAATATATTAAGTCTTTAATTTTAAAGAGTTTTTGCCAAACAGAGCCTATGGCTTTTGGATTTTTAAATTTGATTTATCAGTAATATAAATTAAATTAAACAAAATATAAATAATATATAATATATTTGGTAACTAATATTTTAATAGGGTTATTAAGTATATGGCAGTTTCGTACGTTTGGGTTTTAGTTGTATTTGGTTTTACGTATATTGTTTTTGGCTTAAGACTAAGGAAAATAGAAGTTTGTCTGAGAAAAGTTCAGAGAACTTTGAGAGAGAAAAGGCAGTGATTTTCAAAGCAAGTTCTGACTTCTTCTAGCTATTATCAATGATTGACAAATAGTTTCAAAGCAACAAAAGGTATGTTTTATAATCTTAACATATACGTGTTATACTATAATTCCTTAGTTTCGGTGTTCTTGAAATTCACTGCGTTGGTGGTATAATTTACGTAATTTAACATTATACAATTGAATTATAGTGATGGTATGTGATTATGAGGATTATAACTAGTGTTAGATGAAGAATTGTATGATAATTTACGTTTACAAGAAGGAAATTATTTTTACAGTGAATATATATTTATGAGCGTATGTTATGTAATGATAATAAAAAAAAATTAGTAGGTGATTGTATGCTATTTATGAAATTATACGTCATGTATGTTAATTGGGTATGAATTTGAGAGAATCGTACTTTAAAGTAATCAAGTTTGGGTTATTATTGATATTACAATGTTAAACAACGTTAATGATGGAGTTTTTCTTAAAAGCAGTGTTTTCAAAGAATTAAGTTTTTCTAAAGTAGTTGTTTAATTGTCGGTAATTGTTATATGGATGATTGTTAACGGTTATATATAGTTTACGATAAAGTTATGCATGTTAATTAGTGTTAGAATTGAAGTAATAGACAAAAAATATAGTTGTTCTGTTCTTCGTGGTTGGGTTCTGCAAGTTTTGGCGCCCCAGAGCCAAAAATGGAGCCCCAACGTAAACAGCAATTGAGCCAATAAAAAAAATTCGCTTATACCCAACGCTGAAATTCGCGCCTAACGCTAATCTCATGCTCTTGGCGCTAACATGTATGACTTAGTTCTCACCTTGCCTTGGTCTTGAGAGGCGAAATCTGAGTCGAGACGATTTTGTATCTCTGTAGTAAAATGGCCATAACTTTCTCATACGAACTCCGATTGAGTTGATTCAAGATGATCCGGAATGAGGACGAGTAGACCTACAACTTTCGTTCAAAAAGTGTTTCAATTTGAGATTTGTAACAGTAGTCAAAATGGTCATCGTTAGGACTGTTGTGTCTTCGGGGGCAATCGGAGGGCGTCGGGCATGCACATATGCATGTGTAGTGCTCCTGACCATAAAAGATGATGTTCTAAGTTATAAAACTTGAATGTTAGTAAATATAATGATGCTTAACATTAATAAATAATGTATTAGATAAGTTATAGAAGCATATTAAGCATACTGACAAGAGCAAATCAAGGCGAGTGTGACGAATGAGCGATAAAGCAGCGTGCCAAGTGTTAACGAACTTAAAAAGTATTTCAATTCAATTGAAATGAATATTATAGGATATGAAATGGGTTTAATATAAAAGCAATAAGTAGTCTTAGCAAGACTTAAGCACTTGAATGAACTTCGAGGTTGACTAAGAAGAAATATAGTGAGTTATAAGTCTAAAGTTTACACAATCTAATTGAACATTGTGTGCTAATTAATATGAAAGATTATGAGATGTGGAGTAGAGTTTGCATTACAATTACTATGTGTTGTTATGTGACTAATAGTTGATGTGTATGATTATATAATTGTGTAGGGCACGTGAAGTGCAGATAACTGGAAGTTGTTAATCTATTATTGGTAAACAACGATCAAGGCAAGTCTTTCGGTTCCTATTTTCTACGTGGACTTGATGAACTGTTTTAAATTATATGATATGTTATACATGTTGAAATCATGAAATGTTAAAGTCAATTTATGACTGCATTGTTTTGGTTAAATAAGGAGTATTGAGTAAGGAACTCAATCTTTATATTTGCTATGTGAATTAAAAGCATGCATGCCATGTTACTTTAATGAGATGTATATCGAGCATGTTAGTATGTGCTATGTGAAGCATGAAAATTGTTAGACTTTGTTGGGCTGTCGAGCTCACTCTTGCAAATAACCACTTTTGCAGGTCAAGATTTTAAGGTAAAGATATGTGCTAAGTGAGTTATAGAGATCTATATTCACGAAGATTACTTATGTTTTATGAGAAATGTATTTCATATTTTGAACGTAACATGTTGTTGAATTGTAAGTTGAGTTATCCAATGTATATGGATATTTAGTTATGATGTAAGACTTTGTATAGTCATTTTATTGTAACGATTCATGATATAACTTTGAATCAAAGAGATGTAATGTAAAGGTTGCGATTCAGGGCAAGAAGAAGGAAATGTATAAACGTTTTAAATATTCCGCAATTTTAGTGTTTTAATATCGAATAATGATGTAAAATTAGAGATTTAATGTATTAAGTTAACGACAAGAAGTTGAGATTTAAATTGTATGGATTTTGGGGTGAATTACTGAGATGGTATCAAAGTCATAGGTTATAAACCTTAGGTAGGAGTACCTTGAAAGGCTATAACCTTAGAGAAGAGAGGTGAAGATAATGAACGAATAAGCTCAAATAGAGTTTGAATAATAAGAAGATATTTATAAAGAAGGGATTTAAACTTGCGTAAAAGGATTCAAAGAAGAATCTCGCAGAGTTATAAGGAATATAAATGTGGGGTTACCCAACTCCAATAATAAGGATGTAAGGTGATGATAAATAGACAATGTTTATAAAAAGAGAGTGATAAAGAAGTTAAGAATAGAGAGTTATATCTAAGTATGGTGCAATTATACTTTTTAGTAGTTGATGTACGGTATCTGGGCTAAACGATTCCTTCATAGAGCGGAGGTATATACGAACTAGTAACTCGGAACCTAGTTTGTTGGTTGTTTATGGGAAACCACTCAGCGTACCATATTGAAACTGTTAGAGACTCGATGTGTACCAAGAGTAGAAATGGATACATATGATGAAAGTGTAGACCTCGAATGAAATTTTGAGCGATGTAAATGAAGTTAGAAATTCTTAAATGAAGAATTGTTTTATAAACAAGAAGATTCAAAGAAGAATCTTGAAGAGATATAATGATAAGAAATGGGAGTTTCCTAACTCCAAAAGCCAAGATAACAAATAATGTTGTAAATGATGAAAAAGGGAAAGAATGAGGATCGTAAAACAAAACGATCACGAGTTAAGAATAGAATGTTAAGGGAGATGATTATAGAATAAGATCACGGCGTGATCTACATTTAACTTATAAAAGAAAGATGATATGTAATTTTTGAATGATTATAGCTTAATCTTTATGAAGGTGGTGTCTTATGAAATAGTACAGAGATAACTCATGAGGAGTTATAGATGATGTGATCTGAGGAATTCAGTATCGAGCAAAAGCAAGTTATGAGTAAGATAGAGTTAGGTGGGATTTCAATTGAGGACTCATGTGATGGGTGAGTTTTACAAACCTTTGTATGGGCGAGGGTTTTGTGCTTTGCACTCGGTTTATCACATTGATAATCATTGGAATGTTTGTGTCGTATTTATTTGCTATATATACATTGAGAAGGTGATTCTTTTCTCATGTATATATGGATAGATAGAGTATAGTTAGAGAATATTATAAGGTTAAGTGCGAGTTCTTAAAACTCATACTTATAGTAGGTTCGTGACTCATAATTATATGGTATGTTTTGAACCCCTCGTGAATGGGCGCCTATGGTGCGACTAGGATAAGTTCTTAAACTCATAAGATTGTGGCAAGTTCTGAACTCATAGCGTGTGGTAAGTTTGATTTGGGGGTATAGATAAGTGTAAATGGAGTATTGAGGATGATAGGAATAGATAGACCTATTAAACAATGAATCATTATAGAAAGTGGAGTTGATGGTGGAAGCATAGGTACTCTAAATCTACTAGCTATGCTAGACTTTCGAAATTTATTGACTTTGTGCTGATGTTTACACTTCTATTTTCTTGAAAAGCATTGGATCAAATGATGGAACCAATGAGTTTTAACAACAATACTGTTATTCGTATGGCTATGCTAATTACTTCGGCTAGACAAAAATGATTTGCAATATATCAAAATGTATTTTATATCATTAATGCATCATGTAACTTGGTGCAAAGATGATAAAAATGATGGAGTCATCAATGCAGTATTTCCTAGTGTTGGATGTGATCTAAGGATCGTCAGCCCACTATGGTATGATGTAGTATGATAAAATCACTAAATGACGGAATCCTCAATGGACTATAAATACAGTGCGGTATCATGATGTCATAAAAAGATTTTTGAGATTTCTTTAAGATATGAGAATACATATGTATGTATGTATATGTATATTTCGGTTGATGTCCGAATTGTTGTAGAGGTCTATTCTATTTGATTCAGCTAGACAAATATTGAAAGATGTTCATGAAATTCAAGAGTTTCTTGAGAAGTTATGCCAAACCAAATTGTTTTGGTGCGGATTCAGATGTTGAAAAGCTGAGATGAACAACCCTATTATTTAGGGGTTGCACCTAGTTTTATACTTTGTCTTTGAAATGTTTGTGCACAATACGTATACGAAGGATTGATCCCCTAAGTACCTTGAAGTCATTATAGTCGTATGACTATAAAAGTTAAAGTTGAAAGATTACTTATAACTGTGGACAAGGTTCGTGGTCATTAGACCCTCAGTTGAATGCTTGCACTCTAAATTCTGAGATGAACAACTCTTTTATTAGAGGTTACGCTTAGTTTATACTTTGCACTGAAATGTTTGTGCACAATACATGTATAATAGGTTGATAACCTATAGTACTTGCGGAGGGTGTTTCCAGTCTGTGTGATTGATAAACATTCTGCCAAAGAGGGTTTAAAGTGTGAAGAACCGGGGGTGAAGCACTATTAAACCTAGAGAAGAGTTCACGGTCTTGTGACCCTCGGCATGATTTGGAATCTTTTAAATTCCTGAGTTATTCATACTACTTCCCAATTATTGAAAAATTGTGGAAGATCTTGTTATTCTGCAAGATGGAAGTGAAAAAGGAAAATATTCCTTAGAAAGAAGTAATTCGTAGAATACGACACTGAATGATGAATATGTTGAATAAGTGAGAAAAGAGATTATGAAGTGAGAAGGATATGAGTTATCAAAGAATAATGTGAAACTTTTAATAGAAAAGTTAATAGTTGTAGAAAGATTTTTGTGGAAAGAAAGTGGTTATAAAAATCAATGAATGAATGAAGTAGTGACATAAAATCTATTTTGATAGATTGAATATTAATAGATAAAATTTCGAGGACGAAATTCTTAGAAGAAAGGGTGAATGTAATATCCTGAGTGTTTGTGATAGTGATCCTTAGAAAAGAAAATGAATCGGTTAAGAATATAATACTCAGAATATAATTGAGTTCAAGTGAAGGTTATGAAATGAAACCTAGAATGTGTTAAAGTAATGAATGTAGTAGAAAATATAAAATCTATATTTAGATAAAATAATGAAAGATTACTCTGAGTTATTTATTTAATTTGTGTCTTCGATTCTGGGGACAGAATCTTTGTAAGTAGGGAAGATTGTAACGAAGGAGTAGTTTGAATTGTGATTCTGGGGACAGAATCCTTATAAGAGGGGAATAATGTAACATTCCAAAATTTTAGAATTTTAAATGTAATTTATAAATATTTATTAATTTATATAAATATTTATTGGATGTGTTATTGATGAATACATATTTGTATTTGTTTAATTTGATTTAAGTTGGTTAATTATTTGTTAAATAATTAATTAATAAGTTAAGGAAATTATTATTATAGTGATATTTCAATTTGATGGATAATTAGTGGTATTGAGTTATGTGATTAAATGATTTAATTAATAAATTGTTATTTGAATTAATTAATTAAGTAAGAAAACTTAATTAATTAGAAGTGTGACAAATAACTATATTATAAGTGGTTATTAAAATAAATTAAAGTAGTTTTAATTTATTTTGCCAAGTAAGGCTTAAATATATTAAGTCTTTAATTTTAAAGAGTTTTTGCCAAACAGAGCCTATGGCTTTTGGATTTTTAAATTTGATTTTTTAGTAATATAAATTAAATTAAATAAAATATAAATAATATATAATATATTTGGTAACTGATATTTTAATAGGGTTATTAAGTATATGGCAGTTTCGTACATTTGGGTTTTAGTTGTATTTGGTTTTACGTATATTGTTTTTGGCTTAAGCAAGGAAAATAGAAGTTTGTCTGAGAAAAGTTCAGAGAAATTTGAGAGAGAAAAGGCAATGATTTTCAAAGCAAGTTTTAACTTCTTCTAGCTATTATCAGAGATTAACAAATAGTTTCAAAGCAACAAAAGGTATGTTTTATAATCTTAACATATATGTGTTATACTATAATTCCTTAGTCTCGGTGTTCTTGAAATTCACTACGTTGGTGGTATAATTTTTGTAATTGCTGTTATACAATTGAATTATAGTGATGGTATGTGATTATGAGGATTATAACTAGTGTTAGATGAAGAATTGTATGATAATTTACGTTTACAAGAAGGAAATAGTTTTTACAGTGAATATATATGTATGAACGTATGTTGTGCATGATAACAAAAAAATTAGTAGGTGATTGTATGATATTTATGAAATTTAACATCATATGTGTTAATTGGGTATGAATTTCAGAGAATCGTACTTTAAAGTAATCAAGTTTGGGTTATTATTGATATTACAGTGTTAAACAACGTTAACAATGGAGTTTTTCTTAAAACAGTGTTTTCAAAGAAATAAGTTTTTCTAAAGTAGTTGTTTAATTATCGGTAATTGTTATATGGATGATTGTTAACCGTTATATGTAGTTTACGATAAAGTTATGCATGTTAATTAGTGTTAGAATTGAAGTAATAGACAAAAAAATTAGTTGTTTTGTTCTTCGTGATTGGGTTCTGCAAGTTTTGGCGCCCAAGGCGCCAAAAAATGGAAACCCAAGCCTAAACTTCAGCTTCATGCCGCGCCAGAAGTTCACGCCCAATATTTGAAATTCGCGCCCTTGCGATCTCACACTGTGGTGCCATTGTATGACTTGGTTCTCGAGCCGCGGCGTGGGGACAGAAGTCTGAGTCGGACAGTTTTGGCCTCCTGTAGTAAAATGGCCATAACTTTCTCATACGAACTCCGATTGAGTTGATTCAAGATGATCCGGAATGAGGACGAGTAGACCTACAACTTTTGTTCAAAAAGTTTTTCAATTTGAGGTTTGTAACAGTAGTAAAAATGGTCATCTTTAGGACTGTTATGGGTCCCATTAAATGGTCGCATTGCAGTCATTTGAATATTCCCAAGCGAGAAAGAATATTCCACGACTAAATGAATATTCCCCGACAACAATGAATATTTTATAACCACTTGCGTATTTTGAAAATTTTGTATATTTCACCCATAACCAAAGCATTATATCAAATTAACACCTTATTATTCACAATAATAAATAGAGGAAATTCAATTTTATTCATTAAAAAGTTGGGGTCTTACATCTAGGATTCCTAGTTAGCCACGAGGGGATTGAGCTGGATCCCCCCAAAATCCAGGCCATCATAGAAATGCCCATTCCTCAGACATAGAAGGAAATATGGAGATTTTTGGGAAGAATCAACTTCATTAGCATATTCATCTCCCAACTCACAACAACCTGTTAGCCTATTTTCAAGTTGTTAAGGAAGAACTCCTCCATAAAGTGGAATGATGAGTGCCAGAAGGCCTTCCTTACAATCAAAGAGCAGCTAGTCAAAGCTCCTATTTTGGTACCTCCCAAGGATGATGTTCCCCTGTTCATGTAGCTGTCCATAAGTGATAATGCCATGGGCTGCATGCTGGGACAGAAAGATGATAGAGGCCAAGCTATCTACTACCTTAGCAAAAGATTCAGCAGTAGTGAACACAAGTACACTCTGATTGAGAAGACGTGTTGTACTTTAGCATGGGCTTCCATGAGGTTACATCATTACCTCCATGGTCACACAACTCATCTCATATCCCGCGTGGATCATCTCATGTACGTGTTTAGTAAACCCGTGCTGATTTGCCGACTGTCCAGATGGCAGTTGATCCTACAACAACTTGACATCGTCTACGTGACGCAAAAGTCCATTAAAGGACAAGGAATTGCGCATCAACTGGCCACTGTACCTTCAGGGGATTTCAAACCATTGGAAACATACTTCCCCGATGAAGGGGTAATGGAAATTCAGCAACACCATCAGTACAATGCACTCCAAATATGGAAGATGTATTTCGATGGAGCTGTAAACATGGAAGGTTACGAAATTTGGAGCAGTTCTAGTATACATTATGGGGAGCGACATCCGTCGCCCGTCAATTGAAGTTTTCCAACACCAACAACACAGTTGAGTATGAAGGCTGTATCATGGGGCTAAAACTTGCCCAATCAATGGGCATCAGATGGTTAACTGTCTTTGGAGATTCTGAGTTGGTAATCAAACAAACCACATGACTCTATCACACCAAAGGTCTACACTTGATGCCTTACCATCGGCAGGTTCTATAGATGGCTTCGGAGTTTGAAGAAATATCCTTCCTCCACATTCCTCGGAATAGGAATGATTTTGCGGATGCGCTAGCAACCTTGGCCTCCTTGATCAACATACCTGACAAGGAAGACATGCCAACCCTCACATTTGCCCAACAGAAGGCTCCAGCTTATGGGAATTACATTGGAGAAGTATCAGATGAGCTACCTCCCATCCAACACCCTTGGTATCAACATATTAAGGAGTACCTACAAGATGGATCTACACCCACTGAGGTGAGCCCGACTAAAAGAAGGCGGATCCATCGATTGGCTATGAAATTCTACCTGAACGGAGATGCACTCTACAAAAAAAATGCAGGATTAGGTCTCCTCAGATGTATGGACAAGGACCAAGCTCAGAGGCTCATGGATGAAATCCATGGTGGAGTATGTGGCCCACACATGAGCGCCCCCTACTTGTAAAGAAGATCCTCAGAACAGGGCATTATTGGCTCTCTCTCAAGGCTGTCTGTGATGATAACGTTAAGAGATGTTACCAATGCCAAGTTCATGGGAATGCTATCCATGCCCCTCCGAGGGAGCTCCATAATATGAGTTCGCCTTGGCCCTTCTCAATGTGGGAAATGGACGTGATCTGGTCCATAGAGCCCAAAGCCAGTAATGGGCATCGGTTTATCTTCACCATGATCGTCTACTTCAGTAAGTGGGTAGAATCAGCCTCCTTCCCCAGGGTTACCAAAGAATTCATCATTACTTTCATCAGAAATAATTTCATTTGTCGATATGGACAACCAAAGGTAATTGTATCAGACAATGCTAAGAACCTCAACAACAAAATGATGGAGGAGTTGTCCAGTAAATTCCACATCAAACATCTCAACTCCATCATCTATCGTCCAAAGATGAATGGTTCTGTTGAAACGACTAACAAAAACATCAAGAAGATCATGCAAAAGATGTTCGCCAACCATAAAGGATGACCTGACTTATTGCCTCTGACTTTGTTAGCTTACAGAACATCAATGCGCACTTCCACTGGGGCAACCCCCTAGGCATTAACCTATGGGATGGAAGTAGTGCTCCCCATAGAAGTGGAAATGGAATCCCTCAGAGTGTTGATAGACGCTCAGCTGGATGAAGACCAATGGGTACAAGATAGGTATCACCAATTGTCTTTAATAGACGAAAGACGAGCCACTGTTATCTTCCACGGTCAGTTATATCAACAAAGGATCGCCAGGTCCTACAACAGAAAAGTTCGGCTATGGCAGTTCAAACAACATGACTTGGTTTTGAAAAAGATCACTGACAACCAAGACCAGTCTAAGGGAAAACTCACCCCGAACTGGAAAGGCCCGTTTATTGTCAAGGAGGTATTGACAGGAGGTGCTCTCAGATTACAAGAAATAGATGGCGATGAATTTCCACAGCTAATCAACTCGGACACCGTGAAATGGTACTATGTCTGAGGTCACCATCAAGCAAACATCCTGGTCTTGGATCATCAGATCCCCAGTCATTTCAGGTTTTCCAACCCTTCATTACATACAACTTCTCTTCACACTCATCTACCCCATTAGGGACAAAGACACTTTTATAACCAGCAGCCTGGTTTCGGATCGCCAGATCCTTTTCTCTCCACATGGTTTTGAACCCTTACTCAACTCCGGTTATCCCACCAGGGATTGAACCTTTCACACTCATAGTTTTACCCCATTAGGGATAAGACTTTTCACACCTGCAGTTTGTCTTGTACATGGGATTAAAATTTCTCCACTGCAGTTTGTCCTGAACATGGGATCAAACTTCTCATTGGCTGCAAATCGTTGTGAATATGGGGCGAACTACGCCGACCTGATCTCCTTGATACACAGGAGTACGTAGGCAGCCATATTTTATATGGTCCGATCGCAATAAAATAAAAACAACAAAAATATTTCTACACCATTCTCATTACCAAAACAAAAAACAACAAAAACACCCCTACACCCTTTTCACATATAGCGTTAAACCTCCACACCAGGTTTGAACTACGAAAACCTGATCTCCTCTTCAACAAGAGTACGTAGGTAACCATTCATGTTTCGGTCTAACCCCTTACCAAAACACAAAAACTTGTCAACGGTACTGGGATCATCCTTCAATACACCACATTTCATCGGTTTCAGACCAAAGGGATGGAACTACTTGACCTCCCAATGTAAACGGGAGATTCGACAACCATCTAAGCTGTGATTGATTCGTCAAAGAGAAACACCATTCCATAAGAGATGGAATTAACTGGACTCCCCCATACAAAGGAGTACTGGCAACCATCTGTGGTGCGATCATCCTCAAAGAGGAAAGCCACACTCCTCTCCACATCTACATACAGAAACAAGTCCATAGACACCAAAGAAGGTAGGGGATATACACAGATCAACGATCCATTCTGAAAGATCTAGAGACATCTCAATGTCCATTCATCAAGGAGGAATTCAGAATACATCAAGATCACAACCCATAAAGAAACATGGAAGTATTAAGCAAGTAACAAGGCATAACTAAAAGGGAAGTGAATCAAAAAAATATATTTCCCTGCTATATATAATGTTGTTTGATATATACTATGTAAATTGTACATTACAAAATCGCTAAGCTAGTCTGTGCAGGAAAATACAAGGCCATCTACAAGTCAGTGTATATACGAGCTATCAAGGCTAACATAACATCCCTCTCAGAAGAAGGAGGTAGCGCTGTGGTCTCCTGTACAAGGATCTCTACGCGAGATAACATATATACATCCATCTGCATAGTGACATTGTGCTCGTCAATATACGTACTCATCTCTGCAATGATGCTAGTAGTAAGGGATCTCACTGTGGCACTGTCTGTAACGGTTACATCCTGGGCAGATATGGCGCTATCCCTGTCGACTATCACTGCATCTCTGGCTAATCTGGCCTCATCCCACTCAATAATAGCGATATCTACACGAGCTAAGGCATCGTCTCTCTTTGACAGAGCGACGTCTCTCCCATCAAGGGCTGTCAACATCATGGCTCTAGCCTGATCTCTCTCGAAGGTCATCAGATGGAGACTCTGCTCGAAATATTATGCTGAATGCTGGATCACGATAGCACTAGTACTGGGAGAATCTACAAGAGCTGCTGGCAACCCAGTTAATGGCTCCTCCTCGATGGGAGAATCAATATCCTCCATTGGGCTCTACACCATTTGAATCAATACCGGGCACTGTGGATACTACCGCAGCCGATGAAGTCTCTATCTCCATCCACACAGAATACTCTGACGAACAACCCGGATGGTTAACAGAAAAAATAACTCTCTCACGCTGATCCCAATAAATATACGCCCGGGATCGGTCCTCTGCTGATAGATGGCGAGAAGCCATATGCTGACCTAACGCCCTTTTAAAAGGATGGAAGTCCTTGAACTGGTCAAACTGTGACATCACAGCCAGTGGGTGGTAGGTAGTCATGCCCCTCAAACCACCGACCGGAGGAGATAATCCATTCAGAGGCGTGGGTAATGAAGGCGTATGGGGTGAAATCGAGCCACATATGCGGCGAGGATGCTAAATGGATCTCCGATCCTTGCCAATAATACCGACCAAGACATAGCGTCTATACACTACGATAGTTGAAAGGAGTAAGACATAGCTATATCATTGGTAAAGCAGTACACGTGTCATCGGAAAGTGTCGATCGGTCTCAAGTGTGACATAAACCACACATATAACATAACCGAGCTGCCTGTAAATACCCCTGCAGGGTAGGTGTTGCAAAACGCGGTCCGACCTCAACGTCTCCGCCATAATCATCCAAATGATGGTCCAAATGATGGTAATCCTCCTCGAGAGCTCTCACTACTATGATAACAGCGATGTCCAGCTCATCCATATATCGTGGCATGTTTACATACGCCACTACACACATCACGAGTACATCCACTCTGGCCACATGCCACTGATCCTCTGGTGTCGTAAAATCCCCAGAGTGCCGTGCATAGCTGTCCACTGAGCCAAATCTGTCTATCAGAAATCACTAGGACAATACATGGCCGGATGTAATCTCATCCTCTACTAGTATACTCCGTAACCCGGTGAGGGTCATGAATCACTGGGCGATATCTCTCGAAGAAATGAGAGGCGAATAAGAGTGCAATACAGGGCAAGGCCATCAACCGCTCATACTCCTCTAAGTTAGGAGTCAACGCTTAGGTCTTAATCTTTAGTACGACCACTACTTTCTGCACCCATGGTTTCAGTCCTAATTCGAACCTTCTTGCCTTCCTGGCCTTTGTGTCAACCTGATGTGAAGTGAATTTGGCTAACTCGTTAAATCTTGCCGCGTACTCTGCTACAGTCATACTACCTTGCTTCAGTTCCAGAAACTTAACTTCCATATCCTGTTGCGTATTCTCTGAGAAGTTATTCTCAAGGAATAGCTCCTTAAATATGTCCCAAGGAATAACTCCTTTGTCTGCTCGTCCCTTATTGGCTTTCCACCAATAATTAGCTTCACCCTTCTTCATGAAAGTGGCAAAACTCGTCTTCTATGCTTCGGCCACTCGTGCGACCTCAAACACCTTCTCCATTTCTTCTATCCATGTCTGGGCTTCAATTGGGTCCAAGGTTCCCCAGAACTCCGGTGGTCCTACCAATTTAAAGTCCTTAAAGTTAGAAAAGTGTTGTCCTGGTTGCCCTGCTGCTGGCGGGGGTTTGTTTTGGATTGCCTCAGTTAACAGGTTAACAAAGTTCTGCACTGGATCAACATTTTCCCCTCCACCATTGTTAACGGATCCTTCCTCCCTCTGATTCCGCGATAGTATCCTAGGCGGCATGATCTGAGGAAAGGAAGAAAACTATTAGGTTTTATGTGATATGCTATCCATGTTAGCATTAAGAAGTTTGAGATGTCTATAAATCATTTTTGATTCAAATAAACAACTTCAGTATCACAATAAAACTCGATGGATTTCCTCAACCCAATACTTACATACTCTACTCGAGTTTTCTACTAAAGTTAAAACCTAGGTTTTGCATTCCTAACATTTATACCCTAGGCTTTGATACTAACCTGTGACAGTCCCAAAACCGGGTCCTTTGACCCCGGTTCGGTCATCACGATAAAATACAAGCATCCACCTCTAAACAACATATGATAACTAAAATGTGGAATATAATAAACATACGTTGTTCATTCAAATGGTGTTACTAGTCCCAAGATACGATAACCTTAATATCATCTTACAACCATACCCTAAAATAGTCATTAGGGTTCATATTACATAACAATAATTTAAACTAAGCATAAGGTAAAGTCGACTCCTTGCAATTCTCCTACATCTTTCCTTTACCCTTATCATTTCCTGAGGTCTCGAGCTTAGCTGAAATATAATTCATGATATAGCAAGGATGAACAACAAGTTTGCTCAGCAAGTTTAAATACAACAATAAATATATATCACGATGAATGGAAAATATCTGGCAATGAATTCAACAATATGAATATCTGAAGGATTCAACAATATGAATATTAGAAGCAAAGGTAATGATTGCTTTTAGAATATCTGCTAGTCAAGTAGACTTTGAACTATAACACTTCAATGGAATCAATAGCTAATTGAGGGGATCAACCTCGCGTACACCATGTATATGCATAACATTTAAATCTGCTCTTTGTATCTTATATTATATACCTGGGGTACTCCCCTATCATAAAATGGATGTTCTTTCAATCTAAGAATCCTTACCATTAATTGGTTTGGATAGCTTTTATAAAACTTCATACACTTGTACGTAGAACAAAGGTTCGGACTCTATCTCGACATACGATTCAAGAATTATAGAACTTTAAATCGCATATACAAGTCCAAGATATGACGAACTCAAATGCACTAAGTGCGAATATCAATAATATCGATGTGGAATAATTGTAAAGTAATTAAACCACTTAATAGCATGCTTGGAAATAAAGTTCAAGCTTAAACGAATAACTTTCAATTCAACAATAACCTGCTCAATACGATATGAGAAGGATAGGAAACTTTCACAAAAATAAGTGAAGTTTAGCAACTTGCACAATATTCAACGTTGTGTAAAATAGAGAACTTGCACAATCAAAGAGTGAAGTTCAAGGAACTTGCTTAATAATAATTTGAGTAAGGTTAGAGAACTTGCAACACAATAAAAATAATGTTTGGATACTTGCTCAAGTAAAAGAGTAAGAATTTAAGGAACTTGCATTCAACATACAAATTACACGAAATTCAAGAACTTGCACAAAATCCAAAGTTGTGTAAGTTAGGAAACTTGCCTATTTGCTCAACTACAATTTAATTCTAGCTTTAATTAACTTGCGTTGAATCGACCTAACATTAACAAGTCGGTCTTTCCAATTAGTATGTGTAAACTAATATGAGTCTACACTTACAAGAATCAAATCATCACCTAGCATGCTTTTATACATGTGTCATAGTTTCTAACACACTATGTCATAGTTGAAATCATCATTGACTTTAAAGTTATAAACATTAATTCATCATAGGTCCTTTTCAATATCATACTTATCATCACATGAATACTATACTGGACAAGTATTACAGATTAAAGTAACCATATAAATATGCATCAACTTTCAAATTATTAACAGAACTCAGACTGTAACGACCTAGAAAATGGAGTAAATTGTAAAATAATTTTATTTAATTAAATAATAAATAAATTATATTATTTGTTATAATTATGTGATGACAAGATGGATGATGTTCTATAACCTAAACCTATCGGAATATCGTAGTATTTTGACTACGTGAAGGAATTAAAGTGTTTGAATTTCCAAAACAAAAATAAAGGTTTTCAGAGAAATTTTTCGAAAAACACTATTCATCCGTTTCTGCTCAGGAATTATTTTTGAACTTTCGAGAAATACGTAATGATAGAATATCGAGGTAAGATGGATTATCCAATAATATTTCAGTTATGGCAAACACAGTTTTCTGCCTGCGGACGTAAAACCTAACGGTTAGGGAAAGTGATTTCCGAGAAGGAATTGAAATGCGTATAATGAATTAAAGCGATGATCGTATAATACGTGGGTATTGTACGAGATAATGAATACAAGTATGATACGAGGAATTATACGAGTATGTATGAATGAGGATATGTCGTATATGTTGAATAAGTATACGAGTTGGAATACGAAAGTAATACGTAAATTATACGTTATAAGGCTTTAAGCCAAATGTATTGGATTTATAGGATTGTGTAGGAAATTGTAGTGTCCAATTGGAATTATACAAGCCCAATGGTAGAAATGGTTAAGTCCAATGGAATTAATGAACAAGCCCAATGTTTGTTTAATGCAAGCCCAAGTATAAGTTAAGCTAAAAGCCCAAAGTAAGAACCAATGGGTTATTGGATAATTACAACCCATGGGCCAACCCATGGTTGATCCAAAGTAATGAGCAAGTAAACTTAATGGTTAAGCAAGAGATAAGCTAGGTGATGATCAAGTAAACTTAATGGCTAAGTAAGGTGCTTATGCTTGGTGATTAAGTAAAAGATAAGTTATGTAATGACCAAGTAAACTTGAAGGTTAAGTAAAGTGCTTATATGTGATGAGCAAGAAAAGTGCTTATATGTGATGAGCAATCAAAGTGCTTATATGTGGTGAGCAAGCAAATAATGTGATAAACAAGTTAACTTAGTGCTTAAGCTAGGAATGGTAAGGAGGTGGAGTGGCTTTACATTATACCCTAACTTTGTGATTTCTATAAATAGAAGATGTCCTAGCCCATTTTTTGGTTGTTTCATTTCATCCAACATTCTAAGTGCTTATTGGTTAGAGGGAAAAAGCTAGAAAAGCTAGTCTTTCATAGTTCAAGAAGCAAGAAAAGATTAAAGCTTAGTCAAGTGATCTTCAAGGATAAGAACCTAAACCATGATTCTCTTTCTCTTGCATTGTTATAGAAGTGGTGGTAGAACATGTATGCTAAGAAGGAGTAGGAATGATTAATCAAAAGACTTAAGCCGTGAATAAGTCACGTGGTAAGATAAGCAATAATTGAAGTTTTGAACTTATGAAGAACAAGTAAGAACTCATCATCGATATAAATTAATGAATTATGTATGTTAAGATATTATTAAGATGGATTGAATCCATTTGAAACGGTTTAAAAATCTCAAGTAACGAAGTTATGACGGAATTCACGAGTTTGGACAATAATCGTCGAATTCATGAAATTCTCGGAATGGAAGTTAAATTTTGACATTGAGCTCGAAAATGTTGGTTTTCGATGGAGTATAGTCTCATTTGGCATTCTAGAGTTACAGACTTAAAAATGACCGAATTCTAACTTGGAACGAAGAAACGAGCATTGAACGTTCACGAATGTTTACCATTTTTGTTAAAATGAACTAAAAGGTGAATTTTGAGTTAACAGATTTGAAATTATAAAATTATTGTATGAATACGTAGAGTATGTGACTTGTGAACTAACGACTTTTGAACGAGCCAATTCGAACTTATAACGAAGAAGTTATGAGCCCGGGAATCTCATATAAAAAGTTGTTTGTCAAATTTTTTTGGTGTTGAGTACTGGCGCCAGCGCCAGTCAATGCAAAATAAGTAGCGCCGCAACGCCAAGAAATGCTGTGAGCTACTAAAGTTTCACGCCGCAGCGTGATTGGTATAGAAGAAGATGGCGCCGCAGCGCCGTGCTCGGGTCTTAGGTAATGGAGACTCACGCCGCGGCGCGAATCCAAGAAGAAAAGCTGGCGCCACAACGCCAGCACTAAGTAAAGCATAGAGAGGAATGTTGTAGAGGTAATGAGGAAGTTGGTAAATTATATCAATGCTAAACCTAAAGTAACATCAATTAAGATGTTAAAAACCTTAAGTTAATGACTGAAGGTTGAAGGAAAGATTAAATGAACGTAAGTTATTGAAACGGAAACGATGAATGATAATAAGCCGTAAGGGCAGATAAATACTTGAAACGAGTTTTGTTAATGAAAGAAGTATGATTAAGTATGCGAAATGAAAGATAGTTAATTGACGATGAATTAATTAACTTAAAGTAGCATATTCGATGATGACTATAACGTTGAGAGTTACCACTAAAAGTTGTTGAATATTACGTGAACATGAACGATATGCAACAAGTATACTTAACCAATGATGATCGAGTTTCGATTAATAACGTAAGAACAATAGTAAGCCATAAGTAAGATTAATAAGTCGAATTAATCTTTATTAATGAAGTAAATTCACTTAAGACATAGAAGACAAAGAAGTTGGTAAGAACGATGTAAATTATAAACGGCAAGCCGGAACCAATAATAACAAATCTAATACATGATTAGATTGAGAAGAAGGGTAAGATTCATTAGGAACCATGTATGTTCATTCATGACCCAATGTGGTATGTTATGTGGTTATGTGTTGTAAAGACTGTAAAGACTCAAAGACAAAGTAATTTTACTATAGCAGACGCTGAAGGCAAGTTTTCTTATCGCCTGTCTAACCTTCGTGTTAGCCAGGTTTTCAATGATTCATGTTATGAGATGCATGAATGGTTTTAAAGAAACGGTCGATGCCAGTTTTAACTCGGCTAGACTAATCTTAAAAGATTGATTGATTTCTTTACAAGTCTTTCAATATAGAATTGATAATGCTATCCTACGCCAATTGTTTGGTACGGATTCTAGGTAAGCCTGAGTATGAATAAACACATTTATTTTACATCTATTATTCGATGGGCACGTGAGGTTGCCAAAACTTAAACATAAATACGTTTAAAGGATGAGTTTTGATCAACATAGAGTACTATAGGCTGATCACCTAGATGTGCTCGTAAGATATGTCAGACTAACGGACTTAGTGCCGGGTTGTCCTTTTCATGAATAAAAGCTAAAGAGAATGTTCATGGTCTATGGACCTACTCAGAATTTTCCAAAACAACTATATGTACTTCAGAATTTATTTATGAGATGAGAAGTGTTATTCAATTTTTCAAAGTACTTCATAACTATTGTTCAGTTATTGAAGAATAATCATATGATTCTTGAAGTGGTATCTATATAATATATTGTTAGACTTGCTGAGCTAGTTATGCTCACTTCTTGCTTGAATCATATGATTGCAGCTAAGGTCGAGCGAACCGAGGGTTCCAATAGAGATAAAGGTAAGGCGAAGATGAATGATTAGTTTTTCTTGTAATAGATTAGTAAGTGTATGTATTATATTATGATGAACAAGGAATGTAATAATTTAAGAACATGGGAACATAATTTATTATTATTAATGTAATAAGAATGTCATTGAAATACACATTTTGAGGTCGTTTCAATATAATGAATGTACAGTTATGCGTACCGTGTAGCACCAATTGTCGAGTTGGAAGATACGCGGATTTGGGGGCATCACACAGACCTATCATCAGATGGGCACTGGCGCTTGGTTTGTACTAAAGGAGTGGCGTGGCATACCGCTCCCGTGAAAACAAAGACATGGTTATTTCTGCAGAAGGTCAGTGTACAACTGTTTTGCACATATATGAATAATCATGCACAACATACATATTATTATGTGAATAACTAAATTTAACCCTTCATCAAAATATATCATAGGTCATTATTCGTTTTTCATTTAATCAAGACTTCACATGTTAAGTTAACAAGGACGTTCATGCCTAGTCATTATACACATGCTACATGGTCCTTTGGCCTCAACTATGAATGTTTATGTTAGTTACATCATATATCTCAAGTATGAAGTCATCACTTAAACTTATCGTATTCCTTGCTCAACTATTTTACAATCCACATGACTAGTTAGCATGCTTGTCAATCATGCAAGCCACTTTACCTACCATACATCATACTTTAATATATACATGTTAGAAATTAAAAGCATACTTACAAGTTCAAAACTTAATGTGTATATATTTTATCAAGTTCATTTTCAAAACATTAAGTCTCCATTAGTAAAGTTCATTTAAGCATGAAAGATACATTTATATTGTCTAATTCATTCTTTCATATGAATTTGTGCACATACTCAAGTTATTTACATATGTTCACAAGGTCAGAATTTATATTACTCCATGCATACAATTTCTAGTTTTCAAATCTTTAAGCCTTCTTTGAATAACCAAGTCCAAACAAACCTATTATGGCTTACTATATACATAACCACCTTAGTCCACATGTTCAGGTCATTTATATGCATATTCAATTCAAAGTAACATGCTCAGAATGGAACATGATCACAAAAATTAGTACACATGACTGGTAGCAGGCGCGGCCGCGCGGTCATGTACTATAGAAGTGGCGCGGCCGAGCGACTTCGACCAGAATGAAAAATAAGGACTCTGCTTCAGTAGAGTTCCCACATAATCAACCTCAAGCCTGAGTTTAAACCCATAATACAGCTCTTAGACATGCAAACAAACCTAGATAACACAATGACATGCTATTCTATATCAATCAACAGAGAATTCTAGAGAATTGCAAAAATTTGCCAAAACTCAACTTAAGAACAAAAGTTAGATTTTATACCTCCTGAAGCTTAAATGAACTTAGTTTCCTCCTTCTGAATTTGCTAACCTCTTCTTTAGACCACAACTCACTTACTCTCAAGTTATCAGAGTTTCAAGAACTAAAACAAAGCAACGTGAATTGAAAATTATGTCTGCCATTTATAGAAGAAACTTGGACTGGGTAATCACATTGCACTGAGATTGAATTCACGGTGTATTAGCAGGAAACATTGGTTACTAAGGAGTGGTTTAACAACCCACCACTAGCCATCACAATAGCCAATGATTCCATGCTTGGAAGTTACGTATATAAGCCTTAGGTTACTGTTCATGTACCATTGTGACTCTAAATTTGGGACAAGAGCAATTCTCAACAATAAGCTTGGCTTGGTTACTATAATTCCCAAAATGTAATTTTAATGTGTTAATGCTACTATACAATGGAAAGTTGGGGATTATTTATGTACTCCCATGAATGCAATAACTCTTACTATATAGTCTATATATATAATATATAGACATATTAATGTGTCACCTTGTACTATATAATATATATAGTTAACTACCATATAATAAAGGTTTAATTTATTGCATGCTTGCGCAATTTAATCAAGTAAATATAATCACATTAAATTTATTAATTTCTTACTCATTAATTATTATTTATTCATAATAATTATAAATCATTAATTACCCATAATTGCAAATAAATCAATATGTTCAAATCTCGCCACTATATTCAAATAAATTGAATATTTAATTATTAGTAATCCTATAAATTCTTGGATATTAAAATCTTAGGGTTAGTCCACTAATTTAAATAAACCATTAGTGACTCCCTTTAATCATTTCATAAATTCAAATAACCACGTAAGGTTTAAATAAACTCACAAAACTAACTCATAAAAATTAAATCACATATTTATTTAATAAGGAGTTTAAAATTCATGGTCATTACATCCCTCCCCCCTTATAAAAATTCCGTCCTCAGAATTATAAAAATAAGGTTACTCAAATAAAAACGGATAATTCGTTCTCATTTTCTCTTCTAGTTCCCACGTAGCTTCTTCGACTGTGTGATTCCTCTAGAGAATCTTAACGGAATGGATGATTTTATTCCTCAGCTTCTGTTCCTTCCTATCTAGTATGTGAGACCCCAGATTTTTTGAATAAAGATTAAATTTTCTCGAAATATATTTTTGAATATTATGGCGTGAATTTGATATAATGTTATAGTTGTGGGTAATTTTTACAAACTTTGCAAAGTATGCAAGTTGTTATATAATATTCGATTAATTGGGAATATTCGTTTTAACGGGGAATATTCGCATAACAAGACAATCATTGGTGGACCCCAAAACGGAATTATTGTAGGATCGAGAAAACGACATAAAAATACTTTATAAAATAACGGCGGAAGTTTTACCGTTAATCGTTGAAACACCCGGTGTTAAAAGAAATACTGATGAATACGCGTGGTTGCATAGTAATACACGGTATTGATTATTGATGCTTACGTGAGAAGTCACTCGGTTATACTCAATTATTGCTATAGTAATTCACGCATCATATCTATCATATTATTGATTCAATTATTGTCACAAGTATCATCTCGCGATAAAATGTTTTTTATTAAATCAATACTTGAGATGACAAAGTTATTCATATTATAAATTGCAATATTTACAATGCCTAGAAGTTCTCTCAAGGAGAGGTTTGGTCACCTAATTGCGCGCCAATAGGGAGAAATCCTTATTGGAAAGCCCCCACTTTCCTGGGAACGACCTGGTTGATAAATATTGTGAGTTATAATATTAATAATGAATGTTATTAATATTAAAGTTGTGTTCGGAGTTGAATTTGGAGACACAGACGTGATATTTGAGTCCGGAACCATGAAATTAGTAAAAATAGTCTATGAACACAAAATTTTTCGGAATTCACTATTTGGTCAAAAAGTCAACAGTTGACTTTTTCGGGAAAAGTCAAACTTTGAAATTTCAAAATTTATATTTTTGATAAAAATGGTTTCATTATGTTGGAATTGTTTGTGTTAGTGAAAATCGACATTTTATTCCGATGATAATTGATGTCTAGGGGTTATATTGATAAGTCGGGTAATTTATCGGATAAATGAGCAATTAATTGCTACAAATTCACATGCTTACATAACTATTTGTTCACATATGTGTACTATTAAATTACATTATTTACTATTAGGGGAGTTGGTACAAGATTGATAATACTTGCATGACTAAATTAAAAATGGAGGTATAGATGGAGGTACTATACTGAAATTCGTATTTTTCACATGATTATACTATTGATTCACATGATTGAACAATTGATTCACATTATTTATTATTAGGGGAGTTGGTGCAAGATTGATAATACTTGCAGGACTAAATTATAAATGAAAGAAAAGTTGGAGGTATTGTACTGTAATTTTTGATCCCCAAAACGTGCAATTATCAAAACTATATTTTCCTATAAATAGAAGCTCATTCTTCCTTCATTTCTCACCAATTCACAAAAGCTTTAGAGCGATTATTATAGAGAGAAATTATAGAGAGAAAGAAGAAGAGAAATGCACTACCTCACATTTATTCCAAAGATCCAGCTTTTTTCCAAGGTAGGGAGTATTATTTCTTTCTTTCGTCTTCATGAAGAGAACTTCTGTTATTCCATTCTTTATTATTCTGTTGTAATAACCTGTATACGCGGGCTACCCTATACTTGGTGAAATTCTTCTGTTGTTCTATTCTTTATCATTCTGTTGGAACATCTTGTCTGTGCATTCTACGCCGGACCTGGTTCCGTCTTATTATTTTGTTGGAATATCCTGTCTGTGCATTTTACGCCGGACTGATTAAAATCTTTATTATTACATTGGAATATCCACGTTCATGCGTTTCTACGCCGGACTCCAATTCCATCTTTATTATTCTCATTTGGAAATATCTCATGCTCATGCGTTTTCTGGCGGACTGATTAAAATCTTTATTATTCTCGTTAGAATATCGTATACATGCATTTTACGCTTGACTGATTCCGTTATTTATTATTACGTTGGAATAACTTTGCGTATGCGGTCTATCGCATGCCTGGTGATTTCTTTTGTTATTCCATTCCTTATTATACTCACTTGGTTAAAGTTTTGACTTCTATACTCCATGAAATTAGTGGAATATCCTTGATATTTGCGCTTCATCTAGTATCTTTTCATTGAAATATTCTTCTGAACATTCTTGAATTTTACTCTACAAAGCAGTATCATGTTGACAATTTGGACGTTATTAGTTCCTGGATAAATTAATTCTTGAACTTGTTTTATTGAATTCTTATATCATTGTCATCATCCTCATGTTTATATTTTGTTGAAAGTCATCTGTGGCCTATAGTGTATAGATGGACTTGGTATGATTATGACCAGGGATTATTCAATGTAATCATGACCGTAATTTTATAAATGATGTGGAAAAAGTCCTCATTAGCCCGTAGAGCATTGATGGACAGTTGTTGGCATTATCAAGATCATTATTGAATAAACAAATATTCTTGGCCCGTAATGCATGGATAATTGTGGTCGTGATACTAAAGAATATCCTTGGCCGTAGTGCAGGGGTGATTCGATGATGTGGATTAATTATTAAGCTGAGTCCCAGCAATAAAAGTGATGAAAAACCTTTTAAATCATAAAAGATAGTAGATTTTATTCTCTACTTGACTCTTTTAATGGATTGCTTATTCCGTTGCAGTTAAACTTGATGGTTGTTATATTGTATCAGTTTAACACTGTTGAAGGCTAACGATAATATATTCTGCATTATCTTAGTCATAATATTTCCTACTGGGCTAGTTGAGTTCACCCTTTTACTTTTATTGTTCTCTTCAGGAAATGAGAACGTAGCAGGGACTAGTCGGGGAATGGAGTGACAGACTAGATGATAGCATTAGTAGTCCTCAGTATTCTGTGAAATAGTGTAATAATAATTGTAATAAGGACTCCCTTTGAGTTTGTATAATCTTTAGTAGACAATATTTGTATTCAAACTCATAGTTTATGTTTTGTCGTATTGTACACGACAGTTGTAGTATTAAGTTGTATTTGAATTTATGTACCATGTAAGTGGCGACCCAAGATGGGTGACGTATACCTAATTTTGGGGGCGTCACAGTTGGTATCAAAGCTTAGGGATATGATCCCTGGCTAAGATGTGAGACTAGATCTAGGAGGGGAGAGACGGGGAATTCCTTCACTAGTATGACCTACCTAATTCTTTTGGTATTTAATTGGTTGGTCAGAGTATAGAGATAATATGTTGTATGTCAATTAACCCTTGTTTTGTGGCAGTATTTGAAAATGGCATCCGAGAATATTGAGAATAGCAATGGGGCACAAGAGACCGTTGAGTCTCCACAGATCAACAATCAGAATAATGTGCAACAGGATGACGATAATCTTCCTGTAAACAACAACACTGATTAATTGACGAACGACGGTATGTTTAGGAGCTTTTTAGAATTCATGCAACATCAGGCGAAGATGGCTCCTGTTCATAATGCAGGAGGAAACAATGGCAACCCACGGTTGGTCACCGCTAAGCAATTCAAGGAGCTGGGACCACCGGAGTTTTTGGGAAAGCTAGAACCACTTAAGGCGGAGACATGGTTAAAGCAGATCACCAAGATATTTGATGTCTTGGGATGCTCCGAGGAGTAAAAGGTTCCTTTTGCAACCTTTATGTTGCGTGAAGAGGCAGATCACTGGTGGGAATCAGAAACGCACCTGCATCGACGACTCAAGATGTCTTGGGAGAAGTTCCAAGAGTCATTCAACGACAAGTACTTTCCCGAAAGTATTCGTCACATGAAGGAGGTGGAGTTTATCAAGTTGGAACAAAAAAAAATATGGCCGCGTCGCAATACATGGCTAAATTTGCGGAGTTATCCGGTTTGCATCCCATTTTGGTCGATAATGAGGAGCGAATGACGCGAATGTTTTTAAGAGGTTTGAAGCGTCAAGATACGCCAATATCTTATTTCTCATAAACCGTGTTTGTATTCGGATGTTGTAAATAGGGCTCGATTAGTGGAACGCGATAACGAGTCAACGCAACCAAAAAGAGAGCAAATAACAAGAAATGATAATACCGTGGATGATACTTGGTCATCAAAGCGGTGACAATAAGCATAGAGGGAATCAACATGCTAGAAATGGTAACCACTTTGGTGGTAATCATGGTCAAAATAATAAGAATGGACATTTCAAGAAGAGGAGATTCAACAATGATGGAAAGACGTCAGCACCAGCACCCGTTGTTAAGGAAGGAGAACGACCACCTATTATATGCTTCAAATGCGAAGGGAGGGACACATCAGTCCAAACTGCGCGATGCCGTCCAAAGCATGTTATAATTATGGAAGAGAAGGTCACTTAGCCCGATTTTGTTGTTCACCGAAGACAAGTTCAGCTAGGATGGAGGCACCAAAGGCCGTCCCAGAAAAGTCAAAGCCGGTAGTTTAAGAGAGAACATTTTTTTTCGTGACAAGGAACCTGAATAAAATTATCACGGGTATGTTAGTCATAAACTCTTGTGAAGTCTATACCGTGTTAGATACCGGTTCTACTCACTCTTTTATTTCACCTAGTTGTGTTCAATGTTTGAATTTAACTCTAGAGAAGTTAGATTTTGATTTATCTGTTGAAAATCAGTTGGGAGAAACCTTCATTACCTCCACTATTTATAAATCTTGTTCAAATTAACACTTTCACGTTACCTGTCGATCGTATCTCTTTGAAAATACTTGCCTTTGATGTGATTTTAGGAATTGATTGGTTGGTTAACTACTCATCATGCTTTTCGCAAGGTTGTTAGCTTTCATATTCCTAACCAACCTGTTATGCGAATTCAAGCAACCAAATCACTAAACTCAATCATGGTCATATCAAGCCATAAGTAAAGAGCCCTGGTCCTTTCGTTGTTGACTTCCTTATGTGGAATGCACCGAAGCCAGACTTTCTGTAGGCGACGCTGTGAATGACGATGGCAAGTTGATAGGTATCAATGTGACGTGTTACCCAAGTCTTGGATGAGAGTCACAATTTTGAATGATATTTCCATTGTTAATAAATTTTCTTCTTGAAGACTTCTTAGCCTACCCCTAGAGCGTGAAATCGAATTTTGTATTAACCCCAGTACAAAACCCATTTCTAAAACCCTCAAATATTTCTTCAACTAAAATGAACGTAACATGCGCCAAAGACGTTGGCTCGAGTTGTTGAAGATTACGATCGTACCATTCAATACCATCGTGGGAAAGCGAACGTGGTAGCTGACGTGTTGAGTAGAAGATCGTATGCGTTTACGAGTGCGATGTTGTTAACACAAAGACCCATTTCGTATGACTTACAAATGATGAAGATAGAGTTAAAGACTCTAGGAACCCACGTGAAGATAACGAAAATACGAGTAGAATTAATCGACTTTAATCGATAAAGTTAAAACCGCTCAAGCTACACACCCGGAGCTGATGAATGTGAAGAATTAAGAAGGTTCAAGCGGGCGTTATTCTAGAAGCAAGAATCGACGAAGAGAAGAAATCGCAACCCTCGATTTAATTGGCCCATTTGAAATCCTCGATAAAGTAGGAACTGTGGCTTATAGAATCGTTTTACCGCCAAGTATGTCGCGTGTTCATAACGTTTTTAACGTATCGACGTTACGTAAATATGGGGATGACCCAAACCACATTATTAATTTAGAACAGGATGAGATAGCGGATGATTTAACGTATGAGGAGATACGTGTTAAAATCTTGGATAAGAAGGATTATATTCGACACTCAAAGGTTATACCTCAAGGGTTAGAATTTGAAGTGAGATCAAGGTATCCTCACCTGTTCGACATACCAGGTATGTACGTAAATTTGGAGGGCGAAATTTCATAAGGAGGGGAGATTGTGAGACCCCAAATTTTTTGAATAAAGATTAAATTTTCTCGAAATATATTTTTGAATATTATGGTGTGGATTTGATATAATGTTATAGTTGTGGGTAACATTTACAAACTTTGAAAAGTACGCAAGTTGTTATATAATATTCGATTGGTCGGGGAATATTCATTTTAACAGGGAATATTCGTACAACGGCACAATCATTGGTGGACCCCCACAATGGAATTATTGTCGGATTAAGAAAACAACAAAAATACTTTATGAAAATAACGGCGAAAGTTTTACCGTTAACTGTTGAAACATCCGGTGTTAAAAATACAGTAATATGCGTGGTTGCATAGTAGCACACTGTATTGATTATTGATGTTTACGTGAGAAGTCACTCAGTTATACTCAATTATTGCTACAATAATTGCTGTATCATATCTATCATATTATTGATTCAATTATTGTCACAATATCATCTCGCATAAAATATTTTTTATTAAATCAATACTTGAGGCGACAAAGTTATTCATATTATAAATTGCAATATTTACAATGTCTAGAAGTTCATCAAGGAGAGGTTTGGTCACCTAATTGCGCGCCATGATAGGAGAAATCCTTATTCGAAAGCCCCTCCTCATTCCGGGAACGACTGGTTGATAAATATTGTGAGTTATAATATTAATAATGAATGTTATTAAAATTGAAGTTGTGTTCGAAGTTGAATTTGGAGACGCGGACGTGATATTTGAGTCCGGAATGATGAAATTTGTAAAAATAGTCTATAAACATAAAATTTTTCGGAATTCACTATTTGGTCAAAAAGTCAACAGTTGACTTTTTTGGGAAAAGTCAAACATTGAAATTTCAAAATTTATATTTTTGATAAAAATGGTTTCATTATGTTGGAATTGTTTGTGTTAGTGAAAATCGACATTTATTAGATGATAATTGATGTCAGGGTTATATTGATAAATCGGGTAATTTATCGGATAAATGAGCAATTAATTGCTACTAATTCACATGCTTACATAACTATTTGTTCACATATGTGTACTATTGAATCATATTATTTACTATTAGGGGAGTTGGTGCAAGATTGATAATACTTGCATGACTAAATTAAAAATAGAGGTATAGATGGAGGTACTATACTGAAATTCGTATTTTTCACATGATTATACTACTGATTCACATGATTGAACTATTGATTCACATTATTTACTATTAGGGGAGTTGGTGCAAGATTGATAATACTTGCAGGACTAAATTATAAATGAAAGAAAAGTTGGAGGTATTGTACTGTAATTTTTGATCCCCAAAACGTGCAATTTTCGAAACTATATTTTCCTATAAATAGAAGCTCATTCTTCCTTCATTTCTCACCAATTCACAAAAGCTGTAGAGCGATTATTATAGAGAGAAATTATAGAGAGAAAGAAGAAGAGAAATCTGCTACCTCACTATTCCAGTATCCAGTTTTTTCCAAGGTAGGAAGTATTATTTCTTTCTTTCGTCTTCATGAAGAAAACTTCTGTTATTCCATTCTTTATTATTACGTTGAATAACTCAGATACGCGCCATGAGCTACCCTATATTTGGTGAGAAATTCTTTTGTTGTTCCATTCTTTATCATTCTCATTGGAACATCTGCTCACATGCGTTCTACGCCGGACTGGTTCCGCCTTTTTATTATTCTATTGGAATATCATGTTTCATGCGCTTTTCTTAGGACTCGATTCCGTCTTTATTATTATGTTGGAATATCCCACATGCATGCATTCTACGGACTGATTACATCTTTATTATTCATTGGAATATCACATCTCATGCTTTTCTGCCGGACCGATTTTGTCTTTATTATTACATTTGGAATATATTATGCATGCGGCTTTTATGCTTGGGTCTGATTAGATTATTTATTATTCGTTGGAATAACTTGCACTGTTCATGCGATAGACCGCATTGCAAAAGTTATTCTAATGTAATAATAAATAATTTGATGATTTCTTTTGTTATTCCATTCCTTATTATATTCAGTTGGTTAAAGCTTTAACTTCTATACTCCATGAAATTAGTGGAATATCCTTGATATTTGCGCTTCATCTAGTATCTTTTCATTGAAATATTCTTCTGAGCATTCTTGAATTTTAATCTACAAAGCAGTATCATGTTGACAATTTGGACGTTATTAGTTCCTGGATAAATTAATTCTTGAACTTGTTTTATGGAATTCTTATATCATTGTCATCATCCCCATGTTTATATTTTGTTGAAAGTCATCTGTGGCCTATAGTGCATAGATGGACTTGGTATGATTATGACCAGGGATTATTATGTGTAATCATGACCGTAATTTTACAAATGATGTGGAAAAAGTCCTCATTGGCCCGTAGAGCATTGATGGACAGTTGTTGGCATGATCATGACCATTATTGAATACACAAATATTCTTGGCCCGTAGTGCATGGATAATTGTGGTCGTGATACTAAAGAATATCTTTGGCCGTAGTGCAGGGGTGATTCGATGATGTGGATTATTTATTAAGCTGAGTCCCAACGATAAAAGTGATGAAAAACCTTTTAAATCATAAAAGATAGTAGATTTTATTCTCTACTTGACTCTTTTAATGGATTGCTTGTTCCGCTACAGTTAAACTTGATGGTTGTTATATTGTATCAGTTTAACACTGTTGAAGGCTAACGATAATATATTCCGCATTATCTTAGTCATAATATTTCCTACTGGGCTAGTTGAGTTCACCCTTTTACTTTTATTGTTCTCTTCAGAAATGAAAACGTAGCGAGGACTAGTGGGAAGCGGAGTGATGGACTGGATGATAGCATTAGTAGTCCTCACTATTTTGGGAAATAGTGTAATAATAATTGTAATAAGGACTCCTTTTGAGTTTATATAATCTCTAGTAGACAATATTTGTATTCAAACTCACAGTTTATGTATTGTCGTATTGTACACGACAGTTGTATTATTAAGTTGTATTTGAATTTATGTACCATGTAAGTGGCGACCCAAGATGGGTGACATATACTTAATTTTGGGGGCATCATAGTTGGTATCAAAGCTTAGGGATATGATCCTTGACTAAGATGTGAGACTAGAACTAGGAGGGGAGAGACGAGGAATTCCTTCGCTAGTATGACCTACCTAATTTTTTTGGTATTTAATTGGTTGGTCAGAGTATAGATATAATATGTTGCATGTCAATTAACCCTTGTTTTGTGGCAGTATTTAAAAATGGCATCCTAGAATATTGAGAATAGCAATGGGGCACAAGAGGCCATTGAGTCTCCACAGATCAACAATCAGAATAATGTACAACAGGATGACGATAATCCTCCTGTAAACAACAACACTGATCAATTGACGAACGACGGTACCTGATGAATACATGCAGTATGCATAGAGTGCGATTTAATAATTCTTAGACATGGCAATCAGAAATGATTAACAATATGTATAATTGAATAATACAACTCGAGGTCGAGTTAAGAAAAACTTGCCTGAACCGTTGATTATCGCTATGCATTTATTAATCTTTGTTTGAACCTAATATATAAATAATATCGATATACAAATTAGAATAATATCATCACATTATTTAAGATAATCTAAACACATTATAACATAAGTCTATCAGTCTATAACACAAATAAGACCTAGTATCAAGTCAAACTATTTCAGTCTGAGTTGAGTTCGACAAAATTCTAACATCCCGACGGTCTAGTCGAATAATTATCGAGTTTAAGTTCAATTAAACTTTGCCTAATACTTAACAATAATTATATTATCACTCAAAATATTTTTCATAAGCTCGTGATAATTTTCAGATAATTATTATCATTTATCATGAATTTTCAATCATTAATAACATATTTATACGAATTAAATTCCACATAATTCCTTTGTCATTAATATTTATTTAATACTAAATATTAATTAAAATCATAACATAATATTATAATATATTTATAATATATTAAAGTATTTTTAATACCTTAAAATAATATTTATATGATTTTAAATAATTAAATTCATTATCCAATAATTGCTTTTAATATTAAAATATTAATATTTTCATGACAAAATATCAAAAGTTATACATTATAACTTAAAATATTTTTATAACACTTAAATCATTTTTATATGATCTATAAAACATTAATTCTATTTTTCCATAGTTTATTTAATATATTTATTAAATAAATTAATTATCATTAACATTAATTAATTAATGAATTTTATCACAAAATATTAAAATCATTAAAATAACTTAAAATATTTTCTCACACCATAATATTATTTTTCATGATTTTTCATGTATTAAAATCATTTTTAAATAATTTATTTAATATTATAATTAAATAAATTAAATACCATTTATATTCCAAAAATATTAAATATTTATGAAATATACTCAAAATAATTAAAAACTAATTTTCGGACTTTAAAATAATTTTTAGGAATTTATTTTGTATTTTAAATAATTAAAAACAATTTTTATCTATTTGTTAATTAAAATAATTAATTTCTAAAATTAATCGTCATTAGCTAAAAAGGCCTATAAATGCATATGACCGTCATATATAGGTGTTCTTTGTGTTCTTGGCCCAAGCCCAGAAACTTATAGCCGGTTTACAGGGTACTTACTTTGACCTAAATTAGATCAGTGTTCTTGATGCTTTTTGGGCTGGATTTCATGCCAAAGTTGTAGTACGTATGTAATACTATAATTACATACCAAGTTCATGGCCGTACAACATCACATCAGAGAGATCTAAGCCCCACCAAATCATGTCAGACACTGTTCTTCAATTTCTGGGTTTTTCAGAATTGAAGAACAGTCGAGGTACCTATTTCGAGCCCTTGAATCTAAGCTTTCTGGGCTCGGTTTGTGTGATATAAAGGTTTAAGTATGTAGTATATATATCGGTGTACAATTTTATAACAACTGATCATCATAACAACAACATCAAAGGAAGATTTAGGCCGGTCAAAGTACCTGTCAGGAACGTGTTCTTGAGAAATCTGGGTTTTCCAGATTTCTTCATACGCTGGTGGTCAACGCTAGTTTGACCGTGATTATATTTCATTCCAGTTATGATCTAAGTGATCTAATAGCATACATGTGTAGTTAATATACCCCTTTACAACAACCAACTAACAACATGACCAAGCTAACAAAACACAACAAGATCTAGCGCCTGCAAAACATTGTCAGAGAACTGCTGGGTTTCTGGGTTACCCAGAAACCCTTTTTCGTGCTTGGTCAACTCAGTTGGACTGCCTATATCAAGAGATCTAGACATATGATATGACCTTTATTTTAGTTCCAGATTAAATCCTTCATGGCATACTACACATATAAAACTTTAAACACCTCAAATCATTAACACGTACAGAAGAATCTAAAAGCACTGACATATGGCTGTCAGGCCATCTTTTTCAACTTTTTTCATATTTTTGAAAACTTTAATTTCGAGCACTTTGATGTTATGGATCTGGGATTTAACAACCCATATCACTAAATGACATCTTATAACACACATCTAACCAATCATTAACAACATTTAACATCAAATCATAAGATTTCTAAGATTAGGGTTTATACCACTTTGATGCTTCATTTTTTGATTCTGATCTTGATGCTCTGATATTGGGATGCTAACACATGATCTTAGCTTTGTATCTTACTCTCTCCCACTCCCCATTTTTGGATTTTTAGAGAGAGAAGTGCTTGGAGAAAAATGAAAATGAAAGTAACCATTTTCTCTCTCTTAACCTATATAAATGACTTGATTCAATGTATGTAATGCTGCAAGGTGGCACAAAAATTAGATTTGAGCACATGAGATAAACATAGAGTGATGACTCACCAAGATTGCAAAATCTTTTACTTAAAGTTTAAGAAAAGGGTATTTTGGTCATTTGATTTTAAATTGTAAAGGCATTCTTGTCATTTGCCCTAACCCTTAGGGTTTAGGGTTTGACCCTAAGGTTTTAGGGTTTAACCCTAAAATTTTTGAAATTTAATTTCTAAGATTTCTGAATTTCGGTTTTCAAAATAGAAAATTAATATTTCTAAATTATAATTAGGATTTCCTAATTATATTAAAATGTACTAATCATTATTTAAGCTTGCTAATTTGGATTAACATTTCCTAATTAAAATTGCTAATTTAGCAATTAAGTTTCATAATTAAGAATTAGGGTTTATAACCCAAGAATTAGGGTTTCCAATTAAAATTAGGGATTCAAGTAAATCATTAGGGTTTTCCCTAATTTAGTTATAATTAATAACGTTAAACCTTATACTAGCATTTAAATTCCCAAATTAGGGTTTTCAACTATCGAATTAGGATTTTAAATTCCCAAAACTGAATTTAGGGTTTCCAGAACCGGTTTTAGGGTTTCTTATAAATCATAAGAATTTTCTAACTGAACATTGACGTTCTTAATATAATATTAGGTTTTGCCACTGATATATATTATCTGGTCAATCATTGACCCTTAACCACATACTGTTCCCATATAATACCATATACACAGAACATATTCACGTATACCCTTAATCCTGAATAATTCACCATATAAATTTTAAATTCACAAAATTCCTTCTCGGAAATCCGAAATCCATTCACTTATTTTTTGTCTAGGTTTATTATTTAACCTTAATTCAATATTTAAGATTTAAATAATCATCTAAATTCTCGGGTTGTCACAGTATTTGTACAGGAACTTCCTCGTACGATAAGTCTTTCTCAACTTGGATTGGTTCATAGAAGATAACGTGCTTGTAGTCTGGTTTATATAACCGCAATACTCATATATGAAACACATTATGAATGTGCTCAAGTTCAGGAGGTAACACTACCTCATGATACGCCACTTCACTGACTGGCCTGAGAATCTCGAACTGTCCTATGAACCTAGGGCTCAACTTGCCCTTCTTACCAAAACGAATCTTCCCTTTCCAGGGAGATACTTTCAGAAACGCATGGCTTCCTAATTCAAAATCTTTTTTCTTGCGATGTAAGTCCGCATACTTCTTCTGGCGATCTTGAGCTGCTACTAGTCGGGCTCTTATCACCTTGATGATTTCTACCGTCTGTTATACCAACTCGGGTCCCAACAGTCGACGTTCTCCAACTTCGTCCCAGCATAAGGGCGTCGTACATTTCCTCCCATACAGTGCCTCGTACGTCGACATTCCAATACTGGCGTGATGACTATTGTTATATGCGAACTCTACTAATGGAAGGTGATCCTCCCAACTACCCTTGAAGTCCATCACACAAGCTCGGAGCATGTCTTCAACTGTTTGAATCGTTCTCTCGCTTTGCCCATCGGTCTGCGGATGATACGCGGTACTCATTCGTAGTTATGTCCCCATTCTTTCTTGAAAACTCTTCCAGAAGTTTGACGTGAATCACGGATCTCTATCTGATACAATAGATACCGGCACCCCATGCCTTGAGATAATTTCCTTGACATACAATTTGGCTAATTGGTCCAAACTATACTTAATCTTAATCGGGAAAAAGTTAGATGACTTAGTAAGACGATCTACAATCACCCATATGGCGTCGTGCCCTTTCTGTGTTGCCGGAAGTCCCACCAAAAAGTCCATTGTGATGTGCTCCCATTTCCATTCTAGAATCTCTAATGGTTGTAATAACCCGCTTGGTCATTGGTGCTCTTCCTTGACTCTCTGACAAGTTTGACATCTACTTACACATTCCGCAACCTCTCTCTTCATGTTTGGCCACCAGATGTGGTGACACAAATCTTGGTATATCTTCGTGCTTCCTGGGTGTATTGAATATCTTGTACTGTGCACTTCTTGCAAAATCTCTTCTCTCAGTTCTGGTACTAATGGTACCCAAATTTGTCCTTCAAATCTTAGCAGTCCAGTGCTATCAACCTAAAATTTCAATTCATCACCTTCAGTCAATCGCTTCTTGATGTTATTGCAATCTTCTTCATTTTCTTGTGTCTCTTTAACCTTTTCCAATAAAGTCAGGCTAGTTGTCATCGTAAATAATTGTTCATTGGTCTCCATCGAATACTTAATCTCCAAGTCTAGTCGTTCAAAATCTTTTACCATATCTTCTTGAATGGTCAACTTCAATAACTTCTCTCTGGCTTTTCTGCTTAAGGCATCTGCCACTATATTTGCTTTGCCTGGATGGTACAAAATCTCACAATCATAATCTTTGATCAATTCTAACCTTTGGCAGTGCCTCATATTTAACTCTCTCTGCGTGAAGAGATACTTCAGACTCTTGTGATCCGTATATATCTCACACTTCTCGACATACAAATAAAGCCTCTAAATCTTCAAGGCAAAAACTACTGCTGCTAACTCCAGGTCATGGGTCATATATCCCTTCTCATAATCTTTCAGCTGACGTGAAGTGTATGTAATGACCCTGCCGTGTTGCATCAGTACATAGCCAAGACCCTTGTGTGACGCATCACTATACACTACCAATCCTCCCGTGTTGTCCGGTAAAGCCAACACAGCTGCTTAACTAAACCTCTTCTTCAATTCTAGGAAACTTTCTTCACACTTCTCCATCCAAACGAACTTAATTGCCTTCTTGGTAAGATTGGTCAACCGTGATGCTAATTTCAAAAACTCCTGAATAAATCTTCGATAGTATTTTGCCAATCTTAAGAAAGTCCATATTTCTGTCGGCATCTTCGGCTGCTCCAATTGATAACCGCTTCTACCTTCGTTGGATCCACTAAAACACCATTTTTGTCGATAATGTGCCCTAAAAAATGCCCTCTCTGCAACCAAAACTCACACTTGGAGAATTTTTCATACAACTTCTCCCTCCCTAATGTCTCCAACACTATCCAAAGATGTTCAGTGTGTTCTTCCTCTGTCTCTGAATACACTAGAATGTCATCGATGAATATGACAACAAACTTATCCAAATACTGTTTGAACACTCTGTTTATCAAATCCATAAATGTTGTTGGCGCGTTCATCAATCTGAATGACATTACCAGAAACTCATAGTGTACATACCGAGTTCTGAATGTCGCCTTTGAAATGTCTTCCTGCCTCACTTTCAGTTGGTGATAACCGGTTCTCAAGTCAATCTTTGAAAAGTACTTTGCCCCCTTCAACTGATCAAACAAATCGTCTATCCTGGGCAACGGGTACTTGTTCTTAATGTTGACCTTGTTCAACTCTCGGTAGTCGATACAAAGTCTTAGCGACCCATCTTTCTTCTTTACGAATATGCATCTATATCATTGATCAGAATGATACCTGACACCACGTCCTTAGATTCCACCGTATTCGCATGCGGCCATGTTGAACGTTCGTCTTTGTTGGTGCATTGGCTTGACCGGTTTGGCCCTCAATGTTTAGCCCATTGTTGTTGTTGTTGCGGTTGTCGCTAGCTGCATCGCCCTTTTTCTTTGGGCAGTCCTTGATTTGATGGTCTGTGGCTCCACAAGAGAAACATCCCCCCTTCTGCTTATTCGGACATTGAGGAGCCATGCGCCCCAGTTGTCTGCAACGATAACAAACACTCTTTCCCTTCATGCATTCCTCCGAGTGATTCCTCCTACAGTTGTTGCACTTCATACTTTTCTTGGCCTCCCCTCCGGACTTATTTCCTCCACAAGATTTGCTCTCCGTCCATTTATGCTTGTTAGGGTTTCTGCCTCTGCTGCTTCCCCCTTTTTTTCCTTCCTGACCGGTCTTCTTTTCTTGTTTGAATCGAGCGATGGCTTCATTGCCTCCTTCGGTAATGATAGCCCTTTCCAATAGATCAGAGTAAGTCTTAATCTCTAGTACGACCACTGCTTTCTGCACCTATGGTTTCAGTCTTAATTCTAACCTTCTTACCTTCCTGGCCTCCGTGTCAACCTGATGTGAAGCGAATTGGGCTAACTCGTTAAATCGTGCCGTGTACTCTGCGACAGTCATACTACATTGCTTCAGTTCCAGAAACTTAACTTCCATATCCTGTTGCGTATTCTCTGAGAAGTTATTCTCAAGGAATAGCTCCTTAAATCTGTCCCAAGGAATAACTCCTTCGTCTACTCGTCCTTTATTGGCTTTCCACCAATAATTAGTCTCACCCTCTTCATGAAAGTGGCAAAACTCGTCTTCTGTGCTTCGGCCACTCGTGCGACCTCAAACACCTTCTCCATTTCTTCTATCCATGTCTGGGCTTCAATTGGGTCCAAGGCTCCCCGGAACTCCGGTGGTCCTACCAATTTAAAGTCCTTAAAGCTAGAAAAGTGTTGTCTTGGCTGCCTTGCTGCTGGCGGGGGTCTGTTTTCCATTGCCTTAGTTAACAGGTTAACGAAGTTCTGCACTGGATCAACATTTTCCCCTCCACCATTGTTAACGGATCCTTCCTCACTCTGATTCCGCGGTAGTCTCCTAGGCGGCATGATCTGAGGAAAGGAAGAAAACTATTAGGCTTTATGTGATATGCTATCCATGTTAGCATTAAGAAGTTTAAGATGTCTATCAATCATTTTTGATTCAAATAAACAACTTCAGTATCACAATAAAACTTGATGGATTTCCTTAACCCATCACTTACATACTCTACTTGAGTTTTCTACTAAAGTAATAACCTAGGTTTTGCATTCCTAACGTTTATAACCTAGGCTTTGATACCAACTTGTGACAGCCCCAAAATTGGGTCCTCTGACCCCGGTTCAGTCATCATGATAAAACACAAGCATCCACCTCTAAACAACATATGATAACTAAAATGCGGAATATGATAAATATACGGTGTTCATTCAAAAGGTGTTACTAGTCCCAAGGTACGATAACCTTAATATCATCTTACAAACATACCCTAAAATAGTTATTAGGGTTCATATTACATAACAGTAATTTAATCTAAGCATAAGGTAAAGTCGACTCCTCGCAATTCTCCTACATCTTTCCTTTACTCTTATCCTTTCCTGAGGTCTCGGGCTTAGCTGCAATATAATTCATGATATAGCAAGGACGAGCAACAAGTTTGCTCAACAAGTTTAAATACAACAATAAAGATATATCATGATGAATAGAAAATATCTGACAATGAATTCAACAATATGAATATCTGAAGGATTCAACAATATGAATATTAGAAGCAAAGGTAATGATTGCTTTTAGAATAACTGCTAGTCAAGTAGACTTTGAACTATAATACTCCAATGGAATCAATAGCTAATTGACCCTTTAGTTATGGGCTCTGTAATAAGTACTTGAGGGGATCACCTCGCATTACCATGTGTATATGCATAACATTTAAATTTGTTCTTTGTATCTTATATTAGATACCTGGGGTACTCCCCTATCATAAAAGGGGTGTTCTTTCAGTCTAAGAATCCTTACCATCAATTGGTTTGGATAACTTTTATAAAACTTCATACACTTGTCTAACCGAACAAAGGTTCAGACTCTATCTGACACAGTTCAAGAATTATAGAACTTTAAATACTGTACAAGTCTAAGACTGTACGAACTCAAATACACTAAGTGTGAATATCAATAATATCGATGTGGAATAATTGTAAATTAATTAAACAACTTAATAGCGTGCTTGGAAATAAAGTTCAAGCTTAAACGAATAACTTTCAATTCAACAATAACCTGCTCAATACGATATGAGAAGGATAGGAAACTTTCACAAAAATAAGTGAAGTTTAGCAACTTGCACAATATTCAAAGTTGTGTAAAATAGAGAACTTGCACAATCAAAGAGTGAAGTTCAAGGAACTTGCTCAATAATAATTTGAGTAAGGTTAGAGAACTTGCAACACAATAAAAATAATGTTCGGATACTTGCTCAAGTAAAAGAGTAAGAATTTAAGGAACTTGCATTCAACATACAAATTACACGAAATTCAAGAACTTGCACAAAATCCAAAGTTGTGTAAGTTAGGAAACTTGTCTGTTTGCTCAGCTACAATTTAATTCTAGCTTTAATTAACTTGCGTTGAATCGACCTAACATTAACAAGTCGGTCTTTCCAATTAGTATGTGTAAACTAATATGAGTCTACACTTACAAGAATCAAATCATCACCTAGCATATTTCTATATATGTGTCATTACATTACATGATTAGTTTCTAACACACTATGTCATAGTTGAAATCATCATTGACTTTAAAGTTGTAAACATTAATTCATCATAGGTCCTTTTCAATAGCATGTTTATCATCATAAGAATACAATACTGGACAAGTATTACAGATTAAAGTAACCATATAAATATGCATCAACTTTCAAATTATTAACAGAACTCATACTGTAACGACCCAGAAAATGGAGTAAATTGTAAAATAATTTTATTTAATTAAATAATAAATAAATTATATTATTTGTTATAATTATGTGATGAAAAGATGGATGACGTTCTATAACCTAATCCTATCGGAATATCGTAGTATTTTGACTACGTGAAGGAATTAAAGTGTTTAAATTTCTAAAACGAAAATAAAAGTTTTCTGAGAAATTTTCTGAAAAATACTATTCATCTGTTTCTGCTCGGGAATTATTTTTGAACTTTCGAGAAATACGTAACGATAGAATATCGAGGTAAGATGGATTATTTAATAATATTTCAGTTATGGCAAACACATTTTTTCTCCTGCAAACTTAAAACCTAGCGGTTAGGGAAAGTGATTTCCGAGAAGGAATTGAAATGCGTATAATAAATTAAAGCGATGATCGTATAATATGTCGGTATTGTACGAGGTAATGAATATGAGTATGATATGAGGTATTATACGAGTATGTATGAATGAGATATGTCGTATATGTTGAATAAGTATACGAGTTGTAATACGAAAGTAATACATAAATTATACGTTATAATGAACTATGAAAGACTAGCTTTTCTAGCTTTTTCTCTCTAACTAATAAGCACTCAGAATGTTGGATGAAATGAAACAACGAACAAATGGGCTAGGACATCTTCTATTTATAGAAATCATAAAGTTAGGGTATAATGGTCATAAAGTCACTCCACCTCCTTACTATTCCTAGCTTAAACACTAAGTTAACTTGCTCATCACATTATTTGCTTGCTCACCACATATAAGCACTTTGTTTGCTCATCACAAATAAGCATTTTGCTTGCTCATCACATATAAGCACTTTGCTTGCTCATCATATATAAGCACTTTACTTAACCTTCAAGTTTACTTAGTCATTACATAACTTATCCTTTACTTAATCACCAAGCATAAGCACCTTACTTAGCAATAAAGTTTACTTGATCATCACCTAGCTTATCTCTTGCTTAACCATTAAGTTTACTTGGTCATTACTTTGGATCACCCATGGGTTAGCCCATGGGTAATAATCATCCAATAACCCATTGGTTCTTACTTTGGGCTTTTAGCTTAACTTATACTTGGGCTTGCATTAAACAAACATTGGGTTTGTTCATTAATTCCATTGGACTTAACCATTTCTACCATTGGGCTTGTATAATTCTAATTGGACATTACAATTTCCTACACAATCCTACAAATCCAGTGATCTTCAAGGGTAAGAACCTAAACTATGATTCTCTTTCTCTTCCATTGTTAGAGAAGTGAGTGGTGGTAGAACATGTATGCTAAGGAGTAGGAATGATTAATCAAAAGACTTAAGCCGTGAATAAGTCATGTGGTAAGATAAGCAATAAATGATGTTTTGAACTTATGAAGAACAAGTAAGAACTCATCATGGATATATGTTAATGAATTATGTATGTTAAGATATTAGTAAGATGGATTGAATCCATTTGAAACGGTTTAAAAATCTCAAGTAACGAAGTTATGGCGGAACTCAAGAGTTTGGACGATAATCGTTGAATTCGTGAAATTCTCGGAATGGAAGTAAAATTTTGACATTGAGCTCGGAAACGTTGGTTTTCGATGGAGTATAGTCTCATTTGGCATTCTAGAGTTACGGACTCGAAAATGAAGTCATCACTTAGACTTATCGTATTCCATGCTCAACTATTTTAGAATCCACATGACTAGTTAGCATGATTGTCAATCATGCATGCCACTTTACCTACAATACATCATACTTTCATATATACATGTTAGACATCAAAAGCATACTTACAAGTTCTCAACTTAATGTGTATATATTTTATCAAGTTCATTTTAAAAACTTTAAGTCTCCATTATTGAAATTCATTTAAGCATGCAAGATACGTCTATATTGTCTAATTCATGCTTTCATATGCATTTGTGCACATACTCAAGTTATTTACATATGTTCACAAGGTCAGAATGTATATTACTCCATGTATATAATTTTTAGTTGTCAAATCTTTAAGCCTTCTTTGAATAACCAAGTCCAAACAAACCTATTATGGCTTACTATATACATAACCACCTTAGTTCACATGTTTAGGTCATTTATATGCATATTCAATTCAAAGTAACATGCTCAAAATGGAACATGATCACAAAAATTAGTACACACGATCGGCAAGAGAGGCTACTGGCATGGTCATATCTTATATATATGGCGCCACCGCCCGCCGACTGTAATGAAAAATAAGGACTCTGCTTCAGCAGAGTTCCCACATAATTAACCTCAAGCCTGAGTTTAAACCCATAATATAGCTCTTAGACATGCAAACAAACCAAGATAACACAATGACATGCTATTCTATATCAATTAACAGAGAATTCTAGAGAATTGCAAGAATTTTCCAAAACTCAACTTAAGAACAAAAGTTAGATTTTATACCTCCTTAAGCTTAAATGAACTTAGTTTCCTCCTTCTGCATTTGCTAAGCTTTTCTTTAGACCACAGCTCACTTACTCTCAAGTTATCAGAGTTTCAAGAACTAAAACAAAGCAAAGTGTGTAACAACCCGATATTTTATGTATAAATAAATAAGAAATTTTGCGTATAAATTTTTTTTTATATTTTAAGGATGAGGATTTGTACAAGATAATGTGTATATGTATTTATGTGGTAAATAAAAATATATTTATTACATAAATATTTACAAATAAATTTATTTTAGAATTATTGATTATTATAAAGTATATTCTTATAATAATTAATTTTAAGATAGAAATGTTTTTATTAATTATTTTCCATAAAAATATAATCATATATTATATAAATAATATATGAAGTGATTTTTAGAATAATTATAATAATTATTTTATTATATGAATTTTAATACTGATTATTAAGTTAATTATTTTACCTTAATTATTAAGGTTAAATATGAAGAATAAATCGAGATATGGAATCCAAACCCTAATTTTGGATTATTGTCAAGGTATGAGAATAATAATATAATATTAATTATATTTTTAATTTTTCAGTGCTATAAATATGTACTGTATGTCTGTATTGATAATGGTTGGTCAATTACGGTGTATTATGATCAAACCCTAGTAATAATGTTAAACCCTAATTTGAGATCCAAATTAGAGTACAAGATTATTTTATAAGTTTGTTATATAATTTATGTCGTGTATTAAATGTATTAATTAGGTAAACCCTAATTAAAAATCTAGAAACCCTAATTAATATTTCGAAAATCCTAATTTTTGAAATGAGAAAACCCTAACTTGAAACTCAATCATGAGTTCGAGATTATTAATTATATAACTGTGTTATGTGATTTTATGATTAATTAGGTTAACCCTAATTAACATTTAGAGATATTAATTTCTAGAAACCCTAATTTCTAAAATTAGTAACCCTAATTAGAAATTATAAAAACTAATTAAACTACCAAAAAAATGGTCATTTGTGATGGCCAAAATCCATCACAAAAAGTAGGAAAACCATCACGAAAGGTTTACGTGATGGCTTTAAGCATCACAATGGCCGTCTTGTATACGCCCATCATGAAAGGTTTTACGTGATGATTTTGGCAATCACGCAAACGCTTAGTGCTTTTGTGATGATTAATACAATCACATTAGTATATAATCTATTGTGATTGTCGAAGTCATCACAAAAAAATAAGACTTTAGGGATCAAATGTAAGAACGCGAATCTCTATTTACGTATAATTTATTTTACTATATTAATTATATCTATATTAATTGTATCAAATGATACTTGTAGGATTCGAACCCTCTCCCATTTGCAAACTAAATAACAAGTATTACCACTACACCAAAGTCCAGATCATGATTATAATTTTAAAACAAAATATAAAAGGAAACATATATGAGTTGACTTACTAAACAAAAATACTTCCAAACAAGATTTGGTGATTGCAATGGCAGTCACAAATACTCTATAATGATGGTAAAATTAGTCATCACTAAGAGCCATCATATATTTTATTGTTTTGTGACGGCTTGAAAATTTCATCACAAAATACCTTCTTTTTGTAATTGCAAATAAAAGTCGTCACAAAAATCTATCTTTTTAATGATTGTTGTTTAATCATCATAAAATATTGTTTTGATTATTTCTTATATTAAAATATTAGTGATGGCTTAAATGCAATCACGAAAAGGGTATATCTATAAGTGATGACTTAGTGCGTCACCAAAAAAAATTTATTTTGCGTAAAAAAATGTGTGATTGACATGGCCATCACAATTATAATACATTGATGGCAAAATTAGTCATCACTAAGAGCCATCATATATTATATTATTTTGTGATTGCTTAAAAAGTCCATCACAAATTACTTGTGATTGTTTTTAAAAACTATCACAAAATTCAGTCACGTATTCTTGTTTTTCTAGTAGTGATATTACTAATTTTAAACTCTAATTGTTAAAGTAGCAAAGTTAATTATAATTAGTGATTTTAAACCCTAATGTTCTGTATAAAGTAATTAGAAAATTAATCATAATTATGAAACCCTAATTTTAAAATTTTAGAAACTAAATTTTATTTTATTTTATTTTTTATACAAACCCTAGTTGGAAAATCATTTAATTTGTGTTAAACCTTAGGGTTAAACCCTAAGGGTTTGACAAGTTACAAAATTGCCATTAAAATGATTTATCAAATGACCATTTTGCCCCTAGTTATATTATTTTGGCTAACTAGTAGGGTTTGACAATAGGATGGGATGACCAACTTATTTGACAATTGTGACTTAAAATCTCAGAAAAATCAGCAGCCATAGCTCAGCCCTTCATTACAAGTCTTGTATAAATAGATTGAGAGAGAGAAAATTGAACATTCATGCTCATTTTTGGTACCAACTCTCAACTTATCTCTCTCAACTCAAAACCCACGAAAATATAAGCTAGATCAGTCACATAATCAAGCCCCACGAAATCCAACAACAAATCAGTAGCCTAAGATCAAGATTGATCCAAGTAAAGGTATAAACCCTAGCTTGAATTCTGACCTTTGATGATGTGTTAGATGTTGTTTTTTATGTTAAATATGTTGTTAGTAGTGTCTAATGATGATCTGGGTTGCTAGGTGTTGAATCCATAACATCTAGAGGCTTGGATTTGAGTTTTTGCAAAATCTGAAAAAAAAGATAAACTGTGGTCTGACAACAAATGTCAGTGACCACAGATCTTTGGTCGATTATGATTTTTGTTGTTTTTAATTTGTTATGTGTAGCTTGTAATATAGTATTTAATCTACAAAAAGAATCTGAGTCATTTGATGTCTATTCTGAAAGTTATTCATGATCAAAGGTCGTTGACCAACCATGACTGAAGGAAATCAGGGCAGTCAAGAACATGCCCAGATCGTTCTGACAGGAAGTTTAAAGGCCCAGATCTTTCTGTAGTTAATTTTTTTGTTTTTGTTGTTGTATCTAACTTGTAGTCTGGTATTTGAAGTCCATATTTATGCCTTAAAATATCCTTAACATTAAACGAATCGATCTTAGTGACTGGTCAAAGTTGGTATCTTGAGCACGGATCCGGTTTTCTGGGCAACCTAGAAAACCTATTAACGCAGTTTCTGACATGCTTTGACCGGCCCGGATCTGACGATTGTGTTATGTTTTTGTTGATGTTATGTGATAGATCTATTGTCCTACATGTTGTCTACATAATGCACCATTTATATCATTAAAACATTATAAGGATTACAAGTGTTAGAAGCCCAAAAATGGACAGTCGAACTGTTCTTCATTTCTAGGTAACCCAGAAATGAAGAACAGCTCTGACAGCCACTTTGGACGATCAGATCTACTTTGTTATGTATTCTATGATTATGATTGTTGCTGTATCATGTAGTAATACATTAGTTCTAAAATCTATGAGCAATAGATAGTCCAGAAACATCTTGATCTGATCATAAATCTTGGTCAAACTAGGCCACATGATCACTGACATGGTGTTCTAGGTTTGCATGAAGAACATGAAGAACAGCTCTGACAGCCACTTTGGACGATCAGATCTGCTTTGTTATGTATTCTATGATTATGATTGTTGCTGTATCATGTAGTACTACATTAGTTCTAACATCTATGAGCAATAGATAGTCCAGAAACATCTTGATCTGATCATAAATCTTGGTCAAACTAGGCCACATGATCACTAACATGGTGTTCTAGGTTTGCATGAAGAACATGAAGAACACCTATAGTGACAGTTATGTCACTATAGGTGGCCTTTAGCGACACACAGTGTAAATAATTATATTATTTTCTAAAAATTAATTAATTAAATTAAATAAATAGAAAAAAATATTTTTTAATTTTTAAAAATACAAAATAAATTATTTTAAATTATTTTAAATTCTAAAATTAGTTTTTAATTATTTTTAATATATTTCATAAATATTTAATATTTTTGAAATATTAAAAGTATTTAATTTATTTAATTGTTATATTATATAAATCATTTAAACATGCTTTTTATATTTGAAAAATCATTTAAAATTATATTATGATATAAGAAAATATTTTAAGTTATTTGTAATGACTTTTAATATTTTGTGATAAATTTCATTAATAAGTTAATATTAATGAATATTAAGTTATTTACTAAATGAATTAAATAAATTAATTAAAAATGATTTTATTATATTAAAAATTATTTTAAATAATAATAAGGTATTTAAAATATTTGAAGTTATAAAATATAACTTTTAATATTTAAAGGTAAATTTCATTAATTAATTATTTTAATGATATTAAAGTTATTTAATAATTATATTAAATAATTTAGTTTAAAAATGATTTTAATATTATAATAATCATTTTAAATAAAAATAAAGTGTTTAAAGATATTTTCAGTTATAAAATATAACTTTTAATATTTAAAGGATAAGTTCATTAATAATTTAATATTAATAATTATTAATTTATTATTAATGATATTAAATTTATTTAATAATTATATTAAATAAATAGTTTAAAAATGGTTTTATTAATTTAAAAATCATTTAAAAGGATATAAATGAACTAAAAATATTTTAAGTTATAATTAATGACTTTTAATATTTTGATAAATAGTACATTAATATTTAAATATTAATGATAATTATTTAAAAATGGTTTTAAATGTTTTAAAAATCTTTTAAGGGTAATATTAATACTTTAAAAGTATTTCAAGTTATTATAAATAACTTTAACATTTTAGAAATGATTTCATTAATAGTTTAATATTAATTAAATATTAATGATAATAAAATTGTTTAATATTTAAATCATTTAATAATGATTCTGGTGTTTGAAAATTCATGATAAATTATAATAAATGTTTTAAAATTATATTAAGTCATTTAAAAATAATACGATTGATATTTATAGATATTGAGTTACGTAAGCAGTATTAGACTCGATAATCATTGCCGATAAAGTCGCTTTAAGTACATCGACATGTTTCAGAAATTGAGTTGGATTAGATAATTTAATTAGATATGTGATTATTTGTGATTCAATGGTTGTTAAACATGGGTAATAATGTGATTATGTTATGTGTTGACTGCAAAATGCAGTACTATGTGTTATAGTATATAGTTCTAATCGAACGAATGATCTGATTAATGATAGGTCGTGATATAAACGATAAAACTAAGTTGTGAACTGTAAGCAACTCATCAGGCAAGTATCTTACCTTTGTATTTTCTTTATGCAATGGACATGAGTAAGAATGTTTCTAAACTATATTATTACTGTACATATTATTAACCCTATATTATATACGCTCATTGATTATCAACATGTTAGTATATGATAATTTATATATATATTCTGTTCGTTAATTTCTATAAATGGTTATACAAGTGTCCCCACTTGGATAATCATTGTATTTAATCACATGTTGATATACCTTTGTCAATTACGTATATATATATATATATATATATATATATATATATATATATATATATTGAATTATAGATTATTGTTAAACAAGATAAAACCTTTGATTTGGAACCCCGACAAGTATGAACATCCCTATACGGAAAAACTTTTTATGCACCCAAAGTGGACAGAGTGAACGATACCCTCGTTCTTGCATGTAGTATTGATCAATGCAAGGCATAACGGGCTGATCACCCCCCGTGCCCGTAAGTTATGACAGTTTGCAGATGAATTTCTATTTAACCTATTCAAAAATTAAAAACAATGTTCATAGTATGTCACCTAAACCCTATTTATAGTCCGTACGTAGTTTCAAAAATTTGGTATAGAATTGATATATTATTATCATTGGTACAGATTACTTCACAACTGTTGAATCGTTGTAGAAGGGTAGTATAAAGAAAACATTTAAATTCTTTCAGCTTATATATAATTGTTATTACTTGTTGGGCACTCAAATGCTCATCCTTGCTTAATTTAAATGTTTTCAGCTAAGTGTGAATGACGAGAGAGCTCTGCTAAGAACAAGGGAAAGGGAAAGGTTGCTGAATGAGAGAAATGCTATTTTATGTAATAATTAACTTTATTAAGACAAGTATGATATATATTATCTATCATGGGTTGTAATGAATGTTTAAAGGTTACGTACTTGGGATTTAGACTCTGATGATATGTAAATTAAGTTAATCTTTATATTATTGTTATTATTATTAGTATTATTCCGCTCATAGAAATGGTATCGTAAAGCACCGAGTTCGGGTTTCAAGTAACCAGATTTTGGGGCTCTACAGGTTGGTATCAGAGCTTAGGGTTAAAAACCTTAGGTGGGATAGACCTTAGGCTATAACCTTAGAACAGAGGGAAACATTGAAAATATAAATAACTCAAATAGAGTTTAAAAAGAGATGAATTGACTAAGTTCATCGTTAAATAAAATAAAAGATAACTTATGTAAAACTCTTATTTGCTGTGTGTATAAACTATATGCTAATCAGAATAATTTATGTGTGTAGATGTCTGGTGGAAAAGGCTTGTTATATGCATATAGCATGAAGAAGGGTCAAACCCATACACCTGAGCTGATATCGAAGCCAATAGCTGAAATAAAGGCTCATAATGAAAACAACTCAGACGATGTGGTTATTGTAGAAAACGTAGTACCAGATCCGGAGATGGAGGAGCTGACAGATAGTGTTTCGGACACTAAAGTTGAAGCTGATCAAGCATCAACGGAGGTGCAGGATCTGAGGAACAAGGTTTCTTCTCTGGAAAGGCTGTGGGAGATAGAAAAGCTGTTAAATAGTCAATTGTGTCAAGCATTAATAGAAACAATGGAAGAACAAGATAAGCTTAAAATCCAAATTGATCAGATAAGAGCCACAAGCAACACAGCGTGTGCAGCTCCGTGCAAGAAGGGGAAAAGAAAGATAGGAGACCACGACTTAGGAAAATTCGATAAGAAGAAAGGGAAAAGAATATGTTATATGTGCGGTTATAAAGGACATATTAATCTGTATTGTCCTGACTACAAACCAGGAGCATGTTTTATCTGTGGGATAGATGGTCATCAGGCGAAAAGTTGTCCAAGGAAAAGGTGTAATAAATAAGTAGTATAGGTTCTGTGGTGTAGGTGTGTTTAATGTAATATATAGAATAGTATGTCTATGTCATGTAATATTTTAAAACTTTTATAATGATCAAGTTTGTAAATCCCAACTTTTGTAGTCACCAAGGGATAACTGATGTTTAAAGCATTATGTGCTATGTTATGTAAAATATTCGTTAAATGAATATGAATCTATGTTTGAGAAATGAAACAAGTTTAATATATTAAACTTATGTGATAAGGTTTAGAATGTAAGTTAAATTTATGATTTTATTTGATCAGATAATGTCGCCAAGACGTCGAACTCGTAATCAAAGGGCAGAAGAATCTGTCAATAATGTTGAAGGACAACAAAGGATCTAATGCAAAGACTTTTGCAAACATGGTAGCACAAGCTACGCGTGAAGAAGGAATACCGATCATTTGGAAATCAATGGGATAATCGCTTAACAAACTTCAAGGATTTCAAAGCTGTAGGACCGCCAGAATTTAAAGGTGCAACTGACCCTGTAGAAGCCCAAACTTGGGTTAAGGAGATTGAAAAGGCGTTCATAATAGCTAGGGTAGCTGAGGGGCAAAAGACCGCTTTTGCCACCTGCATGATGAAGGGGGAGGCAAACTTTTGGTGGGAAGTGAATCAGGCAAGGGCAGGAGAACGTATAGTTACATGGGATAGGTTCAAAACACTGTTTTTTGAAAATTATTTTTCACCTAGTATGCAGGCTAGGATGGAGGTAAAATTTTTAGAGTTTAAGCAGGAAAACATGACGGTGTTAGAATACGCCGCGAAATTCAATGAGTTAGCTAGGTTTGCCCCGCATCAAGTTGATACAGAGGCTAGGAAAGCTAGAAGGTTTGAGATGGGATTAAAACCCTGGCTCTACAACAAGGTGGCGGTGTTGCAGATTTCTATATTTGCAGCACTCATGGAGAAGGCGATTATTGCTGAGGAGGGGAGTGAGGCTATGAGCCTCTACAACAAGGAGAGGAAGAACAAAGGTAAGGTTGAAGGAGATGGGAAGGTGGAAATTAATAGTGGAAGTAGGGGTGGTAGTAACAAGAGGAAGGGGAGTAGTTTTGGAAGTATACAAGTGAAGCAAGAAGGTGTAAAGAAACAGACTATACAATGCAAGACATGTGGAAAGAACCACTCTGGGGAGTGATTGAAAGGAAAATTCATTTGCTACAAGTGCGGGCAGGAGGGCCATATCTCTCCCAACTGCCCCAATCCTAGGATGAATAGTGGGTGTTTTCTGTGTGGATCGACTGAGCACAAGGTGAAGGATTGTTCGAAGAGGATGGCGGATATAGGAAGTGTGAACACGGGCACTGGAAGCGGGACTTTAGCAATCACCGGACCGACTTCGTCAAATAAACCAATGAAATCAACTCAAAAGGTCTCTACAAACGATGATACCAGGATCTGACAAAGAATTTTGCAATGGAACTCCGTGTATTATTCAGTATGTTGTTATTTTATTATACATGATTTTCCTATATATAGTAAATTATTATATTAAGAAATTTTGAGGGATGAATTTGAGTTCTTTTAGAAATCAAATTTCCGTTTAATCAGAAAGACAAGCTTTATGTGATTAGTTAAAGATCAGTTCGATCAAATTATGATCGAGATCTACTTGCAATGATTGTGTATGCTATGTACCCTTGTATGTATAGATTTTAAAACGGTGATTCCGGGGACAGAATCTTTATAAGGGAGGGTGAATTTAACAACCCGATATTTTCTATATAAATAAATAAGAAATTTTGCGTATAATTTTTTTTTATATTTTAAGGATGAGGATTTGTACAAGATAATGTGTATATGTATTTATGTGGTAAATAAAAATATATTTATTACATAAATATTTACAAATAAATTTATTTAAGAATTATTGATTATTATAAAGTATATTCTTATAATAATTAATTTTAAGATAGAAATATTTTTATTAATTATTTTCCATAAAATATAATCACATATTATATAAATAATATATGAAGTGATTTTAGAATAATTATAATAATTATTTTATTATATGAATTTTAGTATGATTATTAAGTTAATTATTTTACCTTAATTATTTAGGTTAAATATGAAGAATAAATCAGATATGGAATCCAAACCCTAATTTTGGATTATTGTCAAGGTATGAGAATAATAATATAATATTAATTATATTTTGATTTTTCAGTGCTATGAATATGTCTTTGTATGTTCAGATTGATAATGGTTGGTCAATTACGGCCAGACATATTATGACCAAACCCTAGTAATAATGTTAAACCCTAATTTGAGATCCAAATTAGAGTACAAGATTGTTTTATAAGTGTGTTATATAATTTATGTCGTGTATTAAATGTATTAATTAGGTAAACCCTAATTAAAAATCTAGAAACCCTAATTAATATTTCGAAAATCCTAATTTTTGAAATGAGAAAACCCTAACTTGAAACTCAATCATGAGTTCGAGATTATTATATAACTGTGTTATGTGATTTCATGATTAATTAGGTTAACCCTAATTAACATTTAGAGATATTAATTTCTAGAAACCCTAGTTTCTAAAATTAGTAACCCTAATTAGAAATTATAAAAACTAATTACTAATTTTAAACTCTAATTGTTAAAGTAGCAAAGTTAATTATAATTAGTGATTTTAAACCCTAATGTTCCTGTATAAAGTAATTAGAAAATTAATCATAATTATGAAACCCTAATTTCAAAATTTTAGAAATTAAAATTTATTTTATTTTGTTTTTTGTACAAACCCTAGTTGGAAAATCATTCAATTTATGCTAAACCTTAGGGTTAAACCCTAAGGGTTTGACAAGTTACAAAATTGCCATTAAAATGATTTATCAAATGACCATTTTGCCCCTAGTTGTATTATTTTGGCTAACTAGTAGGGTTTGACAATAGGATGGGATGACCAACTTATTTGACAATTGTGACTTAAAATCTCAGCAAAATCAGCAGCCATAGCTCAGCCCTTCATTACAAGTCTTGTATAAATAGATTGAGAGAGAGAAAATTGAACATATATGCTCATTTTTGGTACCAACTCTCAACTTATCTCTCTCAACTCAAAACCCACAAAAATATAAGCTAGATCAGTCACATAATCAAGCCCCGCGAAATCCAACAATAAATCAGTAGCCTAAGATCAAGATTGATCAAAGTAAAGGTATAAACCCTAGCTTGAATTCTGACCTTTGATGATGTGTTAGATGTTGTTTTTTTATGTTAAATGTGCTGTTAGTAGTGTCTAATGATGTTCTGGGTTGCTAGATGTTGAATCCATAACATCTAGAGGCTTGGATTTGAGTTTTTGCAAAATCTGGAAAAAAAGATAAACTGTGGTCTGACAACAAATGTCAGTGACCACAGATCTTTGGTCGATTATGATTTTTGTTATTTTTAAGTTGTTATGTGTAGCTTGTAATGTAGTCTTTAATCTACAAAAAGAATCTGAGTCATTTGATGTCTATTCTGAAAGAAATTCGTGGTCAAAGGTCGTTGACCGACCATGACTGAAGGAAATTTGGGCAGTCAAGAACATGCCCAGATCGTTCTGACAGGAAGTTTAAAGGCCCAGATCTTTCCGTAAAACCCCAACTTTTTGAATAAAGATGAATTTTCTATAAAATATTATTTTTGAATATTATGGAGTGAAATTGATATAATGTTATAGTTGTGGGTAATATTTATAAATTTTGCAAAGTACGCAAGTTGTTATATAATATTCGATTGGTCGTGGAATATTCGTTTTAACAGGGAATATTCGTACAACGGCACAATCATTGGTGGACCCCACAATAGAATTATTGTCGGATTGAGAAAACGACAAAAATACTTTATGAAAATAACGGCGAAAGTTTTACCGTTAACTGTTGAAACACCCGGTGTTAAAAGTACAGTAATATGCGTGGTTACATAATAGCACATGGTATTAATTATTGATGCTTACGTGATAAGTCACTCAGTTTTGTTGGTATTATTAATGTAATAATACAGAAAATCTTTTTATATAAAACAGAAGACTTTTATAAAGTTATTCTATAAATAGAATATATTATATTCTATTATGCATAGTGTTGCATAGTGTAAGACCCCAACTTATTATTAATGAAATTTAATTTTCTCTATTTATTATTTTGAAATAGTAAGGGTTGATGTGATTAATGTGGATAGTTAGGGGTAAAATACGCAAATATTTCAAAATAAGCAAGTGGTTATAAAATATTCATAGTTGTTAGGGAATATTCGTTTGGTCGTGGAATATTAAATGCTTGTAGGGAATATTAAATGACGATGACAAGTATGACCATGTGTGGGCCCCATACTTGAGCGATTGGATGAAGAAAGCGACAAATATAAGTTGGTTAAAAATAACTTGGCGTAGTTGTTACCATTAATATTGTTAAAATACTAAATTGGTTAAAAACAGAAGAGCATTACGGTATTGCACCAATTATTGATTCTTACGTAAGAAGGCTTTACTCAATAATGATTACGATAATTATTGCTCAAAGATTTTATTGATTCAATAATTGTTGCGTTGATATTTTATATTCTTGTTGTTTCAATAATTGTCATTACACAATATTTTCATTATCGAAGCAATAATTCATATTATCTGAATAATATTATTAGATAACATTATTGGCAATGTCTAGAAAGTTCGCCTCAAGGAGAGGTTTGGTCACCTAATTGCGCGCCAAGAAGGAGAAATTCTTATTGAAAGCCCCTCTTTCCTAGGAAGGCGCACGGTTGTCAATATTGTGATTACGTAATATTATTTGTGAATAATTAATTATTGATTTATATGATGAGGAAAATATTGATTTTATGTGGATATAGATGGAGAAAAATTTTAATGTGACAATTGTTGAAAATTAAAATTTTATCTTTTCTCGATAAGATAATGTATTATTATATTTTAATAAGATAATAATGGTGATATTTTTACAACGAATGTGGGATATATGAGTATACGAGGAGGAAGAGTATTTTTTTGTTGCAATAAATGTTTAAAACATGTTAAACATGCTCATTGGACCCCATTTATTGATGAAATTTGATTATAGCTCAGAAATTGCTGGTTGGGGTATGGAATGAAGGTTTAGAGAGAGTTGTTTAGTAGTCCTCACCATTTTTGTAAAATAATGTATCAATAAATGTGATGTGGATTTATTTGAGTATAGATATTGTCAGAAGATAATATTTGTATTTAAACTCACAGTTTTAATGTTGTAATAATAAAGTTGTAGTTGTTTACGTACCATGTATTCGACAACTCGGAATGGGTGATGTATACCTATTTTGGGGGCGCCACGGTTGGTATCGAGCTTAGGGATATGATCTCTGGCGAGAGATCGGGGAATAGAAATAGAGGGAGAGGCGAGTAAATCCTTCGCTAGTGTGTCCTACCTAAGCTTATTTGTTAGTTGGTCAATTATATAGGGATATTATGTGATATATTGATTTCCTTAATTAACCCTTGTTTTATGGCGTATTTGAGAATGTCGTCGAGAATATTAACAATGGAAATGAGGACCGTGGAGACGCTTTGTACTCACCAACGAGGAGAAGCGTGCAACAGTCGGGCAATGTTCCTCCCTGTGAACAACACCATTGAAAGCGAGATGATGAACGAGGGGATGTTTAGAAGTTTTTTGCGATTCATGCAAAATCGCACGAGGAGACTCGTGTTCAAAATACAGGAGGAAATGATAGCAATTCACGGGTTGTCACATGCAAGCGATTCAAAGAGTTGGGACCACCGAATTTAAGGGAAAGCGAGATCCGATCATGGCGGAAACATGGGTCAAGCAAATTACCAAGATATTCGATGTCTTGGGATGCACAGAGGAATGAGAAGGTTCCATTCGCCACCTTTATGTTCCGTGGTGAGGCGGACTCTTGGTGGGAGTCTCGTGAAGCGTACCCATCCGTACCGCACTTCGGCATGTCTTGGGAGACGTTTCAGAAGCTATTTAATGACAAATACTTTCTTGAAAGTGTTCGTCATATGAAGGAAGTGGAGTTCATCAGATTGGAATAAAACAACATGACGGTGTCTCAGTACGAGGCAAAGTTTGCAGAGTTATCCAGGTTTGCACCTCATTTGGTGGAGAATGAGGAACGTATGACGCGGATGTTTCTGAGAGGTTTGAAACCCTAAGATACGACAATATCTCATTTCTTATAAATTTTCTCTCTATTCGAGATGTTGTTTAATGAGGCTCAATTGTTAGAGCGAGATAACGAGTATATTCAACCGAGGACCATAACCGAGGATCGTACTGGAGATAGCGATCAGCGAGAATAATGATAACGGAGGAGAAAAAGCAGACGGACAAAAATGGTAACCACTCGATGGTAATCATGGCTATGAAAATAGAAAAAGCGAGTCGGGAGGAGATTTTAAAAGAGGAGATTTAACAACGACCATGAAGACGAAGGCAGCGGTCTTGGCGAAGAATCGGTTCTAAGGGAGGAGAACGACCACCGGTCATATGCTACAAATGCGAAAAGAGGGACATATCGGTCAAAGCGCCCACAACAGTTCAAGGTATGCAATAATTGTGGAAAGGAAGGACATATCGCCGAGATTATACAGTAGCGAAACCTAGTTCAATGGGGACGGTGACTCAAAAGATCGTCCCAAAAAAGTCAAAGTCAACGATTCCGGAAGAGCGTTTGTTGTGGATTGGTCAAAATACGAGAAACCCAAACGAGGTGATCACGGGTAAGCTATTTATAAATTCTTGCGAAGTTTATACCTTACTTGATACCGGTGCTACCCATTCATTTATCTCTCTGCATGTGCTCAACGTTTAAACTTGACAGGAGAAATTAGACTTTGACCTATCTGTGGAAACTCCGTTAGAGAAACTTTCATCACATCCATTGTTTATAAATCTTGTTTGATTCAAGTTGGCACCATCACCTTACCATTGACCTTATCTCTTTAAAGATACTTGCTTTTGATGTGATTTTAGGGATTGATTGGTTAACTACTCATCATGCCAAAATTGATTATTTTCGTAAGGTTGTTAGTTTTCATATTCCTAACCAACTCGTTATGATTTAATTCAAGCAACTAAACCATTAAAATCAATCACTATCATATCTAATCATAAAGCTATTCGTTTATTGAAAAGCGGATGTAAAGCTTTCTTAGCCCATGTTATGGATTTGAATAAAGACACGTCAAATTTGAATAATATTTCTGTTGTTATTGACTTTCCGACATATTTCACGAAGAACTTCCGGTCTACCCCGTAACGTGAAGTTGAATTCTTTATTGATCTTGAACCCGTACAAAGCCCATTTCTAAAACCCCATATCGAATGGCTCCTATTGAACTTCAGGAGTTAAAGGTCCAACTACGAGAATTATTGGACATCGGTTTCATTAGCCCTAGTACATCTCCTTGGGGTGCTCTGTTTTATTCAGTAAAGAAGAAAGGCGGGAGTATGCGACTTTTTGTATTGACTATCGGGGAATTGAACCATGTCACCATCAAGAATAGGTATCCTCTACCTCGTATTGATGACTTGTTTGACCCGATTGCAAGGGGCACAATTCTTTTCAAAAATTGATCTTAGATTCGGATATCATCGGTGAAGATTAGAATCGAGGATATTCAAAGAGCGCTTTTCGAACTCGGTATGGGCATTATGAATTCTTAGTCATGTCTTTCGGACTAACTAATGCTCCTGCGGCTTTCATGGATATGATGAACCGAGTATTCAAGGATTATTTGGATCGGTTTGTTGTTGTCTTTATTGATGACATCCTTATATATTCCAAAAGTCGTGAAGATCATGAGCACCATTTGAAGTTTGGTACTCAAAGGCTTCGTGAAAACCAACTATATGCCAAATTGAAGAAATGCGAGTTACGCTTGAGGAAGTAGCATTTCTTGGGCGCATCAGTGTCAAAACATGGAGTATCTGTTGATCCGACGAAGATTGAAGCAATATAAAGTTGGGAGCAACCGAAGTTTGTCATGATCAAGCACGTAGTTTTTGGACTTATTTGGTTATTATCGGAGATTCGTGGAAGGGTTTTCTCGAATCGCTACTCCATTAACCTAGCTAACTCGGAAGGATACAAAATTCGTTTGGAGTGAAGAATGCGAGAAGAGTTTCCAAGAGCTTAAGAGGAGACTTATTTCTAAGACTGTTTCTAACAATACCATCCGGTTCGGATGGATTTGTTATCTACTGACGATGCTTCGGTGCAAAGGGTTAGGATGTGTTCTCATGCAACGTGGGAAAGTCATAGCCTATGCCTCGCGACAACTTAAAGAGTATGAGAGGAATTATCCTACTCATGATCTAGAGTTAGCAAGATGATCGTTTTCATGCTTAAAGATATGGAGGCACTATCTATATGGGGAGAAAGTGGAGATATATTCGGACCATAAAAGCCTTAAATATTTCTTCACTCAAAAAAGAACTCAACATGCTGGCAATGACGTTGGCTCGAGCTATTGAAAGACTACGACCACACTATTCAATACCATCCCGGAAAAGCGAACGTGGTAGCCGACGCGTTGAGTAGAAGATCATATGCGGAACGAAGTGCGATGATGTCAAGTATATACGACAGAGAGCCAACTTTAATAGAAAAAGTTAAGGTTGCTCAAGCCACCGACCGGAGCCGATGCGTATGAAGAAGAAAGTACAAGAAGGAGCTATTCCTAAGCGAGAATTGATGAAGAAGGAATACTTGAGTCCACTCTAGACTTTGTGTTCCTAACGACTCGATTTGAAGTGCAAGATTATGATGGAGGCACACAATACACCATTTGCAATCCATCCGGAAGTACTAAAATGTATCGTGATCTTGACATACATTTTGGTGGAACAATATGAAGAGAGAGATTGCAAAGTTTATCTCAATGTGTTTAACTTGCCAATGTGTAAAAGGCGGAGCATCTAGTACCTAAGGGTCCGTTGCAACCACTTGAGATTCCGAAATGGAAGTGGGAACACATTACCATGGATTTCGATTATGTGTCTTCCTACGGTTTCTCAAGGCATCAATGCTATTTGGGTTATTGTTGATAGATTAACCAAGTCTGCTCATTTCTTGCCGATACGGGAGACTTATTCCCTTGAACGTCTTGCTAGTATGTACGTGAATGAGATTGTGAGGTTTCATGGCATGCCTGTATCCATAGTTTCGGATCGTGACCCAAGATTCACTTCAAGATTTTGGGTTAGCTTGCAAAAAGCTATGGGCATGGATTTGCGATTTAGTTCGGCATACCATCCCCAAACGGATGGACAATCAGAGAGGACTATTCAAACTCTTGAAGATTTATTAAGACTCTGTGTCCTAGACTTCAAGGGTAGTTGGGATAAGTATTTACCATTGGTGGAATTCTCCTACAACAACAGTTATCAGGCAAGTATAGGTGTAGCTCCATTTGAAGCATTATATGGACGAAAGTGTCGCTCTCCAGTATGTTGGGACGAGGTGGGTGAAGCAACACTGTTGGGACCCGAGTTGGTACGTATGACTACGTAAAAGATCCAAATGATTCGACAATGTATACAAACGGCACAAGATCGACAAAAGAGTTATGCGGATCTTCATCGAAAGGACGTGGAATTTAGTGTAGGGGATCATGTATTATTGCGAGTTGCTCCATGGAAGGGAGTTACAAGATTTGGGAATAGAGGAAAGCTCAATCCACGATTTATTGGTCCATTTCAAATTCTTGACCGAGTAGGAAATGTAGCCTATAGACTCGCGTTACCTCCGAGTATGTCTCGTGTTCATAATGTGTTTCACATATCTGTACTTCGTAAATATGTGAAAGACCCGAACCACGTTATAGAGTTAGAACCGGACGAGATAGCCGAAGACTTAACGTATGAGGAGGTACCTGTCAAGATTTTGGATAGGAAGGAGCATGTCCCTACGCCAAGAAAGGTCATACCACAAGTTAAAGTTTTGTGGAGGAATCATGCTATAGAGGAAATGACCTGGGAATTGGAAACGGAAATGAAAGCGAGGTATCCTCACCTTTTCGAAACACCAGGTACGTACGTTAATTTCGAGGACGAAATTTCATAAGGAGGGGAGGTTGTAAGACCCCAACTTATTATTAATGAAATTTAATTTTCTCTATTTATTATTTTGAAATAGTAAGGGTTGATGTGATTAATGTGGATAGTTAGGGGTAAAATATAAATATTTCAAAATAAGCAAGTGGTTATAAAATATTCATTGTCATTCGGGGAATATTCGTTTGGTCGTGGAATATTCAACTGCTTGGGAATATTCGCATGACGACTGGTAGCGACCATGTGTGGGCCCCATAACGGAAAGCGATTGGATGAAGAAAACGACAAATATAAGTTGGTTAAAAATAACGGCGTAGTTGTTACCGTTAATACTGTTAAAATACTCGGTGGTTAAAACACAAGGTAGCACCAGTATTGCACTCAATTATTGATTTTACGTAAGAAGGCACTACTCAATAATGGTTACGATAATTCTGCTCAAAGATTTTATTGATTCAATAATTCTTTGCGTTGATATTTTATATTCTTTGTTGTTTCAATAATTGTCATTACACAATATTTTTCATTATCGAAGCAATAATTCATATTATCTCGAATAATATTATTAGATAACATTATTGGCAATGTCTAGAAAAGTTCATCTAAGGAGAGGTTTGGTCACCTAATTGTTGCTACCAAGAAGGAGAAATTCTTATTGGAAAGCCCTTCTTTCCTGAAGCGCACTGGTTGTCAATATTGTGATTCTCGTAATATTATTTGTGAATAATTAATTATTGATTCATATGATGAGGAAAATATTGATTTTATGTGGATATAGATGGAGAAAAATTTTAATGTGACAATTGTTGAAAATTGAAATTTTATCTTTTTCGATAAGATAATGTATTATTATATTTTAATAATATAATAATGGTGATATTTTACAACGAATGTGTGATATATGAGTATACGAGGAGGAAGAGTATTTTTGTTGCAATAAATGTTTAAAACATGTTAAACATGTCTGGTGGACCCCATTTATTGATCGAAATTTGATTATAACTTTATAAAATTGCCCGTTTGTGGATTTCGGTCAATTTCTGTTTGGAATTTGGAAAACTTTCTTTCTGTAAAGTTGTAGAGAATTGAATTTCCTATAAAAACTCATGAGATTTGAATTTTCTGATAAAAGGGCTATTTATTATGAATTATTGATGTTACGAAATTTCGAATAATTGATTTTTGGAAGTTTTAATTATTTTAAATAATAAAAACGTTTTTGATTTGTTTGGTAGACTTATTTGTTGTCAAGCATGGCTGAATTCAGATCATAGATTGTGTGCGAGGAATTTATATATAATATATTAATATTATATTAAATTTTCGCTTTGGTGTTCTAAGCAATTTTCTATAAATAGGGTGCTTAGGTTAGAATTGAAAATCACACCGTAAATCAAGTTTTTCTCTCTATATTATCGAGTGTATTCTTGTGAGTATTTTGAGTATAATTTGAGTATTGCTATTCTAATGCAAGTTCAAGTCATAGCTTTATATCCTGTTTGTTTAATTTGTAAGACCGATCTTTCGAGGTAAGGATATTTTTTTTCAGTAATGATATTATTTCTTCAATATCATTATGTTGAAATATTGATCTGAAGTTTTTATCAAATTTGGAACTTTTGGTGTCTGAGTTATTATTCACGATATCGACCTAATTATTCACGATATCTACATTATTCACGAATACGGCAAGACTATTCATCGAAAAATGAAAATTTTCTTTTCGTCCAAAATATCTATTCTGGATACTAGCTTTGATTGTATCCATGTTTTGATCATTCTTAAATTTTACACCACTGCGATTATTTTTGAGGTATTTTTGGACATGAATAAAACAAAGTACGAATCCTTAATCCTTAATCCTTGTCATTTTGTTTCACTTTGGATTCGTTTCTTTAAAAATATTTTCATCATCTTGGTCTTAAATGATGATATTATGGAATATCTTTGGCTCAGAGTGCAAAGATGAATGATTTCTGAAGAATATCTTTGGCTGTAGTGCAAAAGATGAAGCAGTGTTTAGATGAACATGATTAATCGATGAATATCTTTGGCTGTAGTGCAAAGATGAATATGTGATTCCGGATATATATTGATTGATGTTATAGGGATAAAAGATAGAGCGATGAACTTTTAAATTCATACATGGAAGATAGTAGTTTGCATTCTCTACTTAACTCTTCTAATGAATTATTATTTCATTGCGAATATTGATTTAAAATTTGTTGTCTATTGTATTCTATTAGATTTTTCCTGTTGAAGACTAACGGTAATTTGTTGTATATTATCTTAGTCATACTATTCTTTTCTTGAGTTAGTTGAGCTCACCCTTTTCCTTTTTGTTCCATTTTTTCTCGGGAGGCGAGAATATAGCGAGTATTGAGTGGGGTATGGAATGAAGGTTCTAGAGAGAGTTGTTTAGTAGTCCTCACCATTTTTGTAAAATAATGTATCAATAAATGTGATGAGGATTTATTTGAGTATAGATATTGTCTAGAAGATAATATTTGTATTTAAACTCATAGTTTTACTGTTGTAATAATAAAGTTGTAGTTGTTTCTGTACCATGTATTGACAACTCAGAATGGGTGATGTATACCTATTTTGGGGGCGTCACACATAGTGTCTGCATAGTGTTTTGCATAGTAAAATCTTTTTATATAAAACATAATACTTTTATAAAGTTATCTGTTTTATTAGACAATAATTAGAATATATTATATTTTATTATGCATAATATTTGCATAGTAAAATCTTTTATAAAGTTATTCGTTTTATTAGATTATAAATAGAATATATTTTATTTTATTTAAAAGATTTTGCTTTAAATATGGATCGTCAGATTAAAGTAAATCAATCTGGACGTATCATGAGTTAGTTACTATGCCGTCTATTTTTCTATAAATAGAAGCTCATTCCTTCATTATTTTCTTACGAATTCACTGAAACTCTCGAGAGATAAACTATAGAGAGAAAGAAGAAAGTATTATGCTACTTCACTACTTATATATCCAGTACTCTTCTTCTTAAGGTAGGGAATATTATTTGTTGTACTCGTAGGGAGTATTATTTCTTTTGTATTCATGAAGAGAACTTCTGTTATTCTATTCTTTATTATTACGTTGGAATAACTCAGATACTGTGAGCTACCCTATACTTGGTGACATTCTTATATTATTCCGTGTTTTTTACTATTCATTGGAATATCCCATCATGCGTTTTATGACCGGACTCGATTCCGCTCTTTACTAGTCTCGTTGGAATATCCTCGTACATGCGTTTACTTGACGGACTGGTTAAAATCTTTATTATTATTTTGTTGGAATATCCATCTCAGACGTTTTACGCCGGACTGATTTAAATCCTTATTAATATTCTGTTGAAATAACCGGTCTATTCGAAGTACCGCATGCATGGTGATTTCTGTTGTTATTCCATTCTTTATTATTATGTTGGAACATCTTGTCGGGCATGTAATTTTACCGACCGGTTTTGTTATTTAGTATTCATTGGAATAATGCCTACATGCGGCAAGTACCGCATGCATGGTGATTTCTTTTGTTATTCCATTCTTTATTATACTCAGTTGGTTGAAGTTTTGACTTCTATACTCCATCAAATTAGTGGAATATCCTTGATAATTGCGTTTCATCCAGTATCTTTTCATGAAAATATTCTTCTAAGCATTCTTGAATTTTACTCTACAAAGCAGTGTCATGTTTACAATTTAGACGTTGTTGGTTCTTGGACAAATTAATTCTTGAACTTGTTTTATTGAATTCTTATATCATTGTCATCATCCTCATATTTATATTTTTTTGAAAGTCATCTGTGGCCTGTAGTGCATAAATAGACTTGGTATGATTATGACCAGGGATTATTAGGTGTAATCATGACCGTAATGTTACAAATGATGTGGTAAAAGTCCTCATTGGCCCGTAGTGCATTGATGGACAGTTGTTGGCATGATCATGACCATTAATGAATACACAAATATTCTTGGCCCGTAGTGCATGAATAATTGTGGTCATGATACTAAAGAATATCATTGGCCGTAGTGTAGGGGTGATTCGATGATGTGGATTATTTATTGTCGAGTCCCAAATGATAAAAGTGATGAAAAACCTTTAAATCATAAAAGATAGTAGATTTTATTCTCTACTTGACTCTTTTAATGGATTGCTTGTTCACTGCAGTTAAACTTTTTGTTTGTTATATTGTATCGGTTTAACAATTTAAGGCTAATGATAATTTATTCTCGCATTATCTTAGTCATAATATTTCTTCTTGGGCTAGTTGAGCTCACCCTTTTCTTTCATTGTTCTTCGTGAAATGAGAATATAGTTGGAACGAGTGAGGAACGGAGTGATGGTCCTAGATGGTGCATTAGTAGTCCTCACTATTCTATGAAATAGTGTGATAATAATTGTAATGAGGACTCCTTTTGAGTTTGTATACTCTCTAGTAGGCAATATTTGTATTCAAACTCACAATTTATGTTTTGTTGTATTGTACATGACAGTTGTATTATTAAGTTGCATTTGAATTATGTACCTTGTATCTGGCGACTCAAGATGGGTGATGTATACCTATTTTGGGGGCATCACAGTTGGTATCAAAGCTTAGGGATATGATCCCTGGCTAAGATGTGAGACTAGAACTAGGAGGGGAGAGACGGGGGAATTCCTTTGCTAGTATGACCTACTTAAATTTATTTTGTATTTAAATTGGTTGGTCAGAGTTTAGAGATAATATGTTACATGTCAACTAACCCTTGTTTTGTGGCAGTATCTAAAAATGACATTCGAGAATGTTGAGAATAGCAATGGAGCACAAGAGACCGTCGAGTCTCCACATATCAATAATCAGTATACTGTGCATCAGGAAGGCGAAAATCCTCATGCAAACAACAACACGGACCAAATGATGAATGATGGATTGTTTAGAGGCATTATGCAATTCATGCAACATCAGGCGAGAGCGGCTCCTATCCAAAATATAGGTGGAAACACTGGAAACTCTCGGACGGTCACCGCTAAACAGTTTAAGGAGCTGGGACCACCGAAGTTTATTGGAGAGCCAAAAACACTTAAGGCGGAAGCATGGATAAAGCAGATCACCAAGATATTTGATGTCTTGGGATGCTCCGAGGAGCAAAAGGTTCCCTTCGCCACCTTCATGTTATGTGAAGAGGCGAGACATGGTGGGAATCTGTAAAACATACCCAGCCTGACGCACTCAAGATGTCTTGGGAGAAGTTCCAAGAACTATTCAACGACAAGTACTTTCCTGAGAGTATTCGTCACATGAAATAAGTAGAGTTTATCAAATTGGAACAAAACAATATGACCGTGTCGCAATACGAGGCTAAATTTGCGGAGTTATCCCGGTTTGCATCCCATTTGGTCGATAATGAGGAGCGAATGACGCGAATGTTTTTAAGAGGTTTGAAATCGGAGATACATCAATATCTTATTTCTCATACGTCAAGTTATTGGAGCGCTGATAACGGAGTCAACGATAAACCAAGAACTAAAAGAAGCCAGGTAGCATGAAAATACCAGTGGTATCAGCCATCTAAATGGTGACAACAAACGTGGAGGGAATCAACAAGCCAGAAATGGTAACCACTTCGGTGGTAATCATGGCCAAGACAGTAAAAATGCACATTTCAAGAAAAGGAGATTCAACAATGATGGAAGAGACGCCAAAGACCAAGACCATTGTTAAGGGAAGGAGAACGACCACCTATCATATGCTTCAAATGCGGAGGGAGGGACACATTAGTCCAAAGCTGCGATGATGTCCGCCCAAAGCATGTTATAATTGTAGAAGAGAAGGTCACTTAGCTCGATTTTTGTCGTTCATCAAGACAAGTTCAAGTTCGCACGATGGAGGCACCAAAGGCCTTCCCGAGAAAAGTCAAAGCCAGGTAGTGTGAGGGAGAGTGTTTATTGTGACCTCCCAGAAAGCAAAGAACCCGAATGAGGTCATCACGGGTAAGCTTATCATAAACTCTAGCGAAGTCTATACCTTATTTGATACCGGTTCTACCCATTCTTTTATTTCTCCTGCTTTCGCTCAACGATTAAATTTGACTCCGGAAAAATTAGACTTTAACTTATCTATAGAAACTCCAGTTGGAGAAACCTTCATTACATCCACTGTTTATAAGTCTTGTTTGGTTCAAATCGGTACCCTCACATTACCTGTCGATCTTATTTCATTAAAAATACTTGCATTTGACGTAATTCTAGGGATTGATTGGTTAACTACTCATCATGCAAAAATTGATTATTTTCGTAAGGTTGTTAGCTTTCATATTCCTAATCAACCTATTATGCGAATTCAAGAAACCAAACCATTAAAATCAATCACTGTCATCTCAAGCCATAAAGCTATTCGTTTATTAAAAAACGGATGTCAAGCTTTCTTAGCTCATGTCACGGATCTAATCAAAAATACGTAAGTTTTGAATGATATTTCTATTGTTAATGAATTTCCTGACGTATTCCCTGAAGAACTTCCTGGCCTACCCCCAGAGCGTGAAATTAAATTTTTTATCGACCTTGAACCTGGTACAAAACCTATTTCCAAAGCCCCATATTGAATGGCTCCTATTAAACTTCAGGAGTTAAAGACCCAACTACAGGAATTGTTAGACATCAGTTTCATTCGTCCTAGTACTTCTCCTTGGGGTGCTCCTGTTCTATTCGTGAAAAAGAAAGATGGGAGTATGCGACTTTGTATTGATTATCGGGAGTTAAATCATGTCACCATCAAAAATAGGTACCCATTGCCACGTATTGATGACCTGTTTGACCAGTTGCAAGGAGCCAAATTCTTTTCAAAGATTGATCTTCGTTCCGGATATCACCAATTGAAGATTAGAACCGATGACATTCCAAAGACGGCCGTAACTCCTTCAGACGGGCATTATGAATTCCTAGTCATGTCCTTTGGATTGACTAATGCTCCGCCGCTTTCATGGATATGATGAACCGAGTATTCAAGGAATATTTGGATCACTTTGTGGTCGTCTTTATTGATGACATCCTTATTTATTCCAAAAGCCATGAAGATCATGAGCAACACTTGAGGCTGATACTCCAAAAGCTTTGTGAATACAAGCTTTATGCCAAGTTAAAGAAATGCGAGTTCTGGCTTGAGGAAGTAGCATTCACGGGGCACGTGGTATCAAGTCATGGAATATCCGTTGACCCAAAGAAAGATTGAATCTATTCAAAGTCGGGAGCAACCTAAATCAAATGGATCAAGTACATAGCTTTCTCGGCTTAGCGTGTTATTATCTGAGATTCGAGAAAGGGTTTTCTCGAATCGCTACTCCACAAACTCAGCTGACTCAGAAAGATACAAAGTTCGATTGGAGCGAGAAATGTGAGAAGAGTTTTCAAGAACTCAAGAGGAGACTCATTTCAACACCTGTTCTGACAATACCATCTGGTTCGGAGGGATCTGTCATCTACAGTGATGCTTCAGGCAAAGGGTTAGGATGTGTTCTCATTCAACATGGGAAAGTCATAGCCTATGCCTCACGACAACTCAAAGAATATGAGAGGAATTATCCTACTCATGATCTAGAGTTGGCAGCTGTTGTCTTCGCACTAAAGATTTGGAGGCATTACTTATATGGGGAGAAAGTAGAGATCTTTATGGATCATAAAAGCCTCAAATATTTCTTCACTCAAAAGGAACTCAACATGCGACAACAACGTTGGCTTGAACTGTTGAAAGATTATGATCATACCATCCTGGAAAAGTGAACGTGGTAGCTGACGCATTGAGTAGAAGATCATATATGGGTACGGATGCGATATTGTCAACGCAAAGGCCCATTTTGTATGACTTGCAAAGGATGGAGATAGAGTTAAAGACTCTAGGGACCCATGTGATGATGGCAAATATACGAGTAGAACCGACTTTAATTGATAAAATTAAAGCTACTCAAGCTACAGACCTGGAGCTGATGCGTATGATGAAGAAAGTGCAAGAAGGTGCTATGCCGGAAACAAGAATCGATGAAGAAGGAATACTTCGAGTCAACTCCAGACTTTGTGTTCCTAACGACCCTGATTTAAAGTATAAAATCATGATGGAGGCACATAACACACCATTTGCAATCCATCCTGGGTGTACCAAAATGTATCATGATATTCGTCATACATTTTGGTGGAGCAATATGAAGAGAGAGATAGCGGTGTTTATCTCAAGGTGTCTAATGTGTCACCGAGTCACGGCAGAGTATCAAGTACCAAAAGGTCCATTGCAACCACTTGAAATTCCAGAATGGAAGTGGGAGCACATTACCATGGATTTCGTTACCGGTCTTCCCAAAGTTTCTCAAGGCATAGATTTGATTTGGGTCATTGTTGATAGATTGACCAAGTCTGCTCATTTCTTACCGATACGATAAACTTATACACTTGAACGTCTTGCTCATATGTACATAAACGAGGTTGTAAGATTGCATGGTATACCAGTATCCATAGTTTCTGATCGAGACCCAAGATTCACTTCAAGATTTTGGGTTAGTTTGCAAAAAGCTATGGGCACGAATTTTACGATTTAGTTTTTCGAAGATATCATCCTCGCATTGACGGCAAAATGGAGAGGACGATTCAAACTCTTGAAGATCTCTTAAGACTCTGTGTCCTTGACTTCAAGGGAAGTTGGGATAAGTTCTTACCATTGGTGGAGTTTCCCACAACAACAGCTTATCAAGCAAGTATCGCATGGCTCCATTCAAGCATTGTATGGAAGAAAGTGTCGCTCTCAAAGATATCTTTGGGATGAGGTGGGTGAAGCAACGTTGTTGGGACCGGAGTTGGTACGTATGACTACGAAAAAGATTCAAACGATCCGACAACGTATAAAATCCTCACAAGATCGACAAAAGAGTTATGCTGATCTTCATCGAAAGGACGTGGAATTCGATATAGGAGATCATGTGTTGTTACGTGTTGCTCCATGGAAAGGAGTTACGAGATTTGGAAGGAGAGGAAAGCTCAATCCTCGATTTATCGGCCCATTTTTAATCCTTGATCGAGTAGGAACTGTGGCCTATAGACTCGCTTTACCGCCAAGTATGTCTCGTGTTCATAACATTTTTTACATATCCATGTTACGTATATATGTGGAAGACCCGAACCACATTATTGAGTTAGAACTGGATGAAATAGCGGAAGATTTGACGTAAGAAGAGGTTCTTGTTCAAATCTTGGATAAGAAGGAACATATTCTATGCTCCAAGGTTATACCTCAAGTCAAAGTTTTGTGGAGAAACCACAATGTTGAGGAAATGACTTGGGAGTTAGAATCTGAAATGAAATCAAGGTATCATTACCTCTTCAATATACCAGGTACGAACCCTAATTTTGAGAGCGAAATTTCATAAGAAGGGGAGATTGTAAAACCCCAACTTTTTGAATAAAGATGAATTTTCTATAAAATATTATTTTTGAATATTATGGAGTGAAATTGATATAATGTTAAAGTTGCGGGTAATATTTATAAATTTTGCAAAGTACGCAAGTTGTTATATAATATTCGATTGGTCGGGGAATATTCATTTTAACAGGAATATTCGTATAACGGCACAATCATTGGTGGACCCACAACGGAATTATTGTTTGATTGAGAAAACGATAAAAAATACATTATGAAAATAACGGCGGAAGTTTTACTGTTAATCGTTGAAACACCCGGTGTTAAAAAATGTAAGAATACGCTGTGGTTGCATAAGTAGCACACCAGTATTAATTATATATGCTTACGTGATAAGTCACTCGGCTTTTGTTGGTATTATTAATGTAATAATACATAAAATCTTTTTATATAAAATAGAATACTTTTATAAAGTTATTCTATAAATAAAATATATTATATTCTATAGTGTTGCATATATAGTCAGTTTTGCATAGTAAAATCTTTTTATATAAAACATAATACTTTTATAAAGTTATTTGTTTTATTAGATAATAATTAGAATATATTATATTTTATTATGCATAGTATTTGCATAGTGCCTACATAGTAAAATCTTTTATAAAGTTATTTGTTTTATTAGATTATAAATAGAATATATTATATTTTATTTAAAAGATTTTGCTTTAAATATATGGACCGCCGATTAAAGTAAATCAAACGGACCGTTTCATGAGTTAGTTACTATGCATTCCATTTTTCTATAAATAGAAGCTCATTCCTCGCATTATTTTCTTATTTAATTCACTTTGAAACTCTAGAGAGATAAACTATAGAGAGAAAGAAGAAATTATCTCGCTACTTCACTACTTATATATCCAAAGACTTTTCTTCTTAAGGTAGGGAATATTATTTGTTGTACTCATTGGGAGTATTATTTCTTTTGTATTCATGAAGAGAACTTCGTTATTCCATTCTTTATTATTCATTTGAATAACTCAGATAATGCTGAGCTACCCTATACTTGGTGAAATTCTTCTATTATTTCGTCTTTACTATTCTCATTGGAATATCCTGCTCACAGCAATTCGATTCCGCTTTTTATTATTCTGCTTTATTTACTTTTACGCCGGATTGATTAAAATCTTTTATTATTCGTTGGAATATCTCATCATGCTGTTTTACGCCGACCGATTCAAATCCTTATTAGTATTCTCGTTGAATAACTCGCCTATGCCAAGTACCGCATGCATGGTGATTTCTATTGTTATTCCATTTTTTATTATTCATTGGAACATCCCGCTTGCATTTAATTTACCGACCGGTTCCGTTATTTAGTATTTTGTTGAATAACTGTCTATGCGCGGCACCGCATGTATGGTGATTTCTTTTGTTATTCCATTCTTTATTATACTCATTGGTTAAAGTTTTGACTTCTATACTCCATGAAATTAGTGGAATATCCTTGATAATTGCGCTTCATCCAAAGATCTTTTCATGAAAATATTCTTCCGAGCATTCTTGAATTTTACTCTACAAAGCAAAGGTCATGTTTACAATTTAGACGTTGTTGGTTCTTGGACAAATTAGTTCTTGAACTTGTTTTATTGAATTCTTATATCATTGTCATCATCCTCATATTTATATTTTTTTAAAGTCATCTCGTATTCAGTAGTGCATGATGGACTTAGTATGATTATGACCGTGGATTATTCGGTGTAATCTGCTTAATCGTAATGTTACAAATGATGTGGTAAAAGTCCTCATTGGCCCGTAGTGCATTGATGGACGCTTGTTGGCATGATCATGACCATTAATGAATACACAAATATTCTTGGCCCGTAGTGTATGGATAATTGTGGTCGTGATACTAAAGAAATATCATCGTCGTAGTGTAGGGGTGATTCGATGATGTGGATTATTTATTAAGTTGAGTCCAAGCGATAAAAGTGATGAAAAACCTTTTAAATCATAAAAGATAGTAGATTTTATTCTCTACTTGACTCTTTCAATGGATTGCTTGTTCCACCGCAGCTTAAACTTGATGTTTGTTATATTGTATCGCTTTTAACATTTTTAAGGCTAATGATAATTTATTCGCATTATCTTAGTTATAATATTTCATCGGGCTAGTTGAGCTCACCCTTTCTTTCACTGTTCTCTTCAGGAAATGAGAATATAGTTGGAACGAGTCGAGGAACGGAGTGATGGTCCTAGATGGTGCATTAGTAGTCCTCACTATTCTATGAAATAGTGTGATAATAATTGTAATGAGGACTCCTTTTGAGTTTGTATACTTTCTAGTAAGCAATATTTGTATTCAAACTCACAATTTATGTTTTGTTGTATTGTACATGACAGTTGTATTATTAAGTTGCATTTGAATTATGTACCTTGTATCTGGCGACTCAAGATGGGTGATGTATACCTATTTTGGGGGCATCACAGTTGGTATCAAAGCTTAGGGATATGATCCCTGGCTAAGATGTGAGATTAGAACTAGGAGGGGAGAGACGGGGGAATTCCTTTGCTAGTATGACCTACTTAAATTTATTTTGTATTTAAATTGGTTGGTCAGAGTTTAGAGATAATATGTTACATGTCAACTAACCCTTGTTTTGTGGCAGTATCTAAAAATGACATTCGAGAATGTTGAGAATAACAATGGAGCACAAGAGACCGTTGAGTCTCCACATATCAATAATCAGTATACTGTGCATCAAGAAGGCAAAAATCCTCATGCAAACAACAACACGGACCAAATGATGAATGATGGATTGTTTAGAGGCATTATGAAATTCATGCAACATCAGGCGAGAGCGGCTCCTATCCAAAATATAAGTGGAAACACTGGAAACTCTCGGACGGTCACCGCTAAACAGTTTAAGGAGCTGGGAGCACCGGAGTTTATTGGAGAGCCAAAAACACTTAAGGCGAAAGCATGGATAAAGCAGATCACCAAGATATTTGATGTCTTGGGATGCTCCGAGGAGCAAAAGGTTCCCTTCGCCACCTTCATGTTGCGTGAAGAGGCAGACATCGGTGGGAATCAGTAAAACGCACTCTGACTGGACGACTCAAGATGTCTTGGGAGAAGTTCCAAGAACTATTCAACGACAAGTACTTTCCGAGAGTATTCGCCACATGAAATAAGTAGAGTTTATCAAATTGGAACAAAACAATACGACCGTGTCGCAATACGAGGCTAAATTTGCGGAGTTATCCCGGTTTGCATCCCATTTGGTCGATAATGAGGAGCGAATGACGCGAATGTTTTTAAGAGGTTTGAAATCGGAGATACATCAATATCTTATTTCTCATACGTCAAGTTATTGGAGCGCGGTAACGAGTCAACGCAACCAAGAGAAAGCAACCGGTAGCATGAAAATACCAGTGGTATCAGTCATCGAAATGGTGACAACAAACGTGGAGGGAATCAACAAGCCAGAAATGGTAACCACTTCGGTGGTAATCATGGCCAAGACAGTAAAAATGCACATTTCAAGAAAAGGAGATTCAACAATGATGGAAGAACGTCAGCACCCGCTGTTAAGGAAGGAGAACGACCACCTATCATATGCTTCAAATGCGGAGGGGAGGGACACATTAGTCCAAACTGCGCGATGCCGTCCAAAGCATGTTATAATTGTAGAAGAGAAGGTCACTTAGCTCGATTTTGTCGTTCACCGAAGACAAGTTCAGCCACGATGGAGGCACCAAAGGCCTTCCCAGAAAAGTCAAAGCCGGTAGTGCAAGGGAGAGTGTTTATTGTGACCTCCCAGAAAGCAAAGAACCCGAATGAGGTCATCACGGGTAAGCTTATCATAAACTCTAGCAAAGTCTATACCTTATTTGATACCGGTTCTACCCATTCTTTTATTTCTCCTGCTTTCGCTCAACGATTAAATTTGACTCCGGAAAAATTAGACTTTAACTTATCTATAGAAACTCCAGTTGGAGAAACCTTCATTACATCCACTGTTTATAAGTCTTGTTTGGTTCAAATCGGTACCCTCACATTACCTTGTCGATCTTATTTCATTAAAAATACTTGCATTTGACGTAATTCTAGGGATTGATTGGTTAACTACTCATCATGCAAAAATTGATTATTTTCGTAAGGTTGTTAGCTTTCATATTCCTAATCAACCTATTATGCGAATTTAAGAAACCAAACCATTAAAATCAATCACCGTCATCTCAAGCCATAAAGCTATTCGCTTATTAAAAATGGATGTCAAGCTTTCTTAGCTCATGTCACGGATCTAATCAAAATACGCCGCTTTTGAATGATATTTCTATTGTTAATGAATTTCCGACGATTCCCTCAAGAACTTCCTCGCCTACCCCCAGAGCGTGAAATTAAATTTTTTATCGACCTTGAACCTGGTACAAAACCTATTTCCAAAGCCCCATATTGAATGGCTCCTATTAAACTTCAGGAGTTAAAGACCCAACTACAGGAATTGTTAGACATCAGTTTCATTCGTCCTAGTACTTCTCCTTGGGGTGCTCCTGTTCTATTCGTGAAAAAGAAAGATGGGAGTATGCGACTTTGTATTGATTATCTGGAGTCAATCATGTCACCATCAAAAATAGGTACCCATTGCCACGTATTGATGACCTGTTTTGACCGGTTGCAAGGAGCCAAATTCTTTTCAAAGATTGATCTTCGCTCGTTAGGATATCACCAATTGAAGATTAGAACCGATGACATTCCAAAGACGGCCGGCCAGAACTCCTGCAGACGGCATTATGAATTCCTAGTCATGTCCTTTGGATCGACTAATGCTCCCCGCCGCCTTCATGGATATGATGAACCAAAGTATTCAAGGAATATTTGGATCACTTTGTGGTCGTCTTTATTGATGACATCCTTATTTATTCCAAAAGCCATGAAGATCATGAGCAACACTTGAGGCTGATACTCCAAAAGCTTTGTGAATACAAGCTTTATGCCAAGTTAAAGAAATGCGAGTTCTGGCTTGAGGAAGTAGCATTCCTGGGGCACGTGGTATCAAGTCATGGAATATCTGTTGACCCAGCAAAGATTGAATCTATTCAAAGCTGGGAGCAACCTAAATCAGTGACCGAAGTACATAGCTTTCTCGGCTTAGCAGGTTATTATCGGAGATTCGTAGAAGGGTTTTCTCGAATCGCTACTCCACAAACTCAGCTGACTCAGAAAGATACAAAGTTCGATTGGAGCGAGAAATGTGAGAAGAGTTTTCAAGAACTCAAGAGGAGACTCATTTCAACACCTGTTCTGACAATACCATCTAGTTCGGAGGGATCTGTCATCTACAGTGATGCTTCGGGCAAAGGGTTAGGATGTGTTCTCATTCAACATGGGAAAGTCATAGCCTATGCCTCACGACAACTCAAAGAATATGAGAGGAATTATCCTACTCATGATCTAGAGTCATACCATTGTCTTCGCACTAAAGATTTGGAGGCATTACTTATATGGGGAGAAAGTAGAGATCTTTATGGATCATAAAAGCCTCAAATATTTCTTCACTCAAAAGGAACTCAACATGCGACAACGACGTTGGCTTGAACTGTTGAAAGATTATGATCATACCATCCCGAAAAGCTTAACGTGGTAGCCGACGCATCGAGTAGTAAGATCATATACAGGTACGAATGCGATATTGTCAACGCAAAGGCCCATTTTGTGTGACTTGCAAAGGATGGAGATAGAGTTAAAGACTCTAGGGACCCATGTGATGATGGCAAATATACGAGTAGAACCGACTTTAATTAATAAAATTAAAGCTACTCAAGCTACAGACCTGGAGCTGATGCGTATGAGGAAGAAAGTGCAAGAAGGTGCTATGACGGAAACAAGAATCGATGAAGAAGGAATACTTGAGTCAACTCGCACTTTGTGTTTCTAACGACCGATTTAAAGTATAAAATCATGATGGAGGCACATAACACACCATTTGCAATCCATCCTGGGCGTACCAAAATGTATCATGATATTCGTCATACATTTTGGTGGAGCAATATGAAGAGAGAGATAGCGGTGTTTATCTCAAGGTGTCTAATGTGTCAACGAGTCAAGGCAGAGTATCAAGTACCAAAAGGTCCATTGCAACCACTTGAAATTCCAGAATGGAAGTGGGAGCACATTACCATGGATTTCGTTACCGGTCTTCCCAAAGTTTCTCAAGGCATAGATTTGATTTGGGTCATTGTTGATAGATTTGTGACGCCCCCAAAATTAGGTATACGTCACCCATCTTGGGTCGCCACTTACATGGTACATAAATTCAAATACAACTTACTAATATAACTGTAGGTATAATACGACATATAAATCGTGAGTTTGAATACAAATATTGTCTACTAGATATTATACAAACTCAAAAGGAGTCCTCATTACAACTATTATCACACTATTTCACATGTAATAGTGAGGACTACTAATGCTATCCTCGGACCATTACTTCGCTCCCCGACTCGTCCCAACTATGTTCTCATTTTCAAGAGAATAAAGTGAAAGAAAGGGTGAGCTCAACTAGCCCAAAAGAAGAAATATTATGACTAAGATAATGCGTAATAAATTATCATTAGTTTCAACAATGTTGTTAAACCGATAAAATACAATAGACAAACCGCTTTAATCATAAATGAATAAGCAATCCATTAAAAGAGTCAAGTAGAGAATAAAGTCTACTATCTTTTAGGTTTTAAAAGGTTTTCATCAATTTTTATCACGAGACTCAAATTTTAATAAATAAACCACCACATCTAATCATCCCCGCACTCACTGGCCAAGGATTTTCATCAAATTATCAATGGTCACGACTATACCGAATCACCCCCGGTCATAATCATACCAAAAACTATCCATCATCGCATTATGTGCCACTAAGGACTTTTGTCACATCATTTATATCAAGTCATGATTATACCGAATGATCCTCGTCATAATCATACTAAGTTCATCTATGCACGTAAGCCAAAGATAACATAATATAACATGAGGATGATGACAATGACATAGTAATTCAATAAAACAAGTTCAAGAATTATTTAATCCATGAATTATTAACGCCCAAATTGTCAACATGACATCGCTTTCAGAGAGTAAAATTCAAGAATGATCGTAAGAATATTTCCATGAAAAGATATCGATGAAACGCAAATATCAAGGATATTCTACTAATTTCATGGAGTATAGAAGTCAAAGTTTTAACCAACTGGGTATAATAAAGAATGGAATAACAAAAGAAATCACCATGCATGCGGTATCAGATGGACAAAGTTATTCCAATGTAATAATAATAACTAACTGTGTCGTGAAATTCACACCGACTGGATGTTCCAAATGTAATAATAAAGATGGAACTGCATCCTGTAAAAACACACAGATAGGATATTCCAATGAGAATGATAAAGACGGAACCAGTCCTGTAAAACACATGCACAGGATGTTCCAATGTAATAATAAAATCGGAACTGTGTCCGGTGTAAAACACATGCATGTGATGTTCCAATGTAATAATAGAAGAATGTCACCAAGTATAGGTAAATCACAGATACAAAAGTTATTCCAATGTAATAAATATGAATGGAATAACATAAGGATTTCACCAAGTATAGGTATGCCACAGATACAAAGTTATGTATAGGTATGCCACTTTTTACAAAAGTTATTCCAATGTAATAATAATGAATGGAATAATGTAAGTTCTCTTCAAGAAGAAAGAATAACACCCTCACCGTAAAAGAACCTAATATAGTAAGTAGTGAAGTAAAGTATACTCTTCTTCTTTCTATAATTTTTCTCTATAGCTTCTTTCTATAATTTCTCTCTCTAGAGTTTCAATGAATTCGTAAGAAAATAATGAAGGAATGAGCTTCTATTTATAGGAAAATGGAATGCATAAGAAACTAATCCATGAAGCATTCAGATTGATTTACTTTAACTGACTATCCATATTTAAAGAAAAATCTTTTAAATAAAATATAATATATTCTATTTATATAAAAACATTTTACTATGCAAAACACTATGCAAAACTACTAAACACTAAAAACACTATGCAACACTATGCATAATAAAATATAATATATTCTATTTATGTAATAACTTTAATAAAGTATTCTATTTTATATAAAGATGTTTCGCTTTTATTACGTTAATAATACTTAATAAAACAAAACGTCATTATCGCTATAATAATTCATATTATTAATCGACAATAATGGAATCAAACCGAAAGTGACTTCTCACATAAGCATCAATAATCAATACCGTGTGCTACTACGCAACCACACGACATCGTACTTTTACTACCGAGTAGTTCAACAAGAACTACGGTAAAACTTCCGCCGTTATTTCAATAAAATATTTTTGTCGTTTTCTCAATCCGACAATAATTTCGCTAGGGTCCACCAATGATTGAGCCATTGCATTTAATATTCCCTCGCTAAACCTAATATTCCCCACCAATCCAATCGAATATAATATAACCACTGTGATACTTTGCAAAATTTATAAATACTACCCACAACTATAATATTATCTCAAATTCACACCATAATATTAAAAATTATTTCGACAAAATTTAAATCTTTATCGATAAAACTGGGTCTCACAATCTCCCTCCTTATGGAATTTCTCCCTCAAATTAGGGTACGATGACTTGATATGATAAAGAGATGAGGATACCTTGAATACCTTTATCGTTGAAAACATTAAATTCATTTTTGCAACATGTGCCAAAGATATATTCAGTAAAACCAATAATCTTCGAGACTACGTGCCAAAGATATACAACCATGAATTATTAATGCACTACTAGCTAAGGATATTCGTGTTTTCAAGGATATTCGTGTTTTAGCCATGATTATACCAATAATCCGTGGTCATAATCATACCAAGTCTATCAATGCACTACTACCAAAGATGACTTTTACCACATCCATGAATTAATATTTCATCACGAGACTCATTTCAATAATTAATCCATATCATCGAATCATCCCCGCACTAAAGCCAAGGATATTCATTAGTATCACGACCAATTAATTATCCATGCACTACTACCAAAGATAATTGTGTATTCATTAGTATCATGCACCACAAATTATCCATGCACTACTACGTGCAAAGATAATCGTGGATTCATTAGTATCACGACCACAATTATCCATGCACTACTACCAAAGATAATCGTATTCATTAGTATCACGACCACAAATTATCCATGCACACTACTACCAAAGATAATCGTGTATTCATTAGTATCACGACCACAAATTATCCATGCACTACTACCAAAGATAATTGTGTTTTCAATATTATGATTATGCCACAATCCTCGGTCATAATCATACCAAGTCCATCTATGCACGTAAGCCACGTAGATGACTTTGAACACATCCATGAATTAATATTTCATTCACGAGACTCAAATTTCAATAATTAATCCACATCATCGAATCATCCCCGCACTACAAGCCAAGGATATTCATTAGTATCACGCACCACAAATTATCCATGCACTACTACCAAAGATAATTGTGTTTTCAATTCTTATTATGATTATGCCAAACAATAACTCGTCATAATCATACTAAGTCCATCTATGCACGTAAGCCCGATGACTTTGAACACATCCATGAATTAATATTTCATTCACGAGACTCATTTCAATAATTAATCCACATCATCGGAATCATCCCCCGCACTACAAGCCAAGGATATTCATTAGTATCACGACCACAAATTATCCATGCACTACTACCAAAGATAATTGTGTATTCATTTACTGCTATGATTATACCGAATAATCCGTGGTCATAATCATACCAAGTCCATCTATGCACTACAGCCACGATGACTTTCAACATAATATAAACATGAGGATAATGATATAAAGAATCAATCAAATGAGATAAAGGATAAATATTAAACATTTATAATATAATTTATCCAGATTCAAGAATATCCCCATGTTATCAATCATTTAATAATCTCATAATCTAATAACATTAATATTATAACAATATTTTAATCACTTCTTAAATTTATAAACAATTTATCTTAATTGTTTACGCTTTACCATATAATGCATTTAATCATTCAAAATGTCATACTCATAAGATATCATCACCAATTATCAAATCTCTCAAAAATATACATATACTCTATATAGGATTCTTTAGCCATAAAATCCTATTTTCAACTTTGTTACTTCACATAACATATTTAACTCATATGTTCAGAATTAAACTATTTTCATGAAAAATACCAAATCAGTCCCAAAAATATTTCTTTTCTAGGATTTAGCATAATATAGTCCCATGATGAAAATATATTTTCTCGGAATTTTTAAAATTCATTTACTATTTTTCAAAAAATCAATTTCTAATTAATTTCTTAAGAAATTAGCTACCTCAAGTTTAACTCCAAAAATTCCCAAATCTTGGCAGGACCTTACACATGTTAACGTGAGCTTCTAGTTTAAATTTCATGGTCATCTGAGTTATAGAACTCCTATAGCTTTTTCATTTAAAAACCTAAATATTGAAATAGTCATAACTTGCTCATTTTAAGTCGTAATGAGCTCATTTTTGGACAGGAGGTACTTTTATACCATATACCTTCATGTCCCAAAAGGCCAGAATTTTTCTCATAATTTAAGTGGCCGAAACAGCCCCTTAAAGTTTCTGGCAAGAGCATTTTCGAAATTTACAACTTTGGCCTCCTTTCCTAAAAAATCAGTCCACACAAAAATCTACAACACCTTTTCCAGTAATTCCACTTGGATTAGTTAGGTAACTCATAGATCTAACTCTAGGACTTGACCACATTCAAAAATTCAAATATAATAAGAGATATGGTCAATTGAATTTCATGTTACGCTTTTCACCAAAATCGATTTTCAACTCTTTGTGATTTCTAAGAAACTTTCATGTTTTCACATACTAACCAACATAACTCATCATAACACTTACTAATACCACGAATACCCATGATTTTCATTAGTCCAATACTTTTATTATGACTTTCATCATAAACCACGTAAACTGCTCATTTTAGTTGAAGAAATATTTGAGGGTTTAAGAAATGGGTTTCAGATCTGGGTCAATACAAAATTCGATTTCACGCCTAGGGTAGGCTAGGAAGTCTTCAAGAATACGCCAAGAAATTTATTAATGATAGAAATATCATTCAAAATCATTATTTCGTCAAGACTTGGATAGTACGTCACATTGATACCAATCGTGACTTCTATCCCTTAACCTAGATAAGACCTCACAATGATACCTATAAACTTGCCATCTTCATTCACGATGTCGCTTACGTAAAGTCCCGCTTTTGGTGCATTCCACACAAGAAAGTCAACAACGAAAGGTTCGGCTCTTTACTTATGGCTTGATATTACAATGATTAACTTTAGGGTTTGGTTACTTTGAATTTCAGATAACAGGTTGTTATAAATATAAAAGCTAACAACCATTTAAAAGAATAATAAGTAGTTAATCAATCGATTTTCAAAAATTACCTCAAAGGCAAGTATTTTCAAAGAGATAAGATCGACAGTAACGTGAAAGTGTTTATTTGAAACAACAAGATTAAAAACAGTGGAGGTAATGAAGGTTTCTCCCAACCAAGTTTCAATAGATAAATCAAAGTCTAATTTCTCCTGAGTCAAATTTAAACGTTGAACGCAAGCAAGAGAGATAAAAGAATGGGTAGAACCCAGATATCTAATAAGGTATAGACTTCGCAAGAATTTATAATTAACTAACCGTGCTAACTTCGTTAAGTTACCCACTTTTTGAGAAGTCATAAAAACGCCTTCTGAAAACCACCGACTTTGTTTTTGTCCAGATCCGCCTTTGGTGCCACTATCCCAAATTGGACTTGACTTCACTATACGACAAAATCGAGCTAAATGACCTTCTTTTCTTGAAATTTCCACTTCTATTATCTTTTTGCCATGATTACCACCAAGTGGTTACCATTCTTAGCATGATAATTTCCCCACGATGGTTATCATTGTTCGATAGCCGCTGCCACCCAAAGATGATTATTATCGTGTTGTTGGTCGTTACCTTTTGTTCGAAATGAATCAACACTCTCATGTGCTTCATTGCTTATCTCAAGATTTTCAGATATCATTCTCAAACACCGCCACAAAACAAGGGTTAATTAACATATCACATATTATCCCTATACTCGACCGACCAATTAAATACCAAATAAATTTAGGTAGGTCATACTAGCGAAGGAATTCCCCGCCTCCTCCTAGTTCTTATCTCACATCTCACCAGGATCATATCCCTAAGCTCGATACCAACTGTGACTCGACACCAACTTGTGTCAAGACCTCACATTAGTATTTGTATCTTGCCACCGAAAATCTGGTCCCTCACGGAGAGTCCGGCTGGTGCATTCCCATCATCAACAGAAGTCACCAATGAGAGGCTGGGGCTCTTCACACTTATGGCTCGATACCAACCGTGACGCCCCCAAAATTAGGTATACGCCACACCCATCTTGGGTCGCCACTTACATGGTACATAAATTCAAATACAACTTACTAATATAATGCTGTGGTGTACAATACGACATAAAACGTGAGTTTGAATACAAATATTGTCTACTAGATATTATACAAACTCAAAAGGAGTCCTCATTACAACTATTATCACACTATTTCACGTAATAGTGAGGACTACTAATGCTATCCTCTCGACCATTACTTCGTTCCCCGACTCGTCTCAAATTTATGTTCTCATTTCAAGAGAACGGTGAAAGAAAGGGTGAGCTCAACTAGCCCAAGAAGAAATATTATGACTAAGATAATGCGTAATAAATTATCATTAGTTTTCAACAACAATGTTAAACCGATAAAATACAATAGACAAACCGCTTTTAATCAAGCAATGAACAAGCAATCCATTAAAAGAGTCAAGTAGAGAATAAAGTCTACTATCTTTTAGGTTTTAAAAGGTTTTCATCAATTTTATCACGAGACTCAACCTTAATAAATAAACCACCACATCTAATCATCCCTCGCACTACTGGCCAAGGATTTTCATCAAATTATCAATGGTCATGACTATATACCGAATCACCCTCGGTCATAATCATACCAAAAACTATCCATCATCGCATTACAAAGCCACCGAGGACTTTTGTCACATCATTTATATCAAGTCATGATTATACCGAATGATCCTCGGTCATAATCATACTAAGTTCATCTATGCACGTAAGCCAAAGATAACATAATATAAATGAGGATGATGACAATGACATATAATTCAATAAAACAAGTTCAAGAATTATTTAATCCATGAATTATTAACGCCCAAATTGTCAACATGACATCGCTTTCAGAGAGTAAAATTCAAGAATGATCGTAAGAATATTTCCATGAAAAGATATCGGATGAAACGCAAATATCAAGGATATTCTACTAATTTCATGGAGTATAGAAGTCAAAGTTTTAACCAACTGGGTATAATAAAGAATGGAATAACAAAAGAAATCACCATGCATGCAGATTGCAGACAAAGTTATTCCAAATGTAATAATAATAATAACGGAACAGTGTCGTGAAATTCACACCAACGTGATGTTCAAATGTAATAATAAAGATGGAACCAGATCCCGTGTAAAAACATGATAGGATATTCCAATGTAACGATAAAGACGGAAACCAGTCCTGTAAAAAACACACATGCATGTGATGTTCCAATGTAATAATAAAACGGAACCAGTCCAGGTGTAAAACACATGCATGTGATGTTCCCAATGTAATAATAGAAGAATGTCACCAAGTATAGGTAAATCACAGATATAAAGTTATTCCAATGTAATAAATATGAATGGAATAACATAAGGATTTCACCAAGTATAGGGTATGCTGCAGATACAAAAGTTATGTATAAGGTATGCCACTTTTTTTAAAAGTTATTCCAATGTAATAATAATGAATGGAATAATGTAAGTTCTCTTCAAGAAGAAAAGAATAACACCCCTTACCGTAAAAGAACTGAATATAGTAAGTAGTGAAGTAAAGAAGTAATACTCTTCTTCTTTCTATAATTTTCTCTATAGCTTCTTTCTATAATTTCTCTCTCTAGAGTTTCAATGAATTCGTAAGAAAATAATGAAGGAACGAGCTTCTATTTATAGGAAAATGGAATGCATAAGAATTAATCCATGAACGGTCCATTGATTTACTTTTAACTGACTATCCATATTTAAAGAAAAATCTTTTAAATAAAATATAATATATTCTATTTATATAAAAACATTTTACTATGCAAAACACTATATGCAAAACACTATGCAAAAACACTATGCAACACTATGCATAATAAAATATAATATATTCTATTTATGTAATAACTTTAATAAAGTATTCTATTTTATATAAAAGATGTTTCGCTTTTATTACGCTAATAATACTTAATAAAACAAAACGCCATTATCGCTATAATAATTCATATTATTAATCGACAATAATGGAATCAAACGAGTGACTTCTCACATAAGCATCAATAATCAATACCGTGTGCTACTATGCAACCACACGACATCGCATTTTTTACTACCGAAAGTAGTTCAACAAAGAACTCACCAGTAAAACTTCCGCCGTTATTTCAATAAAATATTTTTGTCGCTTTTTCAATCCGATAATAATTACGCTTGTAGGGTCCACCAATGATTGAGAGTTGTATTTAATATTCCCTCGCTAAACCTAATATTCCCCACCAATCGAATATAATATAACCACTTGATACTTTGCAAAATTTATAAATACTACCCACAACTATAATATTATCTCAAATTCACACCATAATATTAAAAATTATTTCGACAAAATTTAAATCTTTATTGATAAAATCTGGGTCTCACAAGATTGACCAAGTCCGCTCATTTCTTACCGATACGATAAACTTATACACTTGAACGTCTTTGCTTATATGTACATAAACGAGGTTGTAAGATTGCATGGTATACCAAAGATCCATAGTTTCCGATCGAGACCCAAGATTCACTTCAAGATTTTTGGGTTAGTTTGCAAAAAGCTATGGGCACGAATTTACGATTTAGTTTCGGCATATCATCCTCTCGACTGGACGAGCAATCGGAGAGGGCGATTCAAACTCTTCAAGATCTCTTAAGACTCTATGTCCTTGACTTGAGGAAGTTGGGATAAGTTCTTACCATTGGTGGAGTTTTCCACAACAACGAGTTATCAAGCAAGTATTCGCATGGCTCCATTCAAGCATTGTATGGAAGAAAGTGTCGTTTCAAAGATATCTTTGGGATGAGGTGGGTGAAGCAACGTTGTTGGGACCGGAGTTGGTACGTATGACTACGAAAAAGATTCAAACGATCCGACAACGTATAAAATCCTCACAAGATCGACAAAAGAGTTATGCTGATCTTCATCGAAAGGACGTGGAATTCGATATAGGAGATCATGTGTTGTTACGTGTTGCTCCATGGAAAGGAGTTACGAGATTTGGAAAGAGAGGAAAGCTCAATCCTCGATTCATCGGCCCATTTTTAATCCTTGATCGAGTAGGAACTGTGGCCTATAGACTCGCTTTACCGCCAAGTATGTCTCGTGTTCATAAAATTTTTTACATATCCATGTTACTTATATATGTGGAAGACCCGAACCACATTATTGAGTTAGAACTGGATGAAATAGCGGAAGATTTGACGTAAGAAGAGGTTCTTGTTCAAATCTTGGATAAGAAGGAACATATTCTATGCTCCAAGGTTATACCTTAAGTCAAAGTTTTGTGGAGAAACCACGATGTTGAGGAAATGACTTGGGAGTTAGAATCTGAAATGAAATCAAGGTATCATTACCTCTTCAATATACCAGGTACGAACCCTAATTTTGAGAGCGAAATTTCATAAGAAGGGGAGATTGTAAAACCCCAACTTTTTGAATAAAGATGAATTTTCTATAAAATATTATTTTTGAATATTATGGAGTGAAATTGATATAATGTTATAGTTGTGGGTAATATTTATAAATTTTGCAAAGTATGCAAGTTGTTATATAATATTCGATTGGGTGGGGAATATTCATTTTAACAGGAATATTCGCATAACCGACACAATCATTGGTGGACCCTACAACGGAATTATTATTCGGATTGAGAAAACGATAAAATACATTATGAAAATAACGGCGGAAGTTTTACCGTTAACTCGTTGAAACACCGGTGTTAGCACAAAGAATACTGCGTGGTCGCATAAGAGCACGGTAGATTAATTATATATGCTTACGTGATAAGTCACTCAGTTTTTTGTTGGTATTATTAATGTAATAATACATAAAATCTTTTTTTATATAAAATAGAATACTTTTATAAAGTTATTCTATAAATAAAATATATTATATTCTATTATGCATAGTGTTGCATAGTGTTTTTGCATAGTAAAATCTTTTTATATAAAACATAATACTTTTATAAAGTTATTTGTTTTATTAGACAATAATTAGAATATATTATATTTTATTATGCATAGTATTTGCATAGTGCCTACATAGTAAAAAATCTTTTATAAAGTTATTTGTTTTATTAGATTATAAATAGAATATATTATATTTTATTTAAAAGATTTTGCTTTAAATATGGACCGTCGATTAAAGTAAATCAATCTGGATAGTTCATGAGTTAGTTACTATGCATTCCATTTTTCTATAAATAGAAGCTCATTCTCGCATTATTTTCTTTTAATTCACTTTGAAACTCTAGAGAGATAAACTATAGAGAGAAAGAAGAAATTATTCGCTACTTCACTACTTATATATCCAAAGATTTTCTTCTTAAGGTAGGGAATATTATTTGTTGTACTCGTTGGGAGTATTATTTCTTTTTTGTATTCATGAAGAGAACTTCGTTATTCCATTCTTTATTATTCGTTGGAATAACTCAGATATCATGAGCTACCCTATACTTGGTGACATTCTTCTATTATTCCGCCTTTACTATTCATTTGGAATATCCTGCTCATGCTTTTACTGACGGACTCGATTAAAATCTTTACTAGTCATTGGAATATCCCGTCCTCATGCGTTTTACGGACCGATTCCGCCCTTATTAGTATTACATTGAATAACGCGTCGCGCAAGTACCGCATGCATGGTGATTTCATTGTTATTCCATTTTTATTATTCATTGGAACATCCCGCTTGCGGTATGAATTTTACCGACCGTTCCGTTATTTAGTATTTTGTTGGAATAACCTGTCTATGCGAAGTACCGCATGCATGGTGATTTCTTTTGTTATTCCATTCTTTATTATACTCAGTTGGTTAAAGTTTTGACTTCTATACTCCATGAAATTAGTGGAATATCCTTGATAATCAAGGCTTCATCCAAAGATCTTTTCATGAAAATATTCTTCTGAGCATTCTTGAATTTTACTCTACAAAGTAGTGTCATGTTTACAATTTAGACGTTGTTGGTTCTTGGACAAATTAGTTCTTGAACTTGTTTTATTGAATTCTTATATCATTGTCATCATCCTCATATTTATATTTTTTTGAAAGTCATCTGTGGCCTGTAGTGCATAGATGGACTTAGTATGATTATGACGACTCAAGGATTATTCGGTGTAATCATTAACCGTAATGTTACAAATGATGTGGTAAAAGTCCTCATTCGTCCGTAGTGCATTGATGGACGATTGTTGGCATGATCATGACCATTAATGAATACACAAATATTCTTGGCCCGTAGTGCATGGATAATTGTGGTTGTGATACTAAAGAATATCATCGTCAGTAGTAGTGTAGGGGTGATTCGATGATGTGGATTATTTATTAGTCGAGTCCCAAAGTGATAAAAGTGATGAAAACCTTTTAAATCATAAAAGATAGTAGATTTTATTCTCTACTTGACTCTTTTAATGGATTGCTTGTTCCACGCTTGCATTAAACTTGTTGTTTGTTATATCAGTATCGCTTTAACATTGTTTAAGGCTAATGATAATTTATTCTGCATTATCTTAGTCATAATATTTCTTACTAGGATAGTTGAGCTCACCCTTTCTTTCACTGTTCTCTTAAGGAAATGAGAATATAGCTGGAACGAGTCTGGGAACGGAGTGATGGTCCTAGATGGTGTATTATTAGTCCTCACTATTCTGTGAAATAGTGTGATAATAATTGTAATGAGGACTCCTTTTGAGTTTGTATACTCTCTAGTAGACAATATTTGTATTCAAACTCACAGTTTATGTTTTGTCGTATCGTACACGACAGTTGTATTATTAAGTTGTATTTGAATTCTGCACCATGTATCTAGCGACTCAAGATGGGTGATGTATACCTATTTTGAGGGCGTCACACTTTCTGTAGTTAATTTTTTTGTTTTTGTTGTTGTATCTAACTTGTAGTCTGGTATTTGAAGTCCATATTTATGCCTTAAAATCTCCTTAACATTAAACGAATCGATCTTAGTTACTGGTCAAAGTTGGTATCTTGAGCACGGATCCGGTTTTATGGGCAACCCAGAAAACCTATGAACACATTCGACATGCTTTCAATTCTACCGGATCCGACAAATCAGGTTATGTTTTTGTTGATGTTATGTGATAGATCTATTGTCCTACATGTTGTCTACATACTGTACCATTTATATCACTAAAACATTACAAGGATTACAAGTTGTAGAAGCCAAAAAATGGACAGTCGAAGTGTTCTTCATTTCTGGGTAACCTAGAATGAAGAAAGCGACTCCAACAACCACTTCTGACGATCGATCCGCTTTGTTATGTATTTTATGATTATGATTGTTGCTGTATCATGTAGTACTACATTAGTTCTAAAATCTGTGAGCAATAGATAGTCCAGAAACATCTTGATCTGATCATAAATCTTGGTCAAACTAGGCCACATGATCACTGACATGGTGTTCTGGGTTTACATGAAGAACATGAAGAACACCTATAGCGACAGTTATGGCACTATAGGTGGCCTTTAGCGACAAACAGTGTAAATAATTATATTATTTTTCGAAAATTAATTAATTTAATTAAATAAATAGAAAAAATAGTTTTTAATTATTAAAATACAAAATAAATTATTAAAATTATTTTAAATTTTGAAAATTAATTTTAATTATTTTTAATATATTTCATAAATATTTAATATTTTTGAAATATTAAAAGTATTTAATTATTATATTAAATAAATCATTTAAAATGATTTTTATATTTGAAAAATCATTTAAAATTATATTATGATATAAGAAAATATTTTAAGTTATTTGTAATGACTTTTAATATTTTGTGATAAATTTAATTAATAAATTAATATTAATGAATATTAAGTTATTTACTAAATGAATTAAATAAATTAATTAAAAATGATTTTATTATATTAAAATTATTTTAAATAATAATAAGGTATTTAAAAATATCTTAAGTTATAAAATATAACTTTTAATATTTAAAGGTAAATTTCATTAATTAATTAATTATTAATGATATTAAAGTTATTTAATAATTATATTAAATAATTTAGTTTAAAAATGATTTTAATATTATAATAATCATTTTAAATGAAAATAAAGTGTTTAAAGATATTTTAAGGTATAAAATATAACTTTTAATATTTAAAGGATAAGTTCATTAATAATTTAATATTATTAATTATTAATTTATTATTAATGATATTAAATTTATTTATTAATTATATTAAATAAATAGTTTTATTAATTTAAAATCATTTAAAAGGATATAAATGAATTAAAAATATTTTAAGTTATAATTAATGACTTTTAATATTTTGATAAATAGTACATTAATATTTAAATATTAATGATAATTATTTAAAAATGGTTCTACATATTTTAAAAATCATTTAAGGGTAATATTAATACTTAAAAGTATTTCAAGTTATTATAAATAACTTTAACATTTTAGAAATGATTTCATTAATAGTTTAATATTAATTAAATATTAATGATAATAAATTTTTAATAATTAAATCATTTAATAATGATTCTGGTGTTTGAAAATTCATGATAAATTATAATAAATATTTTAAAATTATATTAAGTCATTTAAAAATAATATGACTGATATTTATAGATATTGAGTTACAGAACAAAGTCTTAGACTCGATAATTACCCGATAAAGTCAAATTTCAAGACAATCGGCATATGTTTCGTAAATCGAATTTGGACTTAGATAATTTAATTAGATATGTGATTATTTGTGATTCAATGGTTGTTAAACATGGGTAATAATGTGATTATGTTATGTGCTGACTGCGAAATGCAGTACTATGTGTTATAGTATATTGTTCTAATCGAACGAATGATCTGATTAATGATAGGTCGTGATATAAACGATAAAACTAAGTTGTGAACTGGTAAGAAGCCCATCAGCAAGTATCTTACCTTTGCATTTTCTTTATGCAATGGACATGAGTAAGAATGTTTCTAAACTATATTATTATTGTACAGATTATTAACCCTATATTATATACGCTCATTGATTATCAACATGTTAGTATATGATAATTCAGATATATATTCTGTTCGTTAATTTCTATAAATGGTTATACAAGTGTCCCCACTTGGATAATCATTGTATTTAATCACATATTGATATACCTTTGTCAATTACCCGTATATATATATATATATATATATATATATATATATATATATATATATATTGAATTATAGATTATTGTTAAACAAGATAAAACCTTTGATTTGGAACCTGCATAAGTATGAACATCCCTACACGGAAAACCTTTTATGCACCCAAGGTGGACAGAGTGAAACGATACCCTCGTTTCTTGCATGTAGTATTGATTAATGCAGGCGTAAGCAGCCGATCACCCTCGCTCCCCGTAAGTTACGACGGTTATGGATGAATTTACATTTAACATATTCGAAAATTAAAAACAATGTTCATAGTATGTCACCTAAACCCTATTTATAGTCCGTACGTAGTTTCAAAAATTTGGTATAGAATTGATATATTATTATCATTGGTACAGATTACTTCACAACTGTTGAATCGTTGTAGAAGGGTAGTATAAAGAAAACATTTAAATTTTTTCAGCTTATATATAATTGCTATTACTTGCTGGGCACTCAAATGCTCATCCTTGCTTAATTTAAATATTTTCAGCTAAGTGTGAACGACCAGAGAGCTCTGCTAAGAACAAGGGAAAGGGAAAGGTTGCTGAATAAGAGAAATGCTATTTTATGTAATAATTAACTTTATTAAGACAAGTATGATATATATTATCTATCATGGGTTGTAATAAATGTTTAAAGGTTACGTACTTGGGATTCAGACTCTGATGAAATGTAAATTAAGTTGATCTTTATATTATTGTTATTATTATTAGTATTATTTCACTCATAGAAATGGTATCGTAAAGCATCGAGTTCGGGTTTCAAGTACCCGGATTTGGGGGCTCTACAACGTGAATTGAAAATTATGTCTGCCATTTATAGAAAAAACTTGGACTGGGTAATCACATTGCATTGAGGTTGAATTCATGGTGTATTAGCAGGAAACATTAGTTAATAAGGAGTGGTTTAACAACCTACCACTAGCCATCACCATAGCCAATGATTCCATGCTTGGAAGTTACGTATATAAGCCTTAGGTTACTATTCGTGTACCATTGTGACTCTAAATTTGGGACAAGAGCAATTCTCAGCAATAAGCTTGGTTTGGTTACTATAATTCCCAAAATGTAATTTTAATGTGTTAATGCTACTACACAGTGGAAAGTTGGGGATTATTTATGTACTCCTATGAATGCAATAACTCTCACTATATAGTCTATATATATAATATATAGACATATTAATGTGTCACCTTGTACTATATAATATATATAGTTAACTACCATATAATAAAGATTTAATTTATTGGATGCTTGCACAATTTAATCAAGTAAATATAATCACATTATATTTATTAATCTCTTACTCATAATAATTATAAATCAATTAATTACCCATAATTGCAAATAAATCAATATGTTCAAATCTCGCCACTATATTCAAATAAATTGAATATTTAGTTATTAGTAATCCTATAAATTCTTGGATATTAAAATTTCAGAGTTAGTCCACTAATTTAAATAAACCATTAGTGACTCCCTTTAATCATTTCATAAATTCACATAACCACATAAGGTTTAAATAAACTCACAAAACTAACTCATAAAAATTAAATCACATATTTATTTAATAAGGAGTTTAAAATTCACGGTCATTACACCCACCACAAAGCCTGTGGGAACCTGAAACATCAGGAGGGTCATAGAATGTTGTAATAACTGATCAATGGTCAACCTATTTGGAGGTGACATGCTATCATACCACGACCTCAGTCGGGAGGCTATCAACACTGGTAGGGTGTGATCTGTGCGGCCGACTGTCGAAGAAGACATCTTTGTAGGCCGTATCATAAGACCATCCAGGGGTCAATGCTAAATATCTCTGGACATACATATATATGCATAACATGATAAATGCATGATAAGTAATAGATGACAATATGATGTAGGGAATGGAAAACAGTACATACATTCCTAAGTACATCGTCCTCTACATACATCATCTCTGTACATCTAAAAATACAGGTAAATGGGGCACAAACGCCCTACTACTAACAGAGGCCTATCAAAAGATATAGCGAGAATGGGGCACAGCCTCCCAATATCTAACAGAGGCCTATCAAAAGAGATAACGAGAATACACATCAGAAGAAGACAATGGTGTCAATATCTACATCATCAATCTTGTCCACCTGATGTAACTCCTCCTGAGTCACTAGATCTCTATCAACAGGGATGTCAGGCCTATACAATGGAGGATCTGCACCGACAAAGCCATATGGGTCACCTGAGGGGTTAACACCTGAGCTGGAAGGATCAAAAGTATCTGCCTCTGAAGGATCTCTGCTCAAGTGTCGGATGAAGAAATGTGCGCAGTCCAACTGTCGAGTCAAACTGTTAATCTGTGTCAAATGTGTCAGATCTCGGACATAGGTCAGCTAATCCGTTATCATCACGGATCCCGGAACAATATCCCCATAAACTGAGTGGCGCGGGTCTGGGCTCTAATGGTACGAGGGGACCACCAGTGATGGAGCGTATCTTGGGTATATGAACCCTCTGACAAAGTATATCCATCCATAGCCATCAATGGGATGTCATCGACGGGTGATTGCAACACAGGTCCATAACGCCTGGCAGGAGGCAAGATCGGTATATGAATCTCTCCTATGGTGCTCCTAATAGCACGCTCTCCTAAATAGAGCTCCCATCCTCCATCTGTGAAAAGAGGAATCCTACGGGTGGATATCACGTGCTCGACACCAGTCAAGAATCCATCCTCAAATCCAATGGTCAAATGTTCCCCAGAGTAGGGAACCCAAGTGATGACATCAACTATCAACAACTCCAACTATAAGCGACAATGGGTGAAACCCTCCGCTACAGGAACCTCCGCCAAAATGGAGTGATGCCATCGCCGTCCTCGTGGATAGGTATCTAAACCTAACACACTCACATGACGCAAACATGGAAGCCTCTCATAGGCCCAAAATTGCTAACACAAAGGCAAAACATATGCTGTCAGTGAACAATCTTAACCTGTACATAGGAAATCAAAAGAGAAATACTCACCAGCAGAAACAGGTAAAATCCTAGCCAAGCCTCTAACAAGCCCTACGAACGCATACACATTCCTCTGAGGAAATAAGCAAAGGTGTAGGAACCCCAATCATACTCTCCAATATGGTCCACCTCTCGGGTGGTGCTGATCAAAGTGAATGACACCGTAGAAGAGTTGTCTGCTATGAAACAACCCCTGATAATAACTAGGAACAATCGCCAAAGAATTCGATCCCTAACTCTCACATTAGCGGGCATGGACTCACTCAAAAGCCCACTCATAGAATCTACGCTCAAAGGACCCGTACGAACGGTCCTACCCTTTAAGTGCCTCAGTCGGAACTCCTAACAAGGATCTAACGGTAGTCGGGGTAATATTCATCGTACATGGCACTGGGACCCCTCCAAACTCCATACCGGTGATAAATCGCCAATCCATCGTCATCATCATCACCTCACAATCCAATAAATTGAGAGACTGAGTCTGGTGAAACCAGCGCTCAGACAATGCCCTGAGGTAACCCCAAGGACAACGACGGGGAAGAATGGAGAAGAATGCCCCAAAACCCCAACCATGCACAATACCTCAGTAATCTGGATGTAGAGCCTGATACAGGGAGTATATGATGAACCAGTTCCCTCGAGGCTGTGTAAAGCCGGGAACCTACATCACATGCAAATCAATGTCAAAATCCTTACTCCTCAATAGGAAAAAAGAAGATCAAATCTAGCTTTTACCTCATTTGAATGCAAGTAAACTGAGGGGTGGCGACTCAAACCACCCAGAAGATCTGGAATAGCCACCTGAATGCCTAGAAAATCCCTACGTGGAACATTAGCAGCAGGAGCTGGAGCCGCTACCGGTACATCCTCGTCCTCGACATCTGGTACATCAACCCGAATATGACGCATCACCGCCTCCGCTAGACGACGAGGCTGTCTAACTGAACGGGGTTGAGGCACTTCAGAAACCCTCTTTCGCACACCTGAAGTGGTCCTATAGGAACTACTTGGCTGATCCGGATACATAATATCTGGACACAAGTCTCCAAATCACCTCAGAAAGGGTGTTGTAAATTCTAACCTGCAGCATTTTTATACATTCTATGACTATATGCATGCATGCCTTATTTTAACATACGTCTACAGTGGAGTTAAAAAATGCATGTATACCCAATGCCTAGACTTTTGGAAAATTTTGCCAGTCTTCTTTGTAAATAGAACTATCCACATGCACATAGGCATGACTAGGTGGCCATTCAGTAGCACACCTACCCACAGTCATACACATCCTATAATGCATGAAAATATCAAAGTCACAATCCACGACGGTAGATTAAATACAAGGATTGCTTTGCTTTATTACCTTTGCTCATTTGTCCTCAAATAGGATAAGAAATAACAGAAAAAGGTACAAATTTGATTGTTTCAAAAGTCAATTTTTTTTTCACATCATTATGTTCAGCATAGTTTAATACTAACATTTACTATGTTGAATATTTTTTATCAAGACATATAAGCATGCATATTCACTAATGTGTGTTTAGACGCATTTCATATAAAAAGTCATTTTTCAACGGATAGAAACTGGAAAAGAAGACATGCATATGTTACCAGGACAAGGTAGAACACTTGTACGGTGATAGAATTTGCAGAAAGACGTCCGAACTCAGCAGATCTGAAGAAGAGCTCTCGAATTTTTCGTATGCAAGAACTTGAAAATGACTTATGAAAAGCCACAATGCTTTTAAAGGCAACCCACTACTGGTCAGTAGTGTACCTATGGCTCCCATGGGTGGGGCCCACCTCTCCGGCTCGATCCAGTTTGAGTTGTATAGGAGTTCTCATAAGCTGAAAAAGTCAAATCTGGGAAAAAGATGCTATGCAATTGAGCGGATTAGCTTGAAATCCTAATTTTTAGAGACCAAACTGTGGGTCTACATGGCACTCATTGGAATTCTCCCAGACACGGGTTTAATATACCAATGATCATAACTGTTGCAAACTACAGTTGGCAATACCTCATGAAGGTCCGATGCCGTTAGTTTGGGGTCGTAACTCCAAAGCACTTCTCCCCCAGCGAGAACTTCATACAATTCTACCGTTGATGCACATTACGACGAAGGTCAAGTAACCTTGACAACATTCAACCGATGGCAAGTAAATCCATCGAAGCATCAGAAACCATCCGATGATTTCAGTCGTTGATGCATATATCGACGAAGATCAAACAGCCTGGACATTATCCCTAGCAGGGATTTCAGCCAATAATGTACATTTTAACGAGGGTCAGGCAACCCTGACATTCACAAACTATTGGCAGTAACTCCAACAGAACACTGAAAGGACTTGGTAATACAAACCAGGGAAGAACATCCCCATCGGGGAGGACCGATGATGGAATATGTTATACACATCCTCAAAAAGCAAAAGTACATTCCCACAGAGTCTCTTGCAGATGAGATGAACATCTAGGGAGGAAAATCTGTACCAAGGATTAAGGACTTTGGTGTTAACCCCAACGTTAACATCCTTAAAGTTCTTGAGAACTTTGGAGCACACATCCAAGCAGTTCGTCAGGGTTATCTGTGATAACTTCAGTCCCTATCACAAGTTATGGGAGCAAACCATCATCACATCCCGTTGGAAATTGGTCCCACAAACCACATGCATCATACATTTGCATCATGCTACAGTACATTGCATCATGAATATCTTGTTGCATTTCAAGTGTCTAGTATTCTTTATCCTATCCATGCTATTACACTGCATGACTATGATAAAGAGGGGCATCTGTAGACACCAAAAATTTTACATTTCTATTATTAACATTGCAGGAGGGCAGAATCGTCTTTTAGAGATAACCTTGGAGGACAATTCAACTAAGTCCCGGAGATAACCCCGGGATACTCAATTTTCCATCTCGGAGAAATCCCCGAGATATTCAGTACAGTCCCGGAGACAACCCCAGGAGATTGAGTTTCAACCTTAGAGACAACCCCGAGGAATGCAGTTCCAGTTCCGTAGATAACCCCGGAATCCTCAGTACCATCTCGGATACAACCCCGAGATCTTTAATTCCAATCCTGGAGACAACCCCGGGAGATACAGTTCAACCTCAGATACAAACCCGAGGTATGCAGTTGCAGTTCCGGAGATAACCTCAGAAATGCTTGTTTTAACACACAACAATTAGCTTCAACACTCGGCGATAGCCCCGAGGCACTCAATCCCCAAGCCCGGAGATAACCCCGGGAGGTCAGGCATACCACATAGATAACCCTGAGGACGGTTGTGATGCCCCCAAATTAGGTATACATCACCCATCTTGGGTCGCCAGAAACAAGGTACTGAATTCAAATACAACTTAATAATACAACTGTCGTGTACAATACGACAGAACATAAACTGTGAGTTTGAATACAAAGCCTACTAGAGAGTATAAAAACTCAAAAGGAGTCCTCATTACAATTATTATCACACTATTTCACAGAATAGTGAGGACTACTAATTCAAACATCTGGACCGTCACTCTGTTCCCCGACTAGTCCCAGCTACGTTCTCATTTCCTGAAGAGAACAGTGAAAGAAAGGGTGAGCTCAACTAGCCCAGTAAGAAATATTATGACTAAGATAATGCAGAATAAATTATCCTTAGCCTTCAACAGTATAACAACTGAAAGAATATAATAGACAACAAGTTTTAGATTAACAACTGCAGCGGAAAAAAGCAATCCATTAGAAGAGTCAAGTACAATATAAAATCTACTATCTTCTATGATTTAAAAAGTTTTTTATCAACTTTATCGCTGAGACTTAGCTTAATAAATAAAATCGAACCATCCCTGCTCCACGGCAAAGGATATTCATGTAATCATCAATGGTCATGACTATACCGAATAATGCTTGGTCATAATCATACCAACAACTGTCCACCACTGAACTACAGGCCAATGAGGACTTTTACCACATCATTCGTCACATTACGGTCATGATTATACCGAATAATCCCTGGTCATAATCATAACAAGTCCATCTATGCACGTAAGCCAAAGATGACTTTCAACATAATATAAGCATGAGGATGATGACAATTCAACAAAACAAGTTCAAGAATAAATTTTAAAGATTTATAAGTGAAATTATCCTGAACTCAATAACGTCCAAATTGTCAACATGATACTACTTTATGGAGTAAAATTCAAGAATACTCAGAAGAATATTTCCATGAAAAGATACTGGATGAAGTGCAAATATCAAGGATATTCCACTAATTTCATGGATTATAGAAGCAAAAGCTTTAATCAACTAAGTATAATAGAATATATGAAACTGCAAATGGATTTTCGCCCACCATGCGGTAATCCACGTAGACATATCATTTCCACAATTTAATAAGGAATGAATACGAATGATCATTCACCATGCATGTGGTAATCCACATGACAAGTTATTCCAAATGTAATAATAAAGAATGGAATAATGAAGGATTCACCATGCGTGTGGTAGATCGCATGCATAGAACGAAGTTATTCGCAATGACGAATAATAAATAATGGAACCAGTCCCATGTAAACGTTATACATACGAGGATATTATTCGACGAATAATAAATAATGGAACCAGTCCGTAAATGCATGGATAGGATATTCCAGCGAATAATAAATAATGGAACCAGTCCCTGTGAAACGCATAGACAGGATATTTCGACAGAATAATAAAGAATGAAATATTAGAAGAATTTCACCATATATATGCAGATTAAGATAAACAAAAGTTATTCCAACGGAATAATAAGAATGGAATAACATATGTTCTCTTCATGAATACGAAAGAAATAATACCCCTTACGAGTACAACAAATAATATCCCCTACCTTAGAAGAAACTGGATATTGGAGTAGTGAAGTAGCAGAATATTTTTTTTCTTTCTCTCTATAGTTTCTCTCTCTAGAGTTTCAGTTAATTCATAAGAAATAATGAAGGAATGAGCTTCTATTTATAGAAGAACTGAAAGTGGTTCTTGGTCTTAACGAAGGGTCAAAATGACTCTTGGTAATATTGAAGAGACAACTACTATTTGCGAAGGGGCAATTAACTCTTGAAACACAAAAGGGGAAAATAACTCTTGGAAAGCTGAAGGGACAAATAACTCTTGAAAAACTGAATGGACAAGTTACTATTAAAACTTTAAATAAACGATCCGTATTGATTTACTATTATAATTTCAACAAACGGTTTGAAAAATTAACACATCTCCTCATGGAATAATATTGTACCCAAAAATGATTTGGACCGAAAAGAAATATATTTTACGGGTGAATAGTACCTCATAAATAGTAACTCGTGAATAGTAACTCGTGAATAGTAACTCATGAATAGTAACTCGTGAATAGTAACTCGTGAATAGTAACTCGTGAATAGTAACTTATAAATAGTAACTCGTGAATAATAACTCATGAATAGTAACTCGTGAATAGTACTCTGACATGCAAAGTGCCCCGAATACTCGATTGAACAATATAACCTCCAGACATCAATTATTATTGAAACAAATGTCGATTTCCACTAACACAAATAATTCTAACACAAATAATTCTAACACAATGGAACTATAAAATTCATCTTTAATCAACACGAACTTATTCATCATTAATATTATAATTCATAATATTTAACAACCAGGTCGTTCCCAGGAAAGAGGGGGCTTTTCGATAAGGATTTATCCTTATTGGCGCGCAATTAGGTGACCAAACCTCTCCTTGACAGAACTTCTAGACATTGTCAATATTGTAAATAATAATAGGAATAAATTTGCCATCTCAATTATTGATTTAATAATATAACATATTACGTAGATGATACTATAACAATAATTGAATCAATAATATGAGAGATATGATGCAACAATTACTGTAGCAATAATTGAGTATAAGCGAGTGACTTCTCACGTAAGCATCAATAATCAATACCGCAGTGCTACTATGCAACCACGCCAGACATCGTATTTTTTACTACTGGGTAGTTCAACAGCTTTTTTTTAACGGTAACACCTCCGTAGTTATTTTTATAGAAAGATAATTTTGTCGCTTTTTTAACTACGACAATACTCCGCTGGGGTCCACCAATGATTGTCTTGGTTGCATTTAATATTCCCTGTTAAAACGAATATTCCCCGACCAATCGAATATTATATAACCATTTTCTTAGTTTGCAAAATTTATAAATATTACTCACAACTATAACATTATATCAAATCCACACCATAATATTCAAAAATATTTTTCGAGAAAATTATTCTTTATTCATAAAAGTTGGGGTCTTACAACCTCCCCTTCTTATGAAATTTCATCCTCGAAATTAGGGTACATACCTGGTATGTCGAAGAGATGAGGATACCTTGACTTCATCTCAGATTCTAACTCCCAAGTCATTTCCTCCACACCGTGGTTTCTCCACAAAACTTTGACTTGAGGTATAACCTTGGAGCGTAGAACATGATCCTTCTTATCCAAGATTTTAACAGGCAACTCTTCATACGTTAAATCTTCCTCTATCTCGTCTGGTTCTAACTCAATAATGTGGTTCGGGTCTTTCACATATTTACGTAACATAGATATGTGAAAAACGTTATGAACATGAGACATACTTGGCGGTAAGGCAAGTCTATAAGCCACAGTTCCTACTCGATCGAGAATTAAAAATGGGACAATGAATCGAGGATTGAGCTTTTCTATCTTTCCAAATCTCGTAACTCCTTTCCATGGAGAAACACGTAACAACACATGATCTCCAATATCAAATTCTACGTCCTTTCGATGAAGATCAGCATAACTCTTTTGTCGATCTTGTGAAGTTTTTATATATTGTCGGATCGTTTGAATCTTTTCTGTAGTCATGCGTACCAACTTTGGTGCCAACAACGTTGCTTCACCCACCTCATCCAAGCATACTGGAGAACGACACTTTCTCCCATACAACGCCTCAAATGGAGCCATGCCAATACTTGTTTGATAACTGTTGTTGTAGGAAAACTCCACGAACGGTAAGAACATGTCCCAACTTCCTTTGAAGTCAAGGACACAGAGTCTTAATAGATCTTCAAGAGTTTGAATAGTCTCTCCATCGCCTCGTCTCGTCTCGAGGATTATATCTTGAGCTAAATCAGAATTGCGCCCATAGCTTTCTGCAAACTAACCCAAAATCGTGAAGTGAATCTTGGGTGTCGATTAGAAACTATGGATACTGGCATACCATGCAGTCTTACAATCTCATTTATGTACATACGAGCAAGACGTTCAAGTGTATAAGTTTCTCGTATAGGTAAGAAGTGAGCAGACTTGGTCAATCTATCAACAATGACCCAAATTGCATCTATGCCTTGAGAAACCTTGGGAAGACCAGTAACGAAATCCATGGTAATGTGCTCCCACTTCCATTCTGGAATTTCAAGTGGTTGCAATGGACATTTTAGTACTTGATGCTCCGCCTTGTCTCGTTGACAAGTTAAACACCTTGAGATAAACTCCGCTATCTCTCTCTTCATATTGCTCCACCAAAATGTATGTCGAAGATCATGATACATTTTGGTACTCCCATGATGGATTGCAAACGGTGTGTTGTGCGCCTCCATCATGATTTTATACTTTAAATCAGGGTCGTTAGGAACACAAAGTCTGAAGTTGACTCGAAGTATTCCTTCTTCATCGATTCTTGCTTCCAGAATAGCACTTTCTTGCACTTTCTTCCTCATACGTATTAGCTCCAGGTCTGTAGCTTGAGCAGCTTTAACTTTATCGATTAAAGTCGGTTCTACTCGTATATTCGCCATCATCACATGGGTCCCTAGAGTCTTTAACTCTATCTTCATCCTTTGTAAGTCATACAAAATGGGCTTTTGTGTTGACAATATTGCACTTGTACCCGCATATGATCTTCTACTCAATGCGTCAGCTACTATGTTCACTTTACCAGGATGGTATTGAATGGTATAATCATAATCTTTCAACAGTTCAAGCCAACGTCGTTGCCATATATTGAGTTCCTTTTGGGTGAAGAAATATTTGAGGCTTTTATGATTCGTATAGATCTCCACCTTCTCTCCATACAAGTAATTCCTTCAAATCTTAAGTGCGAAGACAACAGCTGCCAACTCTAGATCATGAGTAGGATAATTGCTCTCATATTCTTTGAGTTGCCGAGAGGCATATGCTATGACTTTCCCATGTTGCATGAGAACACATCTTAACCCTTTGCCCGAAGAATCACTATAGATGACAAATGTTAGGTTTGTAATATTCTTGGACGCAATCAAATTGCACAAATAAGCAGAAACGTGTATAAATCAGAGTTTAAAATTTTACAAACCATATACCCGGATCATCCTTTATGCACAATTATTAATTAAACGAAAAGATATGAAGAACAAGAATTATACCCTTGAAGATTCGAGCTTCCTCAGGTACAAGTTCACCTCCAATCCTTTTCGCGTTCAACCTGAATCCACCTGGTTTGGTTCCTTCCTTTGATCAACGTTAGCCACCCAAGTGTTTGGCCTCTACAGGTGATCCACTAAGGAAGAAGAAAGATTCAAGAAGATGGGTGGTTGACTAAACCCTAGTTTTCTATCTCTATAGAAAAAGAACGTACTCACCAACTATTAGAATTGCGTATCACTGATATATGATATAAGACTCCTCTTATAAAGATATCAGGTAACCCTATTAAAATAAGGTATTATTTATTTAATTAAACTCTTTTAATTAAATGGGCTCCCTAATCTTATTAGGGATAATTAATTAAACTCATTTAACTAATTTTCCCTCCTAATCCTATTAGGAATAAATGAGAGTACTTATATTAAATTAATTCCTAAACTCTTTTAGAAATTAAAATAATAATAATTGTAATAATATTAATAAGACTCATCTTATTAATTTATATTTAATATTTCTAAATATTAAATAATAATATTAAGCTATTTAATTTATTCTATCACCATAGATTAAATTAAATATACTTAAATATATTATTACGATTATGCCATTAACTTCTTAAATAATTATTCTTCCTTTTATGGTGTGACCCTTTAGGTTCTCCATATTAAACCGGTTGTGAATAAATCAATTAGAACAATTCTAATCTTATTTAAATAAATAAATTAAACTATTAATTTATTTAAATAAATAATATTTATTCTACAATAGGGATAAGCCTCCCTAGCGATTAACGACTTTTTAGATAATATAAATTTCAACATTAATCATAAAAGAACCTTTGAGTAAATAGTTACCGTACAATTCAATCCTTCCACCATATAATGTCCCAATTAAATATAAGACATGAAATTACTGTCAAGTCTTATTTTATTTAATTATATGTATTTCAACTCTTAAATGCACAACTCCAAATAATGCAAATTAGAAACTCCTTTATAATTTCATTTTGCCTTGGCCAAGGACTACTGGGTTGTCATTTATGGAATCACATAGGACATTTCTCTTCTTTTACTAGAAGTGGTAGATTCTTTATTGATCACACATTATCTCCATGTACAACTTATTATACCCAAGCATACCCTTTGATATACCCTAAGGGTCTTAAGGAATAAGTCAAAGTATAACTCATCATACACAAGATACTATGATGATCTCAAGTCCAAGGATCACTTGTACTACTATCACTACAGGAATTCCTATTGACAGACAAGTAAAACTCCATTAGGTATTCCTTAACGAGCCACATTCAGTGAACTTATTCTATAATAAGCACCTACATACTTGCTTTAGTGTCTCCACACAAATGATCATGAGATCAGCCATCCTCATCCAATGAGTAAGCAACGTATGTACCAATCTATCCGGATTCACTAATCCCCAATTTAGTAATCCAACGATTGGGAACTATTTTAGTTTTAAGCTTTCTAAGAATTTAGATCTCATTAGAATGATCATCATCATTATTCTAAAAGCATTGCTTAAAACTATGGGTTTATCACATATTATAAAGTAGCATCATGTAGATAATTAAAAGCCTTTAATAAATTAATACTTTTTATTAATAAATGAATAAGATTGTTACAAAGTATATGCTTTATCATCAAACATGATTGGCTTGTGTGCATACTACTTTCAATCTTCCACTTGCACTAAAGCCAATCGCCATGGTATCTCATACCCTTCTTCTCTAAGTGATGATTATCCTACTGTTGGATAAGCTTTAGTTAATGGATATGTAATGTTGTTCTTGAGAGTCCACTATCTCTATAATGATTTCCCATCTTTCAATGATTCTTACAATCAAATGAAAGTGCCACAACACATGTTTAGATCCAAGATGAGACTTAGGAAGTATTCTTAGTTCTGTAATGAACTTTTCATCCAAACAATCAACTTGCAGCTTTATTTACAGCTATATACTTTGTCTTTATCACTAAACCAGCAACTCTTTGCTGTTTGGAACCTTTCCAATTCACTGCACCACCGTTTAAAGTAACCCTTTATCTTAAAGTAGATTTTCTGTCGTCTTGGTCTATCTGAAAACTTGAGTCTGTTAAGCCCTCTAGTTTTAATTTAGACCCACCATGAATATGATCACATCCATAGTGCCGGTTAAGTACTTTAAGATGTTTTTCACTGACTCACAGTGAACTTCTCCAGAATATGACTGATCATCATTAGGTCTCGTACATTTCATTGCATACATGATAGTTACTCATTCGATCTCTCTTTTATGAGTCTATGGGGACTATTAAGAGAGATACACTCCAGGGCTCATCAACATTAGACATCTCTTGAAGTTTGCCATGCTAAACGACTTTAGCATCAAATGAATATACGTTCCTTGGGTTAAATCGAGCTTCCTCTTGAATCTATCTTTATAGATTTGTGTCCCCAATTATTATACTCTTCCCAAATCATTCATGGAGTAATGTTTAGACAACTTTATCTTTACTGATTGTAGCATTGGTATGTTATTCTTTATCCGTAGTATATCAACATATAATACTACGAATATCACGACGCTCCCACTGACCCTTTTGTACACACTAGGTTCATTCTTGTTTTTGATAAAATCAAACTCTTTTGATTGTCTCATCAAAACGAATGTTCCATATTTGAGAAGCTTGATTCAATCCATTTCTTTGAGTGTCTACAACTCTTACCTCATCGTATGTAACTAGGTCATCATCTTCTCTGATGTGTACCTCATCATCATCATCTATGATGAATCCATACCTCCTAGGTATCTTTGGTACTGTTCCAGATTTACCATTCAGTTGTGGTACAATAGGTCTATCTACAGGTTCCTTTTATTTTACTTATAGTGATTTATGGTTCTTGAACTTTTCAAGATCTATTATCCTCCCACTAGCTCCTTCAATGATAAACATCTTTATCTTAAAAGGCAGCGTGTTTCGCAACAAACACCTTTTGTTAAGTATGATTATAGAACATATACCCTAAACTTACTTTAGGATGTCCCACAAATCTATACTTGTAAGTTGGACAACCCTTTATCTTAACATACTTAAGATTAGGAATCCTCCATGTCCATAACTTTTATGGAGTCTTGGGGCTGGATTTTGAGGTTATCTTTTTCGTAGATATGTAGCCATTTCTAGGACATGATTCCAGAGGGATACTGGAATGTCGGTAAAATCATTACGGACCGCACCATGTCCAACAAGGTATGATTTTTCTTTTCAGATACATCAATCAATTATTGCGTATCAGGAGGCGTCCATTACAAGAAAACCATTTGAGATGATCTAGAAACTTATTGCACAAGTATTTATTCCTTGATCTAATCAAATAATCTTAATACTTTGCCAATTTGTTTCATACAATTCTTTGAACCTTTCAAATAATTCATACATGTATTTCAATAAATACACATATTCAACTCTTTGAATGATCATCTCCTTTTCTTATACTAGTTTGTTCAATTTGCAAAATATATTTACACGTAAGTCAAGTACACAAAATCCATTAAGTAATATTTCAGTTCTATACGAAACATTATTATTATAAATAGAACAACAATTATTCTTAAATATAATACCAAAGATTTCATTGTCCAACAATAAAATGGAAATAATATTTCGAACAAGAACTGGAATACAATAACAACTTATTGACTTAATAGATTTTCCCGTAGGCATTGCTAAACTATAAGTTTCTATGGCTAATGTGGCAACCTTTGCTTCATTTCCCACACATAGGATTACTTATATTTGTTTAGTTTTCTACTTCTACTTGGTCCCTTCATAAATCTATATTTATGATAACCAAAGTCGGTATCCAATACCCAAGTAGAAACTTGACTTAAAGAAAAATTTATTTTAAATCATGAACAAAAATGTATTTGTAACCGAAACTTCACTAAGCTTCTTCTGGTTAGCCTCTGCAAAATGCTTCTTGCTGTTTCTTTCCAGTGTCCAGGCTTATTACAGTGGAAGCAAACTCCTTTCCTATCCGTATCAGTTTTGTTCTTATTATCCTTTATTTTTGCCTTTCTATTTACCTTCTTTGAATCGTTCTTCTTTTCAGAAGATCCTTTGGCCCCTACCAGTAAGACTTGGTCTTTCTTGGTTGGAAAGTGACTCTCAAATTTTTCAACATGTTAAGCAAATCAGCGAGGCTGATATCTAGCTTGTTCATATGAAAAATTCACAACAATTATGAAAGGAGTCCGGGATTGAGTGCAAGATTAAATCTTGGTTCAACTCTCCATCCATGACAAAACCAGTTGTCCTAATTGATCAATCAAATTTATTGTGTTAAGGATTTTATCTGTATTGTAGTGTCGTTGGGCATTCTAGATCGGAAGAGCTCATTAGATATCTGATATCTATTAGTCCTACTTTCCTCACCATCAACTACTTGACGTGTAGGAGTATAGTAGGAGTATCCATAGTTTCAGGCTGACGCTGAAGCTTGTTACTCATGGATACAAGCATGATGCATTGAGCCAACTGTGCATCATCTTGCCACTTTCTAAAAGTTGCAATCTCTTCCTCATAGGCATTATCTGCAACCATTGCAGGAATAGGCGTATTAAGGACATAAGATAGCTTTTCAGCCATGAGAACTATTCTCAAATTCCTTAACCAATCCATTAAATTCGGTCCGGTTAAATGGCATCTAATATGCTTCGCAGTGATAGTAATTTAGACATTGTAAAATTTTATAAATGAATTTGTAATTAACAACATTTTAACATACATTCTTTTATTAATTACCAAAATAAATTAGGTCTTGTTTTAAATTGGTATCTTCCACTATTTTCATCAAACTATATTACTCTCACTTATATAGTTCGACAAAATCTAATTAAAGATTTGGTAGTGAGAATAAGGATCCCATTTCAAATGTATATAGCCTTGTGGTGACAAAACAAAACAATATTGTTCAATTTTCTTTATAAGCATCAAATGTGATAAAATTAACATCTCAAATAATTAGGATAAGCCTTGTGGTGACACAACAAACTTATAATAATTAATTGATACTCTATTATTTTTTATCATGCTAGAAGGCGACGTTCGATATTCCAAATGTCTTTGAATGCTTAAGACTTAATATAAAATATTTGAGGGGTTTTCATGTTATTATTTGTCTCATCTTGTTTAGCGCGCATGCATATATATATATATATATATATATATATATATATATATATATATATACGCATCATATTAATTAAAATGCGAAGCATGTTTGCATATATATATATATATATATATATAGTATAAGCATACACATATAGAATACTATATTCTACCCGATTGATTATGAACTTTATTCTAGTTTGGTTCACTAGAGCCACCAAGTGAACCAAAAGGTCAAACCCTAGGGGTGCAAGAATTAATATTTAAATATAACTATTACATTTAAACCCGGGCTCCATTACAAACGGGTCTTCAAGCGCTCCTTGCTCCTTGATCTCCAAATCTTCAAAAATTAATTCTAACTATTCCTATTACAAAACTATTTAAAATAAAAAGAAATCTTGATCAACAGTCAAGGGGAAGTACATAGGAGGGAGATAGAATTTATATTAAGAAAAAAAATTAGAGAAGACAATGTACGCAGACCCCATTTAATAAAACCCATACATTCATGCATCCAACTAAAATAAAATCCAATCACATTGGTCAATAGTCCATAATCAATCCCATTTATTATTATACACATCACCATATGCATCAATAAATAATATTCATCTCATGAATAATAAACATTCAATATATATATTGATATCATTTAATGGGCAAATTTAGTTAGTATAAAATCTAATTTTGAATCAAAATAAACTCCTTTATTTTAATCCAAATTTAAATCAAAATAAACCTATTTTATTTTAATTTATCCAATTTTGAATAAAATAAACTATTTTATTTTAATCAAAATAAACTCCTTTATTTTAATTAATTATGGAATCCAATTCCAAGTAAAAAAAAAACTCCTTTATTAAAGGAAACACGGATTCTCTTTCCTATTCATAAATAAACTCTTTTATTTTGAATAATATGGAATCTTATTCCATATCTAAATAAACTCATTTATTTAAGGAAATCCGGATTCTCTTTCCTATTCACAAATAAACTGCTTTATTTTAGGAAACGTAGAATCCAATCTCAACTCTAATTAGTTATCATGGAATCCAATTCCAACTCTAATTAGTTAGCATGAAATTTAATTTTAAAATTAAAATAAACTTTCTTTTTTATTTTAAGATTAAAATAAACCTTTTATTTTAATTATAAAATAATTAAAAGTATATATATATATATATATATATATATATATTATATACTAAAGTAACAGTATATATAATATATATATATATATATATATATATATATATATATATATTATAAAGAATCACGTGATATGGTTTCCCTGAAACATACATCCTGTTACATATATATGCCCAAGTAATCATATATCAATTCAAGTATATCAATTCGTGGGATCTCCTGGTGACTTTAGAATGCTAATTTGCCCATAATTCATATCATACATATAGGCCACGTGAATCCTTATAACATATTAACATCCCTTGAATGTACGGATCATCCCTTGAGGAAAAAAATAAAAATCGATTCGCGAATTCAGCCAAAATTAAAAAACTGTTTTTCAAAATTGATTTCACGAATTTTTATTTATTTTATTTTTTTTTAATTTTATATAATGAAATTATGCCCAATTAAATTGTTCTAAACACATATCAATATACATATCAAATTAAAATAATTAATAATTCGCATAAAGGTTTGGCTTTGATACCACTGTTACTTTTGTAATATTCTAGGACGCAATCAAATTGCACAAATAAGCGGAAACGTGTAAAAATCAGAGTTTAAAATTTTACAAACTATATACCCGGATCATCATTTATGAATAATTATTAATTAAACGAAAAGATATGAAGAACAAGAATCATATCCTTGAAGATTCGAGCTTCCTTAGGTACAAGTTCACCTCCAATCCTTTTCGCGTTCAACCTGAATCCACCGGATTTGGTTCCTTCCTTTGATCAACCTTAGCCACCCAAGTGTTTGGCCTCTAGAGGTGATCCACCAAATCCAGTTCCTTCCTTTGATCAACCTTAGCCACCCAAGTGTTTAGCCTCTAGAGGTGATCCACCAAGGAAGAAGAAAGATTCAAGAAGATGGGTGGTTGACTAAACCCTAGTTTTCTATCTCTATAGAAAAAGAACGTACTCACCAACTATTGGAATTGGGTATCACTGATATATGATATAAGACTCCCCTTATAAAGATATCAGGTAACCCTATTAAAATAAGGTATTATTTATTTAATTAAACTCTTTTAATTAAATGGGCTCCCTAATCTTATTAGGGATAATTAATTAAACTTCTTTAACTAATTTTCCTCCTAATCCTATTAGGAATAAATGAGAGTACTTATATTAAATTAATTCCTAAACTCTTTTAGAAAGTAAAATAATAATATTTGTAATAATATTAATAAGACTCATCTTATTAATTTATATTTAATATTTCTAAAATATTAAATAATAAATATTAAGCTATTTAATTTATTCTATCACCATAGATTAAATTAAATATACTTAACATATTATTACGATTATGCCATTAACTTCTTAAATAATTATTCTTCCTTTTATGGTGTGACCCTTTAGGTTCTCTATATTAAACCGGTTGTGAATAAATCAATTAGAACAATTCTAATCTTATTTAAATAAATAAATTAAACTATTAATTTATTTAAATAAATAATATTTATTCTACAATAGGGATAAGCCTCCCTAGCAATTAACGACTTTCCAGATAATATAGATTTCAACATTAATCATAAAAGAACCTTTGAGTAAATAGTTACCGTACAATTCAATCCTTCCACCATACAATGTCCCAATTAAATATAAGACATGAAATTACTGTCAAGTCTTATTTTATTTAATTATATGTATTTCAACTCTTAAATGCTCAACTTCAAATAATGTAAATTAGAAACTCCTTTCTAATTTCATTCTGCCTTGGCCAAGGACTACTGGGTTGTCATTTATCAAATCACATAGGACATTTCTCTTCTTTTACTAGAAGTGGTAGATTCTTTATTGATCATACATTATCTCCATGTACACCTTATTATACCCAAACATACCCTTTGATATACCCTAAGGGTCTTAAGGAATAAGTCAAAGTATAACTCATCATACACAAGATACTATGATGATCTCAAGTCCAAGGATCACTTGTACTACTATCACTACATGAATTCCTATTGACAGTCAAGTAAAACTCCATTAGGTATTCCTTAGTGAGCCACATTCAGTGAACTTATTCTATAATAAGCACCTACATACTTGCTTTAGTGTCTCCACACAAATGATCATGAGATCAGTCATCCTCATCCAATGAGCAAGTAACATATGTACCAATCTATCCGGATTCACTAATTCCCAATTTAGTAATCCAACGATTGGGAACTATTTCAGTTTTAAGCTTTCTAAGAATTTAGATCTCATTAGAATGATCATCATCATTATTCTAAAAGCATTGCTTAAAACTATGGGTTTATCACATATTATAGAGAAGCATCATGTAGATAATTAAAAGCCTTTAATAAATTAATACTTTTTATTAATAAATGAATAAGACTGTTACAAAGTATATGCTTTATCATCAAACGTGATTGGCTTGTGTGCATACTACTTTCAACAAATCCCTCTAAGCCAGATGGTATTATCAGAACAGGTGCTGAAATGAGTCTTCCCTTGAGTTCTTGAAAACTCTTCTCACATTCCTCGCTCCAACCAAACTTTGTATCTTTTCGAGTCAGCTGAGTTAATGGAGTAGTGATTCGAGAAAATCCTTCCAAAAATCTCCGACAATAACCAGCTAAGCCGAGAAAGCTACGTACTTCGGTCACTGACTTTGGTTGCTCCCAGCTTTGAATTGCTTCAATCTTCGCTGGGTTAATAGATATTCCATTATTTGATATCACATGCCCAAGGAATGCAACTTCCTCAAGCCAGAACTCACATTTCTTCAACTTTGCGTAAAGCTTGTTTTCATGAAGTTTTTGGAGTATCAGCCTCAAGTGTTGCTCATGATCTTCACTGCTTTTGGAATATATAAGAATGTCATCAATAAAGACAACCACAAAGTGATCCAAATATTCCTTGAATACTCGGTTCATCATATCCATGAAGGCAGCAGGAGCATTAGTCAATCCAAAAGACATGACCAAGAATTCATAATGCCCGTACCGAGTTTTGAAGGCAGTCTTTGGAATATCCTTAGTTTTAACCTTCAGCTGATGATATCCAGAACGAAGATCGATCTTTGAAAAGAATTGTGCTCCTTGCAACTGGTCAAAGAGGTCATCAATGCGAGGTAACGGATACCTATTCTTGATGGTGACATGGTTCAATTCTTGGTAGTCAATACAAAGTCGCATACTCCCATCTTTTTTTTCTTCACGAGCGAGCAGAGCACCCCAAGGAGGCGATTTAGGATGAATAAAACCAATGTCTAACAATTTCTCGTAATTGGGTCTTTAACTCAAGTTCAATAGAGTCATTCGATATGGGGCTTTGGAAATGGGTTTTGTACCAGGTTCAAGGTCGATACAAAATTCAATTTCACGCTCTGGGGGTAGGCCAGGAAGTTCTTCGGGGAATACATCAGGAAATTTATTAACAATAGAACTATCATTCAAAACTTACATATTTTTGTTTAAATATGTGACATGAGCTAAGAAAACTTGACATCCGTTTTTTAATAAATGAATAGTTTTATGACTTGAAATGATCGTGATTGATTTTAATGGTTTGGTCGCTTAAATTCGCATAATAGGTTGATTAGGAATATGAAAACTAACAACCTTACGAAAACAATCATTTTTTTCATAATGAGTAGTTAACCAATCAATCCCTAGTATTACGTCAAACGCAAGTATTTTTAAAGAAATAAGATCGACAGGTAATGTGTGGTTATCGATTTGAATCAAACAAGACTTATAAACCGTGGATGTAATGAAGGTTTCTCCTCACAGAGTTTCAACCAATAAGTCAAAGTCCAATTTCTCCAGAGTCAAATTTAAACGTTGAGCGCAAGTAGGAGAAATAAAAGAATGGGTAGAGCCAATATCAAATAAGGTATATACTTCACTAGAGTTTATGATAAGCTTACCCGTGATGACCTCGTTCGGGTTCCTTGCTTTCTGGGAGGTTACAACAAACACTCTCCCTTAAACTACTGGTTTTGTCTTGTCTGGGATGGACTTTGATGCCTCCATCCCAGCTGAACTTGACTTTGGTGCACGACAAAATCGGGCTAGGTGACCTTCTCTTCCACAATTGTAATATACTTTGGACTGCTGCGTACAGTTTGGACTGATGTGTCCCTCCCCTCCGCATTTGTAACATATGACCGACGGTCGTTCTCCTTCCTTAACAACAGGTGCTAGTGCTGACGTCCTTCCATCATTATTAAATCTCCTCTTCTTGAAACTCCCACCTTTATTGTCTTGGCCATGATTACCACCGAAGTGGTTACCATTTTTGGTATGTTGATTCCCTCCACGTTTGTTGTCACCGCTTCGATGACTGTTACCACTAGTATTTTCATTCTGCCGGCTGATTTCTCTTGGTTGCGTTGACCCGTTATCGCGCTCCAATAACTGAGCCCTATTTACAACATCTGAATACAAACACAGTTTATGAGAAATAAGATATTGACGTATCTCCGGTTTCAAACCTCTTAAAAACATTCGCGTCATTCACTCCTCATTATCAACCAAATGGGATGCAAACCATAACTCCGCGAATTTAGCCTCGTATTGCGACACAATCATATTGTTTTGCTCCAACTTGATAAACTCCACCTCCTTCATGTGACGAATACTTTCGGGAAAGTACTTGTCATTGAACAGCTCTTGGAACTTCTCCCAAGACATCTTGAGTGCGTCAGGCTGGGTACGTTTTACATATTCCCACCAGTAATCTACCTCCCCTCGCAATATAAAGGTGGCAAAAGGAACCTTTTGCTCCTCGGAGCATCCCAAGACATCAAATATCTTGGTGATCTGCTTTATCCATGCATCCGCCTTAAGTGGTTTTGGCTCTCTAATAAACTACGGTGGTCCCAGCTCCTTGAACTGTTTAGCGGTGATCGTCCGAGAGTTTCCAGTGTTTTCACCTACATTTTGGACAAGAGTTTCTCTTGCCTGATGTTGTACGAATTGCAGAAAGTTCCTAAACATTCTGTCGTTCGCCATTTGGTTGGTGTTGTTGTTCACCTGAGGATTATTGTCTTCCTGTTGCACATTATCCTTGGTATTAATCTGTGGTGACTCCACGATCTCATGTGCTTCATTGCTTATCTCAACATTTTCGGATGCCATTTTTCAATACTGCCACAAAACAAGGGTTAATTAATATATCACATATTATCCCTGTACTCTGACCGACCAGTTAAATACCAAATAAACTTAGGTAGGTCATACTAGCGAAGGAATTCCCCGTCTCTCCCCTCCTAGTTCTTGTCTCACATCTCAGCCAGGGATCATATCCTTAAGCTTTGATACCAACTGTGACGCCCCCAAAATAAGTATACATCACCCATCTTGGGTCGCCAGATACAAGGTACTGAATTCAAATACAACTTAATAATACAACTGTCGTGTACAATACAACAAAACATAAATTGTGAGTTTGAATACAAATATTGTCTACTGGAGAGTATAAAAATTCAAAAGGAGTCCTCATTACAATTATTATCACACTATTTCACAGAATAGTGAGGACTACTAATGCAAACATCTAGACCGTCACTCTATTCCCCGACTAGTCCCAGCTACGTTCTCATTTCCTGAAGAGAACAGTGAAAGAAAGGGTGAGCTCAACTAGCCCAGTAAGAAATATTATAACTAAGATAATGCAGAATAAATTATCCTTAGCCTTCAATAGTGTGACGCCCCCAAAATAGGTATACATCACCCATTCTGAGTCACCAAATACATGGTACAAAAACAAATACAACTTCAGTAATATAATTGTCGTGCAGAATACGACAACGCCTATACTGTAAGTTTGAATACAAATATTGTATACTAGAGAGTATTCAAACACTATTTTACAGAAATAGTGAGGACTGCTAAAACATCTTTCTAGAACCATCACTCCGTACCCCGACTAGTTCCTGCTATGTTCTCACCTCTTGAGAAAAATGGAACAAAAAGGAAAAGAGTGAGCTCAACTAGCCCAGTAAAGAATATTATGACTAAGATAATATACAACAAATTATCGTTAGTCTTCAATAGGGAAAAATCTGATAAAATATAATAGACAACAAGTTTTAGATCAACAGCTGCAGCGGAATAGGAATCCATTAGAAGAATCAAGTAGAGAAAGAATTCTACTATCTTCTAAGATTTTAAAGTCCATCATCAATATTTTATCCTTGTAACATCAATCAATATACATCTTGAATCAAATATTCATCTTTGCACTACAGGCAAAAGATATTCATTTGTATCACCAGTTGGTCATGTTCATCTCAACACCTGTTCATCATTGCACTACGGGACAAAGATATTCATTAGGTAATCATTCATCTTTGCACTACAGGCCAAATATATTCATTTGTATCATCAAATACTAAGGATTCATATTACAGTTTATCCAAGTTCAATAATATTCCGAAATAACCAATTTTGAAGCAGAATTCAAAAATAATGATGAAAACATGGATACAATCAAAGATAGTAACCATAATAGACAACTTGGACAAAAAAAAGAAAATTTTATTTTTCAGTGAATAGTGTCGTATTCGTGAATAGTGCCGTATACGTGAATAGTGCCGTATACATGAATAGTAACCTCGACACAAAAAGTTCCAAATTTGATAAAAAGTTCATACCAACATTTCGGTATAATGATATTGAAGAAAATATCATTTTAAGAAGAATATAACACCCCTTACCTCAAAATATCAGTACTTCTGATTGGAATACCGGTATAAGACTGAAGGAAACTTGCACCGATGAATAGAAACTCACAAAGTATCTAAATACTCACAAAATACACTCAATAATCTAGAGAGAGAAAGAGAGAAAACTTGTTTTTGGTGTGATTTTCAATTCTAACTTAGCCCTCTATTTATAGGAAAATGTTAAGACGCCAAGCGGACTTAACTCGCAACCCTGATGGCTTTTACTGCTACATTATTCCCACCCACCACATTTGAATAAAAATCTCAAAGACATTTTCACCAACCAAAAGTGGGGCCCACCAATTCTAGAATTTTTCACCAAAATTATTTATAACCTAATTTCCGAATCAGCCACCTCTTAAAATTCATAACAAATCATACGTTCATTTTTAATGGTTCAAAATTTGTGGACATATACTCAACTTATATATGTATAACATATCCAAAAATTACAACGATCCAATGGTGGGATTAAAAATTATAACTCACTTAATATATCTCAAAAACACTTTGGTTTAATTTTTAATACCTCCATTCAAACAAAAATCTTGATAAAACACCTCAACATTAACTCCTTCATTTTTAACCACAATAAATATATCTAACATTTATATCCACATAAAATAAATATTTCCTTATCATATGAATCAATAATTAATTATTCACAAATAATATTACGTAATCACATTTATGACAATGACGTGTCGTTCCTGGAAAGAGGGGCTTTCAATAAGAATTTCTCCTTCTTGGCGGCTTGCAATTAGGTGACCAAACCTCTCCTTGATGAACTTTTTAGACATTGCCAATAATGCTATCTAATAATATTATTCAAATAATATGAATTATTGATCTGATAATAGGAAATACTGTGCAGTGACAATTATTGAAACAACAATAATATAAAATATCAACGCAACAATTATTGAAATAATAAAATAAAATATTGAGCGAAGAACTCATCGTAATAATTATTGAGTAGTGCCTTCTTACGTAAGGATCAATAATTCAACAATATTGTGCAATACCGTAGGCTCTTCGTGCAACAATGCGCATTCTTGTATTTTAACCACCGGGTATTCCAACGATGTTAATTGGTAACAACTACGTAGATTATTTAAATTTGTCGCGTTTTCTTCATCGACAGCTTATCCGTTATGGGGCCCACAAATAGTTTGCGCCATCGCATTTAATATTCATTAATGCGTAAAGAATATTCCACGACCAAACGAATATTCCTCGACAACAATGAATATTATATAACCACTTGCTTATTTTGAAAATTTTCCATATTTCACCCATAACCAAAGTATTATATCAAATTAATACCTTATTATTCACAATAATAATTAGAGAAAATTTGATTTTATTCATTAATAAATTGGGGTCTTACAAACAGTATAACAACTGATAGAATATAATAGACAACAAGTTTTAGATTAACAACTGCAGCGGAATAGGCAATCCATTAGAAGAGTCAAGTACAGTATAAAATCTTCTATCTTCTATGATTTAAAAAGTTTTTCATCAACTTTATCACTGAGACTCAACTTAATAAATAAAATCAAACCATCCCTGCTCCACGGCAAAGGATATTCATGTAATCATCAATGGTCATGACTATACCGAATAATCCCTGGTCATAATCATACCAACAACTGTCAACCACTGAACTACATCCCAACGAGGACTTTTACCACATCATTCGTCACATTACGGTCATGATTATACCGAATAATTCTTGGTTATAATCATACCAAGTCCATCTATGCACATAAGCCAAAGATGACTTTCAACATAATATAAACATGATGATGATGACAATTCAATAAAACAAGTTCAAGAATAAATTTTAAAGATTTATAAGTAAATTTATCCTGAACTCATTAACGTCAAAATTGTCAACATGATACTGCTTTGTGGAGTAAAATTCAAGAATGCTCAGAAGAATATTTTTATGAAAAGATACTGGATGTAGCACAAATATCAAGGATATTCCACTAATTTCATGGATTATAGAAGCCAAAGCTTTAACCAACTGAGTATAATAGAATATATGAAACTGGAAATGGATTTTTGTCCGCCATGCGGTAATCCACGTAGACAGATCATTTCCACAATTTAATAAGGAATGAATACGAATGATCATTCACCATGCATGTGGTAATCCACATGCATAAAGTTATTCCAACAGAATAATAAAGAATAGAATAATGAAGGATTCACCATGCGTATGCGGTAGATCGCATGATGCATGAGTTATTCCCAAATGTAATAATAAATAATGGAACCAGTCCCACAGTAAACACACAAACAAAGTATATTTCGGATGAATAATAAATAATGAAACCAAGTCCAACATAAACGCACAGACGTGATATATTCAGCGAATAATAAATAATGGAACCGGTCCCCAGAAGCGCTTATTGCATGATGATATTCCGGCGTAATAATAAAGAATGGAATATTAGAAGAATTTCACCATGTATGAGGTACTTCGCATAAACAGGTTATTCCAACGGAATAATAAGAATGGAATAACAGAAGTTCTCTTCATGAATATGAAAGAAATAATACCCCTTACGAGTACAACAAATAATATCCATTACCTTAGAAGAAACTGGATATTAGAGTAGTGAAGTAGCAGAATACCTTTCTTCTTTCTCTCTATAGTTTCTTTCTCTAGAGTTTCAGTTAATTCGTAAGAAATAACGAAAGAATGAGCTTTTATTCATAGAAGAACTGAAAGTGGCTCTTGGTCTTAACGAAGGGTCAAAATAACTCTTGGTAATATTGAAGAGACAACTACTATTTGCGAATGAGCAATTAACTTTTGAAACACTGAAGGGGCAAATAACTCTTGGAAAGCTGAAGGGACAAATAACTCTTGAAAAACTGAAGGGACAGGTTACTATTAAAACTTTAAATCAACTATCCTTATTGATTTACTATTATAATTTCAACAAATGGTCTAAAAAATTAGCACATCTCCTCATGGAATAATATTGTACCCAAAAATGATTTGGACCGAAAAGAAATATATTTTGCGGGTGAATAATACCCCGTGAATAGTAACTCATAAATAGTAACTCGTGAATAGTAACTCGTGAATATTAACTCGTGAATAGTAACTCATGAATAGTAACTCGTGAATATTAACTCCTGAATAGTATCTCGTGAATAGTAACTTATGAATAGAAATTCGTGAATAGTAACTCATGATTAGTAACTCGTGAATAGTACTCTGACACAAAAAGTGCCCCGAATACCCGATTGAACAATATAACCTCCAGACATCAATTATTATTGAAATAAATGTCGATTTCCACTAACACAAATAATTCTAACATAATGGAAATATAAAATTCATCTTTAATCAACACGAACTTATTCATCATTAATATTATAATTCATAATATTTAACAACCAGGTCGTTCTCAGGAAAGAGGGGGCTTTTCGATAAGGATTTCTCCTTATTGGCACGCAATTAGGTGACCAAACCTCTCATTGACAGAACTTCTAGACATTGTCAATATTGCAAATAATAATATGAATAACTTTGCTGTCTCAATTATTGATTTAATAATATAACATATTATGTAGATGATACTGTAACAATAATTGAATTAATAATATGAGAGATATGATGCAAGCAATTCTTTGTTGTAATAATTGAGTATAACCGAGTGACTTCTCACGTAAGCATCAATAATCAATACTGGTGTGCTACTACTTAATCTGATCAGACATCGTACTTTTACTACCGGGTAGTTCAGTTCAGCTTTTAAACAGTAACACCTCCTACAAGTTATTTTTATAGAAAGATAATTTTGTCATTTTCTAACTACGACAATACTTGGTTGTGGGGTCCACCAACGATCTTTGTCATTGGTTATATTTAATATTCCCTGTTAAAACGAATATTCCTCGACCAATCGAATATTATATAACCATTTGCTTAGTTTGTAAAATTTATAAATATTACTCACAACTATAACATTATATCAAATCCACACCATAATATTCAAAAATATTTTTTGAAAAAATTATTCTTTATTCATAAAAGTTGGGGTCTTACAACGGTCAGCACCTGCAACAGTATAATCTCAGAGATAACCCTGAGCAACGGCTGCTAAACCGGCTCAAACTAGAGATAACCCCGGTGAAGGGCAAGATCATCATTTTGCCATCTCGATCCCATATTGCGTCGTCTCGACAACATTCAAACATACATTCTTCACAAAAATGTCCTACAAGAACCAAAGAGCACTAATCCCGAGTGACTACTACACAAGACAACACACCGGATAAAATTTGAAGCCTAAAGACCAAGGGCATGATCTCATCTTCCTGACTTCGTACAATCTCTATTCCTATGTCATTGTGTAGCTCTCGGCAATAGCATGCCATAAAAGGTCTTATACACCTCGATCGGATGCCCAAATTGAAGTTTTGAAAGTTCAAGTGGACAACACGTTGCACGCATGCACGTATTTTGAGACGGCAAGACCCGCGGAGCCCAAGGCAGCCCGGGCAGCCGTAGGTGCATTTGCGGCTCCCACAGGTACACCTGCAGCTCCCCCTCTATAAATAAAGGGCTTGGGGTAGTCTTTTTGCATAGAGAAAAGGCGAGGAAGCCCTGTCCAATTTGCTCTGTACACTCTATAAACTGAGGGCTTTCTCATTTTAAACACTTGTGAGCTTCTATATTGCTATATTTTTACCGGCGAAATCCGAGTGCTCATCCATTTAAAGTCCTTGAAGTCTTCTTTGGCAGTCCACTATAAGCATTCTTACACTTTCTCCACTACTGTGCACACACAGCTCGCACGCGTTGAGAGTCGTTATGTAGTGTGTATGCCCACGGACTTGATCAAGTGGCTTTTATTTTTTTTTATATATATATATATATTATATATATATATACTAACATTATCGAGTTATGTCACGATTGAGCCTGGATTTTACATCTGGAGCATTTATTGTTTATATATATATATACTTATATATAAACTGTGGTCGAACTCTGTTCGATGAGCCTGGATTTACATCTGGAGCGTTTTTATATATATATATATATATATATATACATTTCTGTCAGGCCTGGAGTTTACTTCGTGGCCTTTTACAGCTTTATTTACTTTTTGTCCCACCTGGAGTTTACTTCAAGGCGGTTTATCGTTTTATTGCTTTATTTATATTTTCTTAATCCCCCATGGAGGTGCTTCGTGGTGGTTGATTGGGTTTTTTTTCCTACTTTATTTACACTTTTAATCCCCCATGGAGGTGCTTCATGGTGGTTGATTATATGTATATATATATATATATATATATTGTTAATATATATAACTGTTTACATCTTTCATACAAATTGCTACATCATGTGAGCCTAGGAATCATGTGATCACAGATTCAGTCTACTGAATCTAGATTCAGTTCCCGTGATGGACATTTTCAGCTATACACGGCTTGTAAATTATTCACGATGGTTGATATTCCTTAGACGGCTCTCATGCCCACAAGGAGTTCGGCACTGCTTTTTATCTTATTTTCTTGAAGATGCTTCACATCTCGAAAAATAAAAGTAATCAAGCCGAACACATAATAAAATAGAAGTATCAATGGCCTCAATTCCTATTGAGTACAAGGGTTTAAAAAACTTCTTTTTACAAAACATCATTGCTATATCATGTTAAAACTGAATTTTTATACAAAAATTCAAACCCTTTGTATTTAGGTGCAACAAGGCATAGCACTACTTTCAAATAATTGCACATTGATCCATTCACACACAAATTCCTATAATAGTTTAATTGAAAAGTGGCGGTTATCGTGGCAACACGGATGTCGGGGGGTGCCTAACATCTTCCCTCTGCATAACCAAGTCCCCGGACCTTAACGAATCTCGGTTTCACAGACCCGTTAAGCAGTGTCACATCACTCTGTCAATGTGCAAATCTTTTCTCGGTTGTGTTGGTACAACCATTTAAAAAAAACAAACTAGCGACTCTTATAGTCCAATCGTCGACATATACATGTCAGACCTTTTCATAACTTGTTTTTTCAAACAAATCTCACCTAACATGAGAATACCAAAAGACAAGAACAGAAAAGGGACAAATAAAAACCCCGACGTCGACAATAGTTTCTAATCATTGCTTTATAGTTTACAAATACCTTTTGGACTTAACATTTGAAAGTTTATAATCATTTACTAAACATTCAATTTATCATTTAGCATGCTTTTTAACACATTAGATATCATACAGGTCATATAATACAGGTTAAGGTAACAACATAAACCTGCAAACACCCTCGTACTAATGGTAAAAACCGATCAGATTGTAGATCAAGCGATTGCGCTTGGTTTTGTACTAAGGAGTGGTACTAACACACGCTTGCTCTGGTGCAAACCAAGATATGGCTGCTGATGAGTGAGTTTTATACCTATAATTGAGTGCGTTTGAGCTTAATCTTTTAGATGTTTTTAAGTGTTTGTGTCTACTCATGCATGTTTTACGTTGTTTTGTAGGAATTGGGATAAAAGTTACTTGGATCGACGTTTGGGGTTGCTAGATTCACATTTTTGGCTTGCCATTTACATAACACTCACTTCAGGGCCGATTTCAGCATTTCTCCAGCCTTTATTTCAAAAACCTCAAAGAACAAAAGTTGTAGATCTATGTCTCCTCTTTTCGAAATATCTTAAATCATCAAAATCGGAGATCGGACGAAGAAGTTATGGACATTTTTCCAAAGGATGTTAGAGCAGAAAATTACAAAAAAAAGCCCCAGCGCGGGGGCGCCCATTCCTTGCTTATTTCCAGCGTCGAGGCACTAAGGGGAAGAATCTCAGCGTCGTGAGTAGCGCTGGGGAACTGGGGATGGGCCTGGTCAAGCTTGGACGCATTTTGGGGCGAATTTTGATACTTTTTTTACTCCAAATTAGATTGGGTTTGCTCCTAAGCTAAAAATTAGACTTGTAGCCTATAAATACATGATGGGATGTATAGAATTAAGGGAGATTAGATAGATTACATTAGATTAAACACTCCATTAGATTAGAGCATAAACCCTAGTTTATATTAGATCATTGGAGATTGAAACAACTTGGAGATCATTAAAGATCAAGGGCAGGAGCAAGAGGGGAACATCATATTTGCAGACAACAGATTTCATTCTTTCCTCTACTTTTACTTTTATCTTTTTATGTATATTCTGTTGTGGATTCTTGATTTTAATTCAGTGACAATGGACTAAATTCTTATTTAAGATTCCAACGGATCTTATTGTATAACTTATTTTAGTATGCTTCTTTATTAATTACTGTGACTATTCTATGGATTGTCTATTATGATTGCGTATAATTGTTTAATTATCTAGCTAACAATTATCATGATAATTTATATGAACTCAAGAGATGAAATATAGATTTAGATCTGATCAAAATAGCATGTGATTGTGTTTTCTGTATGGTGTTAGAATTCATGATTTGTGTTTAGGATAGGGATATACCTTTATGCTGCATATAATCTAATAGGGAACATGTGACGCCCCAAAAATTAGGTATACGTCACCCATCTTGAGTCGCCACTTACATGGTACATAAATTCAAATACAACTTACTAATATAACTGTCGTGTACAATACGACATAAACTATGAGTTTGAATACAAATATTGTCTACTAGATATTATACAAACTCAAAAGGAGTCCTCATTACAACTATTATCACACTATTTCACAGAATAGTGAGGACTACTAATGCTATCCTCTGGACCATTACTTCGTTCCCGACTCGTCGTCCCGGCTATGTTCTCATTTCACAGAAGAAACGGTGAAAGAAAGGGTGAACTCAACTAGCCCAGTAAGAAATATTATGACTAAGATAATGCAGAATAAATTATCATTAGCCTTCAACAGTGTTAAACTGATAAAATACAATAGACAACCAGTTTAACTGCAGCGGAATAAGCAATCCATTAAAAGAGTCAAGTAGAGAATAAAGTCTACTATCTTTTAGGTTTTAAAAGGTTTTCATCAATTTTTATCGTTGAGACTCAGCTTAATAAATAAACCACCACATTTAATCATCCCTGTACCACGGTCAAGGATTTTCATCAAATTATCAATGGTCATGACTATACCAAATCACCATTTGGTCATAATCATACCAAAACTATCCATCATTTGCATTACGAGCCATCGAGGACTTTTGTCACATCATTTATATCAAGTCATGATTATCTTAGAATGATTCTGGTCATAATCATACTAAGTTCATCTATGCACGTAAGCCAAAGATAACATAATATAACATGAGGATGATGACAATGACATAGTAATTCAATAAAACAAGTTCAAGAATTATTTAATCCATGAATTATTAACGTCCAAATTGTCAACATAATACTGTTTCGTAGAGTAAAATTCAAGAATGATCAGAAGAATATTTCCATGAAAAGATACTGGATGAAACGCAAATATCAAGGATATTCTACTAATTTCATGGAGTATAGAAGTCAAAGTTTTAACCAACTGGGTATAATAAAGAATGGAATAACAAAAGAAATCACCATGCATGCGGTACTTCGCATAGACAGGTTATTCCAACAGAATAATAATAACGGAACCAGGTCAGGTGAAATTCACACCGACAGGATGTTCCAACAGAATAATAAAGATGGAACCAGATCCGGTGTAAAACACACAGATAGGATATTCCAACAGAATGATAAAGACGGAACCAGGTCCGGTGTAAAACACACAGACAGGATGTTCCAACAGAATAATAAAAACGGAACCAGGTCCGGTGTAAAACACACAGACAGGATGTTCCAACAGAATAATAGAAGAATGTCACCAAGTATAGGGTAAACCGCGTATACAGGTTATTCCAACAGAATAATAAGCAATGGAATAACATAAGGATTTCACCAAGTATAGGGTATGCCGCGTATACAGGTTATGTATAGGGTATGCCACTTTTACAAAAGTTATTCCAATGAGAATAATAATGAATGGAATAATGAAGTTCTCTTCAAGAAGAAAGAATAACACCCTCACCGTAAAAGAACCGAATATAGAAGTAGTGAAGTAGCAGAATACTCTTCTTCTTTCTATAATTTTTCTCTATAGCTTTTCTCTATAATTTTCTCTCTAGAGTTTCAATGAATTAAGTAAGAAAATAATGAAGGAATGAGCTTCTATTTATAGGAAAATGGAATGCATAGTAACTAATCCATGAACGGTCCAGATTGATTTACTTTAAATCGACGGTCCATATTTAAAGAAAAATCTTTTAAATAAAATATAATATATTCTATTTATATAAAAACATTTTACTATGCAAACACTATGCAATACTATGCAAAACACTATGCAAAACACTATGCAACACTATGCATAATAAAATATAATATATTCTATTTATAGAATAACTTTAATAAAGTATTCTATTTTATATAAAAGATGTTTACATTTTTATTACGTTAATAATACTGAATAAAACAAAACGTCATTATCATTATAATAATTCATATTATTAATCGACAATAATGAAATCAAACCGAGTGACTTCTCACATAAGCATCAATAATCAATACAGGTGTGCTACTTATGCAACCACACGTATTCGTATTTTTACTACCGAGTAGTAGTTCAACAAGAACTACGGTAAAACTTCCGCCGTTATTTCAATAAAATATTTTTGTCGTTTTTCAATCCAAACAATAATTACATTGTAGGGTCCACCAATGATTGAGTAGTTATACGAATATTCCCCGCTAAATCGAATATTCCCCACCAATCGAATATAATATAACCACTTGCATACTTTGCAAAATTTATAAATACTACCCACAACTATAATATTATCTCAAATTCACACTATAATATTAAAAATTATTTCGACTAAATTTAAATCTTTATTGATAAAATCTGGGTCTCACAATCTCCCCTCCTTATGGAATTTAAGCCCTCGAAATTAGAGGTACGATACTGGTATGATAAAGAGGTGAGGATACCTTGAATACCTTTATCGTTGAAAACATTAAATTCATCTTTGCAATCTACGCAAAGATATTCATTAACAATTCATCTTTGCACCATGTGCCAAAGATATTTATTAACAATTCATCTTTGCACTATGTGCCAAAGATATATAACTGTAAAACCAATAATCTTCGAGACGCAGCGACTTAATAGTATCACGACCACGAATTATCCATGCACCAATCGGCAAGGTTATTCGTGTTTTCAATTCTGATCATGATTATATACCGAATAATCCGTGGTCATAATCATACCAAGTCTATCAATGCACTACTACTAAAGATGACTTTTTACCACATCCATGAATTAATATTTCATTCTTTGAGACTCATTTCAATAATTAATCCATATCATCGAATCATCCCCGCACTACGGGCCAAAGATATTCATTAGTATCACGACCACGAATTATCCATGCACTACCAAAGATAATCGTGTATTCATTAATATCACGACCACAAATTATCCATGCACTACTACCAAAGATAATTGTGTATTCATTAGTATCACGACCACAAATTATCCATGCACTACGGCCAAAGATAATTGTGTATTCATTAATATCACGACCACAAATTATCCATGCACTACTACCAAAGATAATTGTGTATTCATTAAGTATCACGACCACAAATTATCCATGCACTATGGCCAAAGATAATCGTGTATTCATTAGTATCACGACCACAAATTATCCATGCACTACTACCAAAGATAATTGTGTATTCATTAGTATCACGACCACAAATTATCCATGCACTACTACCAAAGATAATCGTGTATTCATTAGTATCACGACCACAAATTATCCATCCATGCACTACCAAAGATAATTGTGTATTCATTAGTATCACGACCACAAATTATCCATGCACTACTACCAAAGATAATCGTGTATTCATTAGTATCACGACCACAAATTATCCATGCACTACTACCAAAGATAATTGTGTATTCATTAGTATCACGACCACAAATTATCCATGCACTACTACTACCAAAGATAATTGTGTATTCATTAGTATCACGACCACAAATTATCCATGCACTACTACCAAAGATAATTGTGTTTTCAATTACGGTTATGATTATACCGAACAATCCTCGGTCATAATCATACCAAGTCCATCTATGCACTACAAAGCCATGAGATGACTTTCAACATAATATAAACATGAGGATAATGATATAAAGAATCAATCAAATGAGATAAAGGATAAATATTAAACATTTATAAAATAATTTATCCAGGATTCAAGAATATCCCCATGTTATCAATCACTTAATAATCTCATAATCTAATAACATTAATATTATAACAATATTTTAATCACTTCCTAAATAAACAATTTTTCTCAATTGTTTACGCTTTACCATATAATGCATTTAATCATTCAAAAATGCCATACTCATAAAATATCATCACCAATTATCAAATCCCTCATCAAAAAATATGCATATACTCTATATAGGATTCTCTAGCCATAAAATCCTATTTTCAACTTTGTTACTTCACATAACATATTTAACTCATATGTTCGTAACTAAACTATTTTCATGAAAAATACCAAATCAGTCCCAAAAATATTTCTTTTCTGGGATTTAGCATAATATAGTCCCATAATGAAAATATATTTTTCTCGGAATTTTTAAAATTCATTTACTATTTTTCAAAAATCAATTTCTAATTAATTCCTTAAGAAATTAGCTACCTCAAGTTTAACTCCAAAAATTCCCAAATCTTGGCAGGACCTTTACATGTTAACGTGAGCTTCTAGTTTAAATTTCATGGTCATCGGAGTTATAGAACTCCGGTTATAGCGTTTTTCGTCGGAAAAACCTAAATATTAAAATAGTCATAACTTGCTCATTTTAAGTCAGAATGAGCTCATTTTTGGACAGGAGGTACTTTATACCATATACCTTCTTGTCCCAAAAGGCCAGAATTTTTCTCATAATTTAAGTGGCCAAAACAGTCCCTTAAAGTTTCTGGGCAGTAGCATTTTTGAAATTTACAGCTTTGGCATCCTTTGCTAAAATCAGTCCACACAAAAATCTACAACACCTTTTCCAGTAATTCCACTTGGATTAGTTAGGTAACTCATAGATCTAACTCTAGGACTTGACCTCACTCAAAAATTCAAAATATAATAAGAGATATGGTCAATTGAATTTCATGTTACGTTTTTCACCAAAATCTGATTTTCAACTCTTTGTGATTTCTAAGAAACTTTCATGTTTTCACATACTAACCAACATAACTCATCATAAAACTTACTAATACTTCATATACCCATGATTTTCATCAGTCCTATGCTTTTATTATGACTTTCATCATAATCCTCGTAAACAGATCCTTTTAGTTGAAGAAATATTTGAGAGTTTAAGAAATGGGTTTTTGTACTGGGGTCAATACAAAATTCGATTTCACGCTCTAGGGTAGGCTAGGAAATCTTCAAGAATACGCCAAGAAATTTATTAATGATAGAAATATCATTCAAAGCTCATTACTCTCGTCTAATACTTGGATAATACGTCACATTAATACCAATCTGTGACTTCTATCCCTTAACTGGATGGCACCTCACAATGATACCTATCAACTTGCCATCTTGATCCGCGACGTCGCCTCTGTAAAGTCCGCGGCGGTGCATTCCACACAAGGAAGTTAACAACGAAAGGATCGGGGCTCTTTTACTTATGGCTTGATATAACAATGATGATTAACTTTAGGGTTTGGTTACTTTGAATTCAGTATAACGGGTTGGTTATGAGTATAAAAGCTAACAACCTTATTTAAAAGCATGATGAGTAGTTAACCAATTGATTCCTAAAATCACATCAAAGGCAAGTATTTTCAAAAGATAAGATCGACAGTAACGTGAAAGTGTTTATTTGAATCAAACAAGATTTAAAAATAGTAGCGAATGTGAAGGCTCCTACTAACTAAGTTTCAACCAATAAGTCAAAGTCTAACTTCTCCGAGTCAAATTTAAACGTTGAACGCATAAGCAGAGAGAGATAAAATAATGGGTAGAACAGGTATCTTATAAGGTATAGACTTTGCAATTTATAATTAACTAACCGAAGTGCTAACCGTTCGGTTTACTCATTTTTTTGAGAAGTCACGTAAAAACGCTCTTCTGAAACCACCGACTTTGTTTTGTCCAGATCCGCCTTTGGTGCCACTATCCCAAATTTGGACTTGACTTCACTATATACGATAAAATCGAGCTAAATGACCTTCTCTTCTTGAAATTTCCACTTCTATTATCTTTGCCATGATTACCACATAAGAAGTGGTTACCATTCTTAGCATGATAATTCCCCACGATGGTTATCATTGTTCGATAGCCGTTGCCACCGATATGATTATTATCGTGTTGTTGGTCGTTACCTTTTGGTTGAGTGACTCATTATCGCGCTCCAATAACCGAGCCCTATTCACAACATCTAAATACAAACACCGTCACAAAACAAGGGTTAATTAACATATCACATTTTATCCCTATACTCGTGACCAATTAAATACCAAATAAACTTAGGTAGGTCATACTAGCGAAAGAATTCCCCGTCTCTCCCCTCCTAGTTCTTATCTCACATCTCAGCCAGAGATCGTATCCCTAAGCTCTGATACCAACTGTGACGCCCCCAAAATTAGGTATACGTCACCCATCTTGAGTCGCCACTTACATGGTACATAAATTCAAATACAACTTACTAATATAAGCTGTAGGTGTACAATACGACATAAACTATGTGTTTGAATACAAATATTGTCTACTAGATATTATACAAACTCAAAAGGAGTCCTCATTACAACTATTATCACACTATTTCACACAATAGTGAGGGACTACTAATGCTATCCTCGGACCATTACTTACGTTCCCGACTCGTCCCGGCTATGTTCTCATTTCAAGAGAACGGTGAAAGAAAAGGTGAGCTCAACTAGCCCAAAGAAGAAATATTATGACTAAGATAATGCGAATAAATTATCATTAGCTTCAACAATGATGTTAAAGCGATAAAATACAATAGACAACCGGTTTAAGCTGCAGTGAGAATAAGCAATCCATTAAAAGAGTCAAGTAGAGAATAAAGTCTACTATCTTTTAGGTTTTAAAAGGTTTTCATCAATTTTTATCGTTGAGACTCAGCTTAATAAATAAACCACCACATTTAATCATCCCTGTACCACGGTCAAGGATTTTCATCAAATTATCAATGGTCATGACTATACCGAATCACCATCTGGTCATAATCATACCAAAAACTATCCATCAACGCATTATGTGCCATCGAGGACTTTTGTCACATCATTTATATCAAGTCATGATTATCTTAGAATGATCCCTGGTCATAATCATACTAAGTTCATCTATGCACGTAAGCCAAAGATAACATAATATAACATGAGGATGATGACAATGACATAGTAATTCAATAAAACAAGTTCAAGAATTATTTAATCCATGAATTATTAACGTCCAAATTGTCAACATGATTGTTTAAGTAGAGTAAAATTCAAGAATGATCGGAAGAATATTTCCATGAAAGATATGGATGAAACGCAAATATCAAGGATATTCTACTAATTTCATGGAGTATAGAAGTCAAAGTTTTTAACCATTTGGGTATAATAAAGAATGGAATAACAAAAGAAATCACCATGCATGCGGATTTCAGCCATAGGCGAGTTATTCCAACGAGTAATAATAATAACGGAACGAGTCGGTGAAATTCACAAGCGGGATGTTCCAATGTAATAATAAAGATGGAACCAGATCCGGTGTAAAAACACATGATAGGATATTCCAACAGAATGATAAAGAGCGGAACCAGTCCTGTAAAACACATGCAGCGAGGATGTTCCAACACAATAATAAAAAGCGGAACGGTCGATTGTAAAACACATGACGAGGATGTTCCAATGTAATAATAGAAGAATGTCACCAAGTATATAGGGTAAAATCAGCGTATACAAAGTTATTCCAATGTAATAATAAGCAATGGAATAACATAAGGATTTCACCAAGTATAGGGTATCTGGCGTATCACGGGTTATGTATAGGGTATGCCACTTTTACAAAAGTTATTCCAATGTAATAATAATGAATGGAATAATGAAGTTCTCTTCAAGAAGAAAGAATAACACCCCTTACAAGTAAAAAGAACCTGAATATAGAAGTAGTGAAGTAGCGAGAATACTCTTCTTCTTTCTATAATTTTCTCTCTATAACTTTTCTCTATAATTTCTCTCTAGAGTTTCAATGAATTCGTAAGAAAATAATGAAGGAATGAGCTTCTATTTATAGGAAAATGGAATGCATAGTAACTAATCCATGAACGGTCCAGATTGATTTACTTTAATCGACGGTCCATATTTAAAGAAAAATCTTTTAAATAAAATATAATATATTCTATTTATATAAAAACATTTTACTATGCAAAACACTATGCAATACTATGCAAAAAACACTATGCAAAAACACTATGCAAACTACTATGCATAATAAAATATAATATATTCTATTTATAGAATAACTTTAATAAAGTATTCTATTTTATATAAAAGATGTTTACATTTTATTACGTTAATAATCTGAATAAAACAAAACGTCATTATCATTATAATAATTCATATTATTAATCGACAATAATGGAATCAAACCGAGTGACTTCTCACATAAGCATCAATAATCAATACGTAAAGTGTGCTTTACTATGCAACCACACGTACATCGTACTTTTACTACTGAAGTAGTTCAACAAAGAACCACGGTAAAACTTCCGCCGTTATTTCAATAAAATATTTTTTGTAGTTTTTTCTCAATCCGATAATAATTTGCTGGGGTCCACCAATGATTGAGTAGTTTATTTAATATTCCCCGCTAAACCGAATATTCCCAAACCAATCGAATATAATATAACCACTTGCATACTTTTGCAAAATTTATAAATACTACCCACAACTATAATATTATCTCAAATTCACACTATAATATTAAAAATTATTTCGACTAAATTTAAATCTTTATTGATAAAATCTGGGGTCTCACAGAACATGTGCTTTAAATCCTTTTAATTGTAATTCACATAGGAATATAGTGAATTAGTTAATTAGGGTGTTTAATTAAAATCTATCAACTGTGGATTTGGATTAATATGTTTGTGATGCATCGAAAAGTGGTTATAAATACTAATAAGTTCCTGATTAACAATCCAAAATGGTGAGCTTAATTAATGAGAAGTATTTTAATATAAATGAAACAATAAGTAAAGTTGTGATCTTTAATCTCCATAACCTGATTTTCAACTAGTGGTAGTAGTAATAGGTTAATTATATATTTTAATTCACCACATTGAATTGATTGTTTAAATAAAATTAGTTTTGTTAAGAACTAGTACTTGGTTATTTCTATTAAATAATAATCCTCATGGGAACGATACTTTACTTTCACTTTATTACCTATTGACCGTGTATACTTGCACATATGTTTTGATTGTGAAATCGATCAACAAGTTTTTGGCGCTGTTGTCGGGGAATTAGTTTAATAATTTTGCCAATATTAATTTTTTATCAAATTAGTTTTGATTTAAACGATTTTTTATTATTTTCTTTAATTCTCTCTCTATTTTTTTTCTTTCTTTTCAGGTACCATGGCATAATTTAATTATCTATGGCCATATACGAGAATGACTCAGCCAAGGGGAGCGAAAATGGATGGACTCGCGACACTTTCTTCACTGTCATCACAGATTGAGACACTTTCGAGGAGGTTGGACGCTTTTGTAGCACAACGCCGTTAAAGTGTGGTGGTTATTTGTGATTATTGTTGTGACGCCCCCAAAATAGGTATACACCACACCCATTTTGAGTCGCCAAATACATGGTACAGAAACAACTACAACTTTATTATCACAATAATAAAACTGTGAGTTTAAATACAAATATTATCTTCTAGACAATATTTATACTCAAATAAATCCTCATCACATTTATTGATACATTATTTTACAATAATGGTGAGGACTACTAAACAACTCTCTCTAGAACCTTCATTCCATACCCCGACTAGTACTCGCTACATTCTCGCCTCCTGAGAAGAAAAATGGAACAACAAGGAAAAGGGTGAGCTCAACTAGCCCAAAGAAGAATGTTATGACTAAGATAATATACAACAAATTATCGTTAGTCTCCAACAGGAAAAATCGATAGAATACAATAGACAACAAGTTTTGAGATCAATATTCGCAATGAAAATAATAATTTATAGAAGAGTTACGTAGAGAATGAAATCTACTATAATCTATGAATTTAATATCCATCATCAATATTTTATCCTCGTAACATCAATCAATATTCATCTCAAATCAAACATTCATCTTTGCACTATGTGCCAAAGATATTCATCGATCGATCATGTTCATCTCAACACTGCTCATCTTTGCACTCACAGGCCAAAGATATTCATCGATTGGTCATGTTCATTTAAACACTGCTCATCTTTGCACTAAAGGCCAAAGATATTCATCGATTCATGTTCATTTAAACACTGTTCATCTTTTGACTCTATGTGCCAAAGATATTCTTCGAAATCATTCATCTTTGCACTACAGGCCAAAGATATTCTTGAAATCATTCATCTTTGCACTGGTGCCAAAGATAGAAATCATTCATCTTTGCACTCTAAAGGGCCAAAGATATTCTTCAGAAATCATTCATCTTTGCACTCTGTGCCAAAGATATTCAATAATATCATCATTTAAGACCGAGGATGATGAAAATATTTTTAAAGAAACGAATCCAAAGGAAACAAAATGACAAGAATTAAGGATTCGTACTTGGTTTTATCCACGTCCAAAAATACCTCAAAATAATCATAGTGGTGTAAAATTCAAGAATGATCAAAACATGGATACAATCAAAGCTAGTATCCGTAATAGATGTTTTAGATTTAAAAGAAGAAATTTTATTTTTCGATGAATAGTGTCGATATCGTGAATAGTGCCAGATACGTGAACGTGAATAGTAATCTCGACACCAAAAGATAGAAATTCCACAAAAAAATATTTTCACGCTTCATTAATAGTACTCGTGAATAGTAACTCGTGAATAGTAACTCATGAATAGTAACTCGTGAATAGTAACTCATGAATAGTAAACCCATACATGAAAAAGTTCCAAATTTGATAAAAAGTTCCAATCAATATTTCAAAGATAATGATATTGAAGAAATAATATCATTTAAGAAGAAAATAACATCCCTTACCTCAAAGAATCAAGATTTCTAAGGAAAGGCGGAAGTGATGTCGAATGAAACTTGACTTGAACAAAGAACTCTCAAAGTATCTAAATACTCACAAAATACGCTCAATAATATAGAGAGAGAGAGAAAACTTTGTTTCGTGTGATTTTCAATTCTAACTTAGCCCTCTATTTATAGGAAAATGTTAGCCTACCAAGCGGATTTGACCTGCTACCTGATGGCTTTACCTGCTACTATTGCCACCCACCATATTTGAAATAAAATTCAGCACATTTCTTCACCAACCACAAGTGGGGCCCACCAATTCTAGAATTTTCCACCAAAATCAATTATAACCCTAATTTCCGAATCCGACACCTCTTAAAATTCACAACAAATAATTCGTGCATTTTTAACGGTTCAAAATTTGTGGACATATACTCAACTTATGTATGTATAACATACCCAAAAATTACCACAATCCAACGGTCGGATTAAAAATTATAACCCCCGCAATATATCTCAAAACCCCTGATTTGATTTTTAACACCTCCAATCCGATAAAATACTGATAAAACACCTCAACATTAATTCCTTCATTAATAACCACATAAATAAATCCATCATTTATATCCACATAAAATAAATATTTCCTTATCATATGAATCAATAATTAATTATTCACAAATAATATTACGTAATCACAATTATGACAACCAGCCGCTCCTCAGAAAGAGGGGCTTTCCAATAAGGATCTCTCCTCATCAAGCGCGCAATTAGGTGACCAAACCTCTCCTTAGATGTAACTTTCTAGACATTGCCAATAATGTTATCTAATAATATTATTCAAATAATATGAATTATTGATCCGATAATAGGAAATCATTGTGCAGTTGACAATTATTGAAACAAAATAATAATAAAATATCAACGCAAACAATTATTGAATCAATAAAATAAAATATTGAACAAGAATTCATCGTGAAAATTATTGAGTAGTGCCATCTTACGCATTTAATCAATAATTCAACAATATCAGGTAATACCGTGCATCGTCGCAACCACACGCAGACATCAGATTTTAACCACCGGTATTCCAACAAATCTTAATTCAGAATAACTACGCCTGTTATTTATAACCACCCAAACTTTGTCATTTTCCTCATCCAATCGCTTTCCGTTATGGGGCCCATTACATGGTCTGCTGCGTCAGCAAACGAATATTCCCTCTCACAAAGATTTAATATTCCACGACCAAACGAATATTCCCCACAACAATGAATATTTTATAACCACTTGCTTATTTTGAAATATTTACGTATTTAACCCTTAACTATCCACATTAATCAAATCAACCCTTACTATTTCAAAATAATAAATAAAGGAAATTCCTTTTTATTTAAAAAATTTTCGGGGTCTTACAACCTCCCCTCCTTATGAAATTTCGTCCTCGAAATTGACGACGCATTCTGTGTGTTTCAAAAGATGAGGATACCTCGCTTTCATTTCCGCTTCCAATTCCTGTGTCATTTTCTCTATAGCATGATTCCTCCACAAAACTTTAACTTGTGGTATGACCTTTCATGCAGTAGGACATGCTCCTTCCTATCCAAAATCTTGACAGTACCTCCTCACACGTTAAGTCTTGGCTATCTCGTCTGGTTCTAACTCTATAACGTGGTTCGGGTCTTTCACATATTACTGATAAGTACATATATGTGAAACACATTATGAACACGAGACATACTTGGAGGTAACGCAAGTCTATAGGCTACATTTCCTACTCGGTCAAGAATTTGAAATGGACCAATAAATCGTGGATTGAGCTTTCCTCTCTTCCCAAATCTTGTAACTCCCTTCCATGGAGCAACTCGCAACAATACATGATCCCCTACATTAAATTCCACATCCTTTCGATGAAGATCCGCATAACTCTTTTGTCGATCTTGTGCCGTTTGTATACGTTGTCGAATCATTAGTCATACGTGCTAACTCGGGTCCCAACAATGTTGCTTCACCCACCTCATCCCAACATATTGGAGAACAACATTTTTGTCCATATAATGCTTCGAATGGAACCATGCCTATATTTGTTTAATAACTATTGTTGTATGAGAATTCCACCAATGGCAAGTACTTATCCCAACTTCCTTTGAAATCTAGGACACAGTAGTTTTAATATATCTTCAAGAGTTTGAGTAGTCCTTTCGATTGCCCATCCGCTTTGAGGATGGTATGCCAAACCGAATCAGTAAATTCGTGCCCATAGCTTTTCTAACCCAAAATCATGAAGTGAATCTTGGGTCACTATCCAAACTATGGATACAGCACGCCATGCAACCTCACAATCTCATTCACGTACATACTAGCAAGACGTCAAGGAATAAGTCTCCAGATCGGCAAGAAGTGAGCGATTTGGTTAATCTATCAACAATAACCCAAATAGCATTGATGCCTTGAGAAACCGTAGGAAGACCCGTAACGAAATCTATGGTAATGTGTTCCCACTTCCATTTAGGAATCTCAAGTGGTTGCAACGGACCTTTAGGTACTAGATGCTCCGCCTTTTACACGCGGCAAGTTAAACACATCGAGATAAACTTTGCAATCTCTCTCTTCATATTATTCCACCAAAATGTATGTCAAGATCACGATACATTTTAGTACTTCCAGATGGATTGCAAATGGTGTATTGTGTGCCTCCATCATAATCTTGTACCTCAAATCGTAGTCGTTAGGAACACAAAGTCTAGAGTGGACTCAAGTATTCCTTCTTTATCAATTCTCGCCCTAATAGCTCCTTCTTGTACTTTCCTCTTCATCACGCATCACTCCTGCCTGGTTTGAGCAATTTTAACTTTAACTAAAGTCGATTATACTCAGATATCATCATGTGGATACCTAGAGTTTTCATCTCCATCTCTATTATTTGTAAATTATACTGAAATTAGTCTTTGACAATATCGTACTCAGATTCAGTATACGATCTTCTACTCAACACGCCACCTACCACGTTCGCTTTTCCAGGATGGCATGGTCGTAACATGTCTTTGAAATGAGTCTCCTCTTGAGTTCTTCAAGCTCTTCCCACATTCCTTGCTCCATTCGAATTTTGTATCTCTACGAGTCATTGCGATAATGGAATAGCGATTCGAGAATATCCTTCAACGAATCTCCGATAATAACCAACTAAGCCTAGAAAGCTACGATTTCGATTCATCGACTTAGGTTGCTCTCAATCGTGACTCATATCCCAATCTTGGATAGCACGTCACAATGACACCTATCGCTTTTACTATCGCATCTAATATGACGTCCCCTATAGAGAGTCTCGCTTAGTGAATTCCACAAAGGAAGTCACAAGATAAAGGCTCGTGTACCAAATTTATAGTTGAATTTTTAACTCAAGTTCAATAGAGCCATTCTATATGAGATTTTAGAAATGAGTTTTGTACCGGGTTCAAAGTCGATACAAAATTTAATATCGTGCTTTGGGAGTAAGCCAAGAAATTCTTCAGTAAAATACGTCAGAAAAATCAATAACAACAAGAATATTATTCAAATCGACGTGTCTTTATTCAAATCCATAACATGGACTAAGAAAACTTGACATCCGTAATAAACGAATGACTTCATGGCTTGATATGAAAATGTTTGATTACAATGGTTTGATTGCTTGAATTGAATAACAAAGTTGCTTAGGAATATGAAAACTAACAACCTTACAAAAGCAATCAATTTTGGCATGATGAGTAGTTAACCTTAAAATCAACATCAAAAGCAAGTATCTTTAAAGAGATAAGGTCAACAGTAAGGTAATGGTGCCAACTTGAATCAAACAAGATTTTTAAACAACGGATGTAATGAAAATTTCTCCTAACGGAGTCTCCATAAACAGGTCAAAGTCTAATTTCTCCGTAGTCAAGTTCAAACGTTGAGCGCAAGCAAAGAGAGATAAAAGAATGGGTAGAACCCAGATCTAGTAAGGTATAAACATCGCAAGAATTTATAATTAACTAACCTGCTAACTTCGTTCGTGTTCCTCGATTTTGACCCGGCCACGACAAACGCTCTTCCGTGAATCGTTGACTTTGACTTTCTCGGGACATCCTTTTGAGTCACCATTCTCATTTGCACTAGGTTTCGATATCGCATAATCTCGAGCGATATGTCCTTCTTTTCCACAATTATAGCATACCTTAAACTATTGTCAGGGGCGTTTTCAATGATATGTCCCTCTTCCCAAGATTTGTAACATACGACCGATGGTGGTCTTTCTCCTCCTTGGAACTAGTTGCCACATCGGGCGCCGACGCCTTCACATGGTCGTTGTTGAATCTCCTCTTTTAAAATCTCCTCCCAACTCGCTTCTTCTATTTTCATGGCCACGATTACCACCAGAGTGGTTACCGCCTTTGTCCGTATTCTTCTTTCTCCACCTGGTTATCGTTATTCGATGATCGCTATCTTTGGTATGATCCTCGGTTATGGTCCCTCGGTTGAACGTATTTCGTTATCTCGCCTAACAACCGAGCCTCGCTTACAACATCTCGAATAGAGAGAAAATTTATGAGAAATGAGATATCGACGTACGGGTTTCAAACCTCTCGTAAACATCCGCCATACGCTCCTCATTCTCCACCAAATGAGGTGCAACTCGATAACTCCGCAAACTTCGCTTCGCATCTTTGGGACACCGCCATGTTATTCTCGCCCAATCTAATAAACTCCACTTCCTTCATACGATTTAATACTTTCAGAGAAGTACTTGTCATTGAACTGCTTCAAACGTCTCCACGACACGCCGAGTGTATTTGGATGGGGTACGCTTCATGATTCCCACCAAGAATCGCCTCACCACGGAACATAAAAGTAGCGAATGGAACTTTTTCGTTTCCTCCGCATCCCAAGACATCGAATATCTTGGTAATTTGTTTGACCCATGTTTCCAAATAATCGGATCCGCTTTTCCTTAAATTTCGTGGTCCCAACTCTTTGAATCGCTTGCCGTGTGACCACCCGTGAATTGCTATCATTTCCTCCTATATTTTGAACACGAAGTCTCCTCTAAATTCGATTTTGCATGAACCGCAAAAAACTTCTAAACATTCCCTCGCTCATCATCTCGCTTCAATTGGTGTTGTTCATAGGAGGTACATTGCCACTGTTGACGCTTCTCCTCGTTGGTGAGTACAAAGCATCTCCACGGCCTCATTTACTCCACTATTAATATTCTCACGACATTCTCAAATCATCGCCATAAAATAAGGGTTAATTAAGGAAATCAATATATCACATAATATCCCTATATCTTGACCAACTAACAAATAAGCTTTAGGTAGGACACACTAGCGAAGGATTTACTCATCTCTCCTCCTAGTTTTATTCCCGATCGATCCGCCAGAGATCATATCCCTAAGCTCGATACCAACCGTGACGCCCCCAAAATAGGTATACACCACACCCATTCGAAAGTCGCCAAATACATGGTACGTAAACAACTACAACTTTATTATCACAACAATAAAATCGTGAGTTTAAATACAAATATTATCTTCTAGACAATATTTATACTCAAATAAATCCTCATCACATTTATTGATACATTATTTTACAATAATGGTGAGGACTACTAAACAACTCTCTCTAGAACCTTCATTCCATACCCCGACTAGTACTCGCTACATTCTCGCCTCCCGAGAAGAAAAATGGAACAACAAGGAAAAGGGTGAGCTCAACTAGCCCAAGAAGAATGTTATGACTAAGATAATATACAACAAATTATCGTTAGTCTCCAACAGGAAAAATCTGATAGAATACAATAGACAACAAGTTTTGATCAATATTCGCAATGAAATAATAATTTATAGTAAGAGTTACGTAGAGAATGAAATCTACTATAATCTATGAATTTAACAAATTCCATCATCAATATTTTATCCTCAGAACATCAATCAATATTCATCTCAAATCAAACATTCATCTTTGCACTACAAAGCCAAAGATATTCATCAATCGGTCGTATGTTCATCTCAACACTGCTCATCTTTGCACTAAAGTGCCAAAGATATTCATCATTGGTCATGTTCATTTAAACACTGCTCATCTTTGCACTAAAGGCCAAAGATATTCATCATTGGTCATGTTCATTTAAACACTGCTCATCTTTGCACTACCAGCCAAAGATATTCTTCAGAAATCATTCATCTGCACTCACAGCCAAAGATATTCTTGAAATCATTCATCTTTTGCACTACTACAGCCAAAGATATTCTTTCGAAATCATTCATCTGCACACAGCCAAAGATATTCTTCAGAAATCATTCATCTTGCACTACAAAGCCAAAGATATTCAATAATATCATCATTTAAGACCGAGGATGATGAAAATATTTTTAAAGAAACGAATCCAAAGGAAACAAAATGACAAGAATTAAGGATTCGTGACTTGGTTTTATCCACGTCCAAAAATACCTCAAAAATAATCATAGTGGTGTAAAATTCAAGAATGATCAAAACATGGATACAATCAAAGCTAGTATCCGTAATAGATATTTTGGACTTAAAAGAAGAAATTTTATTTTTCGATGAATAGTGTCAGAATATACGTGAATAGTGCGATACACGTGAATAGTAAATAAGACACCAAAAGATAGAAATTCCACAAAAAACATTTTCACGCTTCATGAATAGTACTCGTGAATAAGAACTCGTGAATAGTAACTCATGAATAGTAACTCGTGAATAGTAACTCATGAATAGTAACCCCCGACATGAAAAAGTTCCAAATTTGATAAAAGTTCCAATCAATATTTCAAAGATAATGATATGAAGAAATAATATCATTTAAGAAGAAAATAACATCCCTTACCTCAAAGAATCAAGATTTCTAAGGAAAGGCTCAAGTGATGTCGAATGAAACTCAGACCAATAAAGAACTCTCAAAGTATCTAAATACTCACAAAATACGCCAATAATATAGAGAGAAAGAGAGAAAACTTTGTTTCGTGTGATTTTCAATTCTAACTTAGCCCTCTATTTATAGGAAAATGTTAGTCTACCAAAGGCACTTGACCGCCACCGATGGCTTTTACCGCTACTATTGCCACCCACCACATTTGAAATAAAATTCAGCACATTTCTTCACCAACCACAAGTGGGGCCCACCAATTCTAGAATTTTCCACCAAAATCATTTATAACCTAATTTCCGAATCCGACACCTCTTAAAATTCACAACAAATCATTCGTGCATTTTTAACGGTTCAAAATTTGTGGACATATACTCAACTTATGTATGTATAACATACCCAAAAATTACCACAATCCAACGGTCGGATTAAAAATTATAACCCCATAATATATCTCAAAACCCCGATTTGATTTTTAACACCTCCAATCCGATAAAATAATCGATAAAACACCTCAACATTAATTCCTTCATTAATAACCACATAAATAAATCCATCATTTATATCACATAAAATAAATATTTCCTTATCATATGAATCAATAATTAATTATTCACAAATAATATTACGTAATCACAATTATGACAACCAGCCGCTCCTCAGAAAGAGGGGCTTTCAATAAGGATCTCTCTCATCGGGCGCCGCAATTAGGTGACCAAACTCTCCTTAGATGTAACTTTCTAGACATTGCCAATAATGTTATCTAATAATATTATTCAAATAATATGAATTATTGATCCGATAATAGGAAATATCATGCGATGACAATTATCAAACAACAATAATATAAAATATCAACGCAACAATTATTGAATCAATAAAATAAAATATTGAATAAAGAATTCATCGTGGAAAATTATTGAGTAGTGCCATCTTACGCATTTAATCAATAATTCAACAATATCTGTAATACCGTGTGCTATCGTGCAACCACGCCAGACATCAGATTTTAACCACCGGTATTCCAACGGCCTTAATTCAGAATAACTACGCCGTTATTTATAACCACCCAAACTTTGTCATTTTTCCTCATCCAATCGCTTTCAGTTATGGGGCCCACACATGGTCGCTACCGTCGCATTTAATATTCCCGACAAGATTTAATATTCCACGACCAAACGAATATTCCCCGACAACAATGAATATTTTATAACCACTTGCTTATTTTGAAATATTTATGATTTAACCCTTAACTATCCACATTAATCAAATCAACCCTTACTATTTCAAAATAATAAATAAAGGAAATTCCTTTTTATTTAAAAAATTTTCGGTCTTACAACCTCCCTCCTTATGAAATTTCGTCCTCTAAATTGACGACGTACGACTCACTGTGTTTCAAAAGATGAGGATACCTCGCTTTCATTTCCGCTTTCCAATTCCTGTGTCATTTCTCTATAGCATGATTCCTCCACAAAACTTTAACTTGTGGTATGACCTTTCTTGGCAGTAGGACATGCTCCTTCCTATCCAAAATCTTGACAGTACCTCCTCACACGTTAAGTCTTGGCTATCTCGTCTTGGTTCTAACTCTATAACGTGGTTCGGGTCTTTCACATATTTATTTAAGTACATATATGTGAAACACATTATGAACACGAGACATACTTTGAGGTAACGCAAGTCTATAGGCTACATTTCCTACTCCGGTCAAGAATTTGAAATGGACCAATAAATCGTGGATTGAGCTTTCTCTCTTCCCAAATCTTGTAACTCCCTTCCATGGAGCAACTCGCAACAATACATGATCCCCTACATTAAATTCCACATCCTTTCGATGAAGATCCGCATAACTCTTTTTTGTCGATCTTGTGCCGCTTTGTATACGCTTGTCGAATCATTAGTCATACGTGCTAACTCGGGTCCCAACAATGTTGCTTCACCCACCTCATCCCAACATATTTGAGAACAACATTTTGTCCATATAATGCTTCAATGGAACCATGCCTATATTTGTTTAATAACTATTGTTGTATGAGAATTCCACCAATGGCAAGTACTTATCCCAACTTCCTTTGAAATCTAGGACACGAGTTTTAATATATCTTCAAGAGTTTGAGTAGTCCTTTTCGATTGCCCATCCGTTTGAGGATGGTATGCCAAACTGAATCGTAAATTCGTGCCCATAGCTTTCTAACCCAAAATCATGAAGTGAATCTTGGGTCACTATCCAAAACTATGGATACAGCACGCCATGCAACCTCACAATCTCATTCACGCACATACTAGCAAGACGCTCAAGGAATAAGTCTCCAGATCGGCAAGAAGAAGTGAGCAGATTTGGTTAATCTATCAACAATAACCCAAATAGCATTGATGCCTTGAGAAACCAAAGGAAGACCCGTAACGAAATCTATGGTAATGTGTTCCCACTTCCATTCCGGAATCTCAAGTGGTTGCAACGGACCCTTAGGTACTAGATGCTCCGCCTTTACACGTTGGCAAGTTAAACACATCGAGATAAACTTTGCAATCTCTCTCTTCATATTATTCCACCAAAATGTATGTCAAGATCACGATACATTTTAGTACTTCCGTGATGGATTGCAAATGGTGTATGTGTGCCTCCATCATAATCTTGTACCTCAAATCGTAGTCGTTAGGAACACAAAGTCTAGAGTGGACTCAAGTATTCCTTCTTTATCAATTCTCGCCCTAGGAATAGCTCCTTCTTGTACTTTTTTCTCTTCATACGATCACTCCGGCCCCAATTCGAAAGTGGCTTGAGCAGCTTTTTAACTAAAGTCGATTATACTCAGATATCATCATGTGGATACCTAGAGTTTTCATCTCCATCTCTATTATTTGTAAATTATACTAAATTAGTCTTTGACAATATCGCATCAGATTTCAGTATACGATCTTCTACTCAACACGCCACCTACCACGCTCGCTTTTCCAGATGGCATGGTCGTAACATGTCTTTGAAATGAGTCTCCTCGAGTTCTTCAAGCTCTTCCCACATTCCTTGCTCCATTCGAATTTTGTATCTCTACGAGTCACCGCGATAATGGAATAGCGATTCGAGAATATCCTTCAACGAATCTCCGATAATAACCAACTAAGCCTAGAAAGCTACGTATTTCGACATCGATTTAGGTTGCTCTCAATCGTGACTCATATCCCAATCTTGGATAAGACGTCACAATGACACCTATCGCTTTACTATCGCATCTAATATGACGTCCCTATAGAGAGTTCCGCTTAGGTGAATTCCACAAAGGAAGTCACAAGATAAAGGCTCAGTACCAAATTTATAGTTGAATTTTTAACTCTCAAGTTCAATAGAGCCATTCTATATGAGATTTTAGAAATGAGTTTTGTATAGGGTTCAAAGTCGATACAAAATTTAATATCGCTTTGGGAGTAAGCCAAGAAATTCTTCGTAAAATACGCCAGAAAAATCAATAACAACAAGAATATTATTCAAATCGACGTGTCTTTATTCAAATCCATAACATGGACTAAGAAAACTTGACATCCGTAATAAACGAATGACTTCATGGCTTGATATGAAAATGTTTGATTACAATGGTTTGATTGCTTGAATTCGAATAACAAAGTTGCTTAGGAATATGAAAACTAACAACCTTACAAAAGCAATCAATTTTGGCATGATGAGTAGTTAACCAATCAACATCAAAAGCAAGTATCTTTAAAGAGATAAGTGTAATGTGTAAGGTAATGGTGCCAACTTGAATCAAACAAGATTTTTAAACAACGGATGTAATGAAAATTTCTCCTAACGGAGTCTCCATAAATAGGTCAAAGTCTAATTTCTCCGTAGTCAAGTTCAAACGTTGAGCGCAAAGCAAGAGAGATAAAAGAATGGGTAGAAACCCAGATATCTAGTAAGGTATAAACATCGCAAGAATTTATAATTAACTAACCCGTGCTAACTTCGCTCGTGTTCCTCGATTTTGAATTTGGCCACGACAAACGCTCTTCCAGAATCGTTGACTTTGACTTTTCGGGACATCCTTTTCGAGTCACCATTCACATTGACTAGGTTTCGATATCGCATAATCTCGAGCGATATGTCCTTCTTTTCCACAATTATAGCATACCTTAAACTATTGTGGGTTTTTCAATGATATGTCCCTCTTCCCAAGATTTGTAACATACGACCGATGGTCTTTTCTCTCCCTTGGAACCAGTTGCCACCGGGCGCCGACGCCTTCACATGGTCGTTGTTGAATCTCCTCTTTTAAAATCTCCTCCCAACTCGCTTCTTCTATTTTCATGGCCACGATTACCACCGAGTGGTTACCGCCTTTGTCCGTATTCTTCTTTTCTCCACCGGGTTATCGTTATTTCGATGATCGCTATCTTTGGTATGATCCTCGTTATGGTCCCTCGGTTGAACGTATCGTTATCTCGCTTCTAACAATCGAGCCCCTCGCTTACAACATCTGAATAGAGAGAAAATTTATGAGAAATGAGATATCGACGATGCCGGGTTTCAAACCTCTCGTAAACATCCGCGCCATACGTTCCTCATTCTCCACCAAATGAGGTGCAATCCTCGATAACTCCGCAAACTTCGCCTCGCATCGGGACACCGCCATGTTATTCTCGCCCAATCTAATAAACTCCACTTCCTTCATATGATTTAATACTTTCAGAGAAGTACTTGTCATTGAACTGCTTTCAAACGTCTCCCACGACACGCCGAGTGTAGGTGGATGGGTACGCTTCACGATTCCCACCAAAGAATCGCTTCACCACGGAACATAAAAGTAGCGAATGGAACTTTCTCGTTCCTCCGCACATCCCAAGACATCGAATATCTTGGTAATTTGTTTGACCCATGTTTCCGCCATAATCGGATCCGGCTTTCCCTTAAATTCGTGGTCCCAACTTCGAATCGCTTGGCAATGTGACCACCCGTGAATTGCTATCATTTCCTCCTATATTTTGAACACGAGTCTCCTCAATCGATTTTTGCATGAATCGCAAAAAACTTCTAAACATTCCCTCGCTCATCATCCGCGCTTTCGATTGGTGTTGTTCATGGGAGGTACATTGCCCACTGTTGCACGTTCTCCTCGTTGTGAGAGTACAGCATCTCCACGGTCTCATTTACTCCACTATTAATATTCTCAAACGACATTCTCAAACATCGTCATAAAATAAGGGTTAATTAAGGAAATCAATATATCACATAATATCCCTATATATCGACCAACTAACAAATAAGCTTAGTAGACACACACTAGCGAAGGATTTACTCATCTCTCCCTCCTAGTTTTATTCCCGATCTCCGCCAGAGATCATATCCCTAAGCTCGATATTAACCATGACGCCCCCAAAATAGGTATACACCACACCCATTCCGAGTCGCCAAATACATGGTACATGTAAACAACTACAACTTTATTATCACAACAATAAAACGTGAGTTTAAATACAAATATTATCTTCTAGACAATATTTATACTCAAATAAATCCTCATCACATTTATTGATACATTATTTTACAATAATGGTGAGGACTACTAAACAACTCTCTCTAGAACCTTCATTCCATACCCGACTAGTACTCGCTACATTCTCGCCTCCCGAGAAGAAAAATGGAACAACAAGGAAAAGGGTGAGCTCAACTAGCCCAAAGAAGAATGTTATGACTAAGATAATATACAACAAATTATCGTTAGTCTCCAACAGGAAAAACGATAGAATACAATAGACAACAAGTTTCAGATCAATATTCGCAATGAAATAATAATTTATAGTAAGAGTTACGTAGAGAATGAAATCTACTATAATCTATGAATTTAACAGTCCATCATCAATATTTTATCCTCGTAACATCAATCAATATTCATCTCAAATCAAACATTCATCTTTGCACACAAAGCCAAAGATATTCATCGATCGGTCATGTTCATCTCAACACTGCTCATCTTTGCACTAAAGGCCAAAGATATTCATCATTGGTCATGTTCATTTAAACACTGCTCATCTTTGCACTACATGGCCAAAGATATTCATCGATTTGGTCATGTTCATTTAAACATGTTCATTTAGACTACAGCCAAAGATATTCTTGTAAATCATTCATTTTGCACTACAGCCAAAGATATTCTTTAAATCATTCATCTTTGCACATTGAAATCATTCATCTTTGCACTACAGCCAAAGATATTCTTCAGAAATCATTCATCTTGCACTGCCAAAGATAGCTTGAAATCATTCATCACTACATGTGCCAAAGATATTCAATAATATCATCATTTAAGACCGAGGATGATGAAAATATTTTTAAAGAAACGAATCCGAAGTGAAACAAAATGATTAAGGATTAAGGATTCGTACTTGGTTTTATCCACGTCCAAAAATACCTCAAAATTAATCATAGTGGTGTAAAATTCAAGAATGATCAAAACATGGATACAATCAAAGCTAGTATCCGTAATAGATATTTTGGACTTAAAAGAAGAAATTTTATTTTTCGATGAATAGTGTCGATATCGTGAATAGATGCAGAATACGTGAATAATAACTCGACACCCAAAGATAGAAATTCCACAAAAAAACATTTTCACGCTTCATTAATAGTACTCGTGAATAAGAACTCGTGAATAGTAACTCATGAATAGTAACTCGTGAATAGTAACTCATGAATAGTAAACCCGACATGAAAAAGTTCCAAATTTGATAAAAAGTTCCAATCAATATTTCAAAGATAATGATATCAAGAAATAATATCATTTAAGAAGAAAATAACATCCCTTACCTCAAAGAATCAAGATTTGGAAGGAAAGGCTCGGAAGTGATGTTGAATGAAACTTGTCTTGATCAACAAAGAACTCTCAAAGTATCTAAATACTCACAAAATACGCCAATAATATAGAGAGAAAGAGAGAAAACTTTGTTTCGGTGTGATTTTCAATTCTAACTTAGCCCTCTATTTATAGGAAAATGTTAGTCGTACCAAGGCAGATTTGACCAAGCACCGATGGCTTTACTCGCTACTATTGCCACCCACCATATTTGAAATAAAATTCAGCACATTTCTTCACCAACCACAAGTGGGGCCCACCAATTCTAGAATTTTCCACCAAAATCAATTATAACCCTAATTTCCTAATCCGACACCTCTTAAAATTCACAACAAATAATTCGTGCATTTTAATTCGGTTCAAAATTTGTGGACATATACTCAACTTATGTATGTATAACATACCCAAAAATTACTACAATCCAACTATTCGGATTAAAAATTATAACCCCATAATATATCTCAAAACCCCCGATTTGATTTTTAACACCTCCAATCCGATAAAATATCGATAAAACACCTCAACATTAATTCCTTCATTAATAACCACATAAATAAATCCATCATTTATATCCACATAAAATAAATATTTCCTTATCATATGAATCAATAATTAATTATTCACAAATAATATTACGTAATCACAATTATGACAACCAGCCGCTCCTCAGAAAGAGGGGCTTTCCAATAAGGATCTCTCTCATCTGGCGCCGCAATTAGGTGACCAAACCTCTCCTTAGATGTAACTTTCTAGACATTGCCAATAATGTTATCTAATAATATTATTCAAATAATATGAATTATTGATCCGATAATAGGAAATATCATGGTGTTGACAATTATTGAAAAAATAATAATATAAAATATCAACGCAAACAATTATTGAATCAATAAAATAAAATATTGAATAAAGAATTCATCGTGAAAATTATTGAGTAGTGCCATCTTACGTATTTAATCAATAATTCAACAACATCATGTAATACCGTGTGCTATCGTGCAACCACGCCAGACATCAGTATTTTAACCACGGGTATTCCAGCGGCCTTAATCTGTAATAACTACGCCGTTATTTATAACCACCCAAACTTTGTCGCTTTTCCTCATCCAATCGCTTTCACATGGGGCCCACATGGATTACTAAGCCGTATTTATTTAATATTCCCGACAAAGATTTAATATTCCACGACCAAACGAATATTCCCGACAACAATGAATATTTTATAACCACTTGCTTATTTTGAAATATTTATGATTTAACCCTTAACTATCCACATTAATCAAATCAACCCTTACTATTTCAAAATAATAAATAAAGGAAATTCCTTTTTATTTAAAAAATTTTCGGGGTCTTACAATTGTGCTGGAAATCATCCGAGTCATCAATGCGCCATCAGTTTTGAGCCGGTACAATATGGTGGTGATTACCCCAACAATTATGTATATCCCAACAACTATCATCAGGATTGGGGTTATCACCCAGATTTTTCATGGAGCCATAGTTATCAAGATCAATTTTATGCTCCAAGTCCAACATACCCACCGGAGTTCTCGTGTCCACCTCCACTACAACAAGAAGAAAATCTATATTTGGAGGAAATTTTGTCCAAGTTCATAGCTTCAAGTGAGGAGAGGAGGATTAGTCAAGAGAGAATGAGTCAAAATTTCACGGAACAACTATTCAATGCCTCGAAGATTTATCCTCGATACACTTGGCCCTATGACATGGATTCCGAGAATGATGGAGAGCCCAAACAAAATCTGCAACTGTATGAGCCACAATATGTTGAAAGAGAGGAAACTATTGAGGACCAAAAAAAGGAGATCGACGAAGATTTAACTGTAAGCAATAACAAAGATGAGTTGATTTCATTAGTATCCCATGTGCCTTCTCCACCAAAGTTCAAGAATCCGGGCAGTTTTGCAAAACCATGCCCAATTGACAGTCATGTCGTCGGCAAAGCTCTTTGTGACACGAGAGCTAGCAAAACTTTAGAGCCATGGTGGGACGAGAAAGGGAAGATAGAAGAGGAACCTGTCGTGTTTGACAAGCATCCATGCCATAATTTGATCACAGACACAATAGGGAAATCACCTAGTGGTTTTGCCGTACTTAATGGGGATCCTATCTAAAAAGATCATGCTAGGTGACTTAAATTCAATAGCCATTACAAATGGGAACCTCCCAAAAGAGACATTGCTACTGATGGATGGAGGGTTCCTCAAATTTCGTAGGGGAATTGGATAGAGAATTGAAGAAGTCGGGCTGAGACTATAAAACAAGCGCTTATTGGGAGGCAACCCAAGTTTAATTTTTAATTTTAGTTTTTATTAGGTATTATATTAGTACATGTTTCAGTCCTACGACCCTATAAGCAGGATTACAAGCATGTCATAGAGTATGAACCTATTCAGTTTGAAAAAGACTTAACATATGAAGAGGTTCCAGTGCAGATAATCGATAGAAAAGAACAAGTGTTAAGAAATAAAATAATACCTTATGTTAAGGTAGTATGGAGGAACCACAATGCCGATGAGGCTACGTGGGAACTCGAGGAGAAAATGATGAAAAAATACCCTAATCTTTTTGTTTGATGTGTAATGATTCCGGGGACAGAATCCTTATAAGGGAGGGTGAATGTAATATCCGAGATTTCTATGTAATTTAATAATTATCAATAAATGAACTTATTTGAAACTTTTGGGTGATTTCATTTATTAGATGTATATGTGTTGTACATATATGTGTTATTTCAAGATATGTGATGAGATGTATTTAAATGGTTGGTTTAGCTTTATTTAACTATTTAAATTGATTAAGTAGGAAATTATTCTATTTATTATGTGGGATGGTATTAAATCATGAGCTGGAGTTCAGAGCAGAATTTAAAGACGCAGACTGCGTATTCGATTTCAGAATGTCGAAATTAATCAGGATAGATTGTAATCACGAAAAAGTGCCACGGTTGACTTTTTGGTCAAACTCAACTAGTTGACTTTTCTGAGGAAAAGTCAACTACGAATTTTAAAAGTGAATTTGACTAAACGGATAGTCCCATGATGTCCGGAACGTCGACTTTAGTAAGAATCGATATAAGTTTCGCAACGTTTGGCTACGAAGGGCAAAATGGTCAAAGTAATTTATTAATTGATTATTATAATGTTTTATTTAAACAAGTTAGTAGCTGGTGGAACCGTTGTGACTCACGAATTGGGACAAGGGAGAGATTATACGTATATTACATAATAGCTAAGGAGGGAGTACTTTATTTTATTCCTTAAAACCAAAATCCTTTCATTTTTTTTAACTCCAACATTCTTCCTATTAATTAACTAAATTATTGTATTATTAAGTATTGTGAGTAACAAATAATTAGAGTTGGGGGTTATGGGAATCAAAAGACTCTATAAAGCTATACATATATACACATCACTCAAACATTTTTTTAAAAGAAAATTCCACCAAGTGAGTAAACATGGAGAGAAATTGAGAGTGATAGAAGGGGAGGTTGTAAGACCCCAACTTTTATGAATAAAGATGAATTTTCTATAAATATCATTTTTGAATATTATGGAATGAATTTGATATAATGTTATAGTTGTGGGTAATATTTATAAATTTTGCAAAGTACGCAAGTTGTTATATATTATTCGATTGGTCGGGGAATATTTGTTTTAACAGGGAATATTCGTACAATGGCACAATCATTGGTGGACCCCACAACGGAATTATTGTTGGATTGAGAAAACGACAAAAAAATACTTTATGAAAATAACGGCGGAAGTTTTACCGTTAAGCGTTGAAACACCCAGTGTTAAAAAGTACAAGAATGTCTGGCGTAGTCGTTACTTATAATACCTACGGTATTGATTATTGATGCTTACGTGAGAAGTCACCGGTTTTGTTATATTATTGTTATTAAAGAATTCTTTGCATAGTATCTCACGTTATTTGATTCAATTATTGTCAATATTTTATAATCAATAATTGAGATGACAAAGTTATTAATATTATTATTTGCAATATTAACGATGTCAGAAGTTCATCGAGGAGAGGTTTGGTCACCTAATTGTGCGCCATAATAGGAGAAATCCTTATTAAAAAGCCCCTCTTTCCCAGGAACGACAATTCGGTCGATTAATATTGTGAATTATAATAATGATGATGAGTTTTGTTTTATTAGTATTATTAATGTAATAAAACAAAAACTTTTTTATATAAAACAAAATACTTTTATAAAGTTATTCGTTTTATTAGACTAATAGTAAAAAATTTATATAAAACATAATACTTTTATAAAGTTATCTGTTTTATTAGACAATAATTAGAATATATTATATTTTATTATGCATAGTATTTGCATAGTGCCTGCATAGTAAAATCTTTTTATATAAAACATAATACTTTTATAAAATTATTCGTTTTATTAGATTATAAATAGAATATATTATATTTTATTGCAAACCAACTGACCGTCTCGCTTAAAGTAAATCATCAATTTATGCATTCATGAATTAGTTACTATGCAGTCCATTCTTCTATAAATAGAAGCTCATTCCTTCATTATTTCTTACGAATTCACTGAAACTCTAGAGAGAGAAACTATAGAGAGAAAGAAGAAAAGTGTTCTGCTACTTCATGTTGGGTAATATCTAATTACGCACAACATGCAACTATACGTGGTCAACAAGTAATAAAGTGAAAGTAGAGTATCATTCCCACGAGGAATTGTTTAATAAAAATCACCAAGTACTAACCCGTAACCAAATCAATCTTATTTAAATGAAGGAATTTCAATTTATAAGTAAACTAATTCTAATTACCACTAGTTAAATTAAGATAACGGAGATTTAAGATCACAACTTCACTTATTGCTTCATTTAAGTTAACACACTTCTCATCAATTATTCTCTATCCTGAATTGTTAATCAAGAACACTAAAGCAGATAAAACCACCTCTCGATGCATAATACCCATATTAACGTCAATCCACAATTAAGATAGAAATCCGTTAAACACCTTAATCAACTAACCCACTATATCTCTATGTGAATTACAATTGAAGAAGGTTTAAGAATAAGTTCTCTATCCGATTACATGCGATGTCAAGCGTATTTCTACCTTAACAATAATCAAAAATCTGCTATTGACAAAATTCATGACACATGCTATCATGATAAGATCTAAATCAATACTTTATCTCTCGAGTTCATAAAGATTATCACGGTAATTGATGGCCAATTGATTAAACAATTAAGTCCAAATCACAATAGACAATCCTCACAATAGAACATAATAATTGATAGCGAAGCATATTAAAATAAACTACACAATAAGATCCATTATAATCTCAAACAAAGAATTAGTTCATGATTATTGAATGAAAACTAAGAATCCACAATTGAATAATCATTAAAAGATAAAAATAAGAGTAGAGTAAAGAATAAATCTATTGTCAGCAAATCTCCATCTTCCTCAAGCTCCTGCTCTTGATCGTCAATGGTCTTCAAGTTGCTTCAATCTCCAAATTTAATTAGAACTAGTGTTTTGATCTAATTTACTCTAATCTAATCTAATAGAAATCCTCTATCTAGTCTCTAATCTCCCTAATCCTTGTGATTCTCCTCCTTATATAAGTCTCTTCATATGTCTTTAAGTCCTCTTGGAAGTTCTCTTGGAAGTCCTTGTGTCAATCGGATCGAAACAATCCTTTTCGGACTCAAATTGGACCAAAATTCGCACTTTTCGCGCATTTTTTGGGCTAACCCCGCCCCAGAGGGGGTTTATTCTTGATTTGAGCCCGCCCTGGCGGGCTAGGGTTCTGACTTGTGGCTGGTACGCCCACCCCGGCGGCGGGTTTGTGACGGAAATTTTTTGCTCTGATATCCCTTGGGAAAACGACAATAACTTTTGATCTAGGAAGAATTACGAGGCCTGCAACCTATCAAATCGAAGATATTGACGAGATCTACAACTTTCATTCTTTGCGATTTTAGCAATAACGAACGGATGAAGGTGGAAATTGGGCTGGAAGTGAGTGCTATGCAAATGGCCATCCAAAACAGTGACGTTCGACGTCCGTTGGTACACATGTCATAACTCTTGCATCCGAACTCTGATTTTGATGATTCAGGATGTTAAGAAAAGCTAAGAAGAAGCTCTACAATGTAATCCAAGTTCCAAACCAAGAACATGAAATAAACATAAAAGCCCAAACGATGTCTGGATTGCTTTTCTTTGCGTTTTCATACCAATTCTTTGCGATTTCAACTCCCAAGCATATAATCTACAAAACGAACACAAAATGCATGAAAAGTAACTAAAAAACATGAGATTAAGTAAATAATTCAAGTAACAAATACCGGATAAGTAGGTATAAAACCTACTTATCACTTCACTACTTCTATATCCAATACTCTTCTTTCTAAGGTAGGGGGTATTATTTCTTTTGTATTCATGAAGAGAACTTCTGTTATTTCATTCTTTATTATTCTGTTGGAATAACCTGTATACGCGGGCTACCCTATACTTGGTGAAATTCTTCTGTTATTCCATTCTTTATCATTATGTTGGAATAACCTGTCTATGCGAAGTACCGCATGCATGGTGATTTCTGTTATTATTTCGTTCTTTATAATTATGTTGTAACATCCTGTCTGTGCTTTACGCATGACCTGGTTCCGTTGTTTATTATTTTGTTGGAACATCCTGTCTGTGCGTTTATGCATGACCTGGTTCCATTATTTATTATTCTGTTAGAATATCATGTCGGTGCGTTTACGTATGACTTGGTTCCATTATTTATTATTCTGTTGGAATATCCTATTAGTGCGTTTACGCATGACCTGGTTCCATTATTTATTATTTTATTGGAATAACCTGTCTGTGCGGTCTATCGCATGCCTGGTGATTTCTTTTGTTATTCCATTCTTTATTATACTCAGTTGGTTAAAGTTTTGACTTCTATACTCCACAAAATTAGTGGAATATCCTTGATATTTGCGTTTCATCCAGTATCTTTTCATGAAAATATTCTTCTGAGCATTCTTGAGTATTACTCTACAAAGAAGTATCATGTTGACAATTTGGACTTTATTAGTTCCTGGATAAATTTATTCTTGAACTTGTTTTATTGAATTGTCATCATCCTCATGTTTATAATATGTTGAAAGTCATCTGTGGCCTGTAGTGCATAGATGGACTTGGTATGATTATGACCAGGGATTATTCAGTGTAATCATGACCGTAATGTTACAAATGATGTGGAAAAAGTCCTCATTGACCCGTAGTGCATTGATGGACAGTTGTTGGCATGATCATGACCATTGATGAATACACGAATATCCTTGGTTGTGGTGAATCGATAATTTGTGGTTGTGATACTAATGAACATCCTTGGCCGTAGTGCAGGGATGATGTTAATTATTTATTAAGCTAAGTCTCAGCGATAAAAGTCATGAAAAACCTTTTAAATCATAGAAGATAGTAGATTTTATTCTCTACTTGACTCTTCTAATGGATTGCTTGTTCACCGCAGATTAAACTTGATGTTTATTATATTTTATCGGTTTAACTTGGGTTGAAGGCTAATGATAATTTATTCTCGCATTATCTTATTCATAATATTTCTTCTTCGGGCTAGTTGAGCTCACCTTTTGCTTTCATTGTTCTCTTCAGAAATGAGAACGTAGTAGGGACTAGTCTGGGAACAAGAGTGATGGTCCGGATAATAGCATCGATGAGTCCTCACTATTTATGAAATAGTGTGATAATAAATGTAATGATGACCCCATTGAGTTTGTATATTGTCTAGATGACAATATTTGTATTAAAACTCACATCATATGTTTAGTCGTATTTTACTCGACTGTTGTATAATTAAGTTGTATTTGAATTTTGTACCATGTATTTGGCGACTCAGAATAGGTGATGTATACCCATTTTGGGGGTATCACAGTTGGTATTAAAGCTTAAGGATATGATCCCTGGCTTAAATGTGAGAATAGAACTAGGAGGGGAGAGACGGGGAATTCCTTCGCTAGTATGACCTACCTAAGTTTATTTGGTATTTAATTGGTCACGTAATATAGGGATAATATGTTACATGTCAATTAACCTTTGTTTTGTGGCAGTATCTGAAAATGACATCCGAGAATGTTGAGAATAGCAATGGAGCACACGCGACCGTTGATTCACCACATATCAATAATCAGGATAATGTCCCTCAGGAAGGCGACAATCCTCGTGCAAACAACAACACTGACCAAATGATGAATGATGGAATATTCAGAGGCTTTATGCAATTCATGCAACAGCAGGAGAGAGGGGCTCCTATCCAAAATTTAGGTGGAAACAGTGAAAACTCTCGGACGGTCATTGCTAAACAGTTCAAGGAGCTGGGACCACCGGAGTTTATTGGAGAGCCAAAACCACTTAAGGCGGAAGCATGGATAAAGCAGATCACCAAGATATTTGATATCTTGGGATGCTCCGAGGAGCAAAAGGTTCCCTTTACCGCCTTTATGTTGCGAGGAGAGGCAGATTACTGGTGGGAATCGGTAAAGCGTACTCAACCTGCCGCACTGAAGATGTCTTGGGAGAAGTTCCAAGAACTATTCAACGATAAGTACTTTCCCGAAAGTATTCGTCACATAAAAGAGGTAGAGTTCATCAAGTTGGAACAGAACAATATGACCGTGTCGTAGTACGAAGCTACGTTTGCCGAGTTGTCCCGATTTGCATCTCACTTGGTTGATAATGAGGAGAGAATGACGCGGATGTTTCTAAGAGGTTTGAAACCCAAGATACGTCAATATCTAATTTCTCATAAACTGTGTTTGTATTCAGATGTTGTAAATAGGGTTCAGTTATTGGAGTGCGATAACGAGTCAATTCAACCAAGGGAAAACAGCCGGAAAAATGATAATACCAGTGGTAGCAGTCATCGAAGCGGTGACAACAAATATGGAGGGAATCAACATGCCAGAAATGGTAACCACTTCGGTGGTAATCATGGCCAAGACAATAAGAATGGACATTTCAAGACTAGGAGATTCAACATTGATGGAAAGACATCAGCACCAGCAACCGTTGTTAAGGAAGGAGAACGACCACCTATCATATGCTTCAAATGCGGAGAGGAGGGACACATCAGTCCAAACTGCGTGATGCAGTCCAAAGAATGTTATAATTGTGGAAGAGAAGGTCACTTAGCCCAATTTTGTCGTTCACTGAAGACAAGTTCAGCCAGGATGGAGGCACCAAAGGCCGTCCCAGAAAAGTCAAAGCTGGTAGTGCAAGGGAGATCGTTTGTTGTGACCTCCTAGAAAGCAAGGAAACCGAATGAGGTCATCACGGGTAAGCTTATCATAAATTCTAGTGAAGTCTATACTTTATTTGATACCGGTTCTACCCATTCTTTTATCTCCTACTTGCGCTCAACGATTAAATTTGACTCCGGAGAAATTAGACTTTGACTTATCTGTGGAAACTTCGTTGGGAGAAACTTTCATTACATCCACTGTTTATAAGTCTTGTTTGGTTCAAATCGGTACCCTCACATTACCTGTCAATCTTATTTCATTGAAAATACTTGCATTTGATGTGATTCTAGGGATTGATTGGTTAACTACTAATTATGCTAAAATTGATTATTTTCGTAAGGTTGTTAGCTTTCATATTCCTAATCAACCTATTATGCGAATTCAAGCAACCAAACCATTAAAATCAATCACGGTCATCTCAAGCCATAAAGCTATTCGTTTATTGAAAAACGGATGTTAAGCTTTCTTAGCTCATGTCACGGATCTAAACAAAAATACGTCAGTTTTGAATGATATTTCTATTGTTAATAAATTCCATGACGTATTCCCTGAAGAACTTCCTGGCCTACCCCCAGAGCATGAAATTGAAATTTGTATCGACCTTGAACCCGATACAAAATCCATTTCCAAAGCCCATATCAAATAGCTCCTATTGAACTTCAGGAGTGAAAGACCCAATTGCAAGAATTGTTAGACATTGGTTTCATTCGTCCTAGTACGTCTCTTTGGGGTGTTCCTGTTCTATTCGTGAAGAAGAAAGATGGGAGTATGCGACTTTGTATTGATTATCGGAGTTGAATTATGTCACCATCAAAAATAGGTACCCATTGCCACGTATTGATGATTGTTTGACCCGATTGTAAGGAGCCAAATTCTTTTCAAAGATTGATCTTCGTTTGAATATCACCAATTGAAGATCGTAACCGATGACATTCCAAAGACGGCTTTCGCCGTAACTCTGCAGACGGGCATTATAAATTCCTAGTCATGTCCTTTGGATTGACTAATGCTCCTGCTGCCTTCATGGATATGATGATTCGAGTATTCAAGGAATATTTGGATCACTTTATGTTCGTCTTTATTGATGACATCCTTATTTATTCCAAAAGTCATGAAGATCATGAGCAACACTTGAGGCTGACACTCCAAAATCTTCGTGAATACAAGCTTTATGCCAAGTTGAAGAAATGTGAGTTCTGGCTTGAGGAAGTAGCATTCCTTGGGCACGTAGTATCAAGTCATGGAATATCTATTGACCCGCCAAAGATTGAAGTAATTCAAAGCTGGGAGCAACCTAAAGCAGTGACCGAAGTACGTATCTTTTTCGGCTTAGCTTGTTATTATCGGAGATTCGTGGAAGGATTTTCTCGAATAGCTACTCCATTAACTCAGCTGACTCGGAAAGATACAAAGTTCGGTTGGAGCAAAGAATGTGAGAAGAGTTTTCAAGAACTCAAGAGGAGACTCATTTCAAAGACCTGCTCGACAATACCATCCGCTCAAAGGATTTGTCATCTCTATGGTGATGCTTCCCGCAAAGGGTTGGGATGTGTTCTCAAGACAACTCAAAGAATATGAGAGGAATTATCCTACTCATGACCTAGAGTTAGCAGCTGTTGTCTTAGAACTTAAAATTTGGAGGCATTACTTGTATGGGGAGAAGGTAGAGATCTTTACGGATCATAAAAGCCTCAAATATTTCTTCACTCAAAAGGAACTTAACATGCGACAACGACGTTGGCTTGAACTGTTGAAAGATTATGATCATACCATCCAACACCATCCTAGAAAAGCGAATGTGGTAGCTGACACATTGAGTAAAAGATCATATGCAAGTACGAGTGCGATATTGTCAACACAAAGACCCATTTTGTCTGACTTGCAAAGAATGGAGATAGAGTTAAAGACTCCAGGGACCCATGTGATGATGGCGAATTTCGAGTAGAATCGACTTTAATTGATAAAGTTAAAGCTGCTCAAGCTACAGACATGGAGCTGATGCGTATGAGGAAGAAAGTGCAAGAAGGTGCAATGCTGGAAGCAAGAATCGATGAAGAAGGAATACTTTGAGTCAACTCCAGACTTTATGTTCATAACGACCCTGATTTAAAGTATAAAATCATGATGGAGGCGCACAACACACCGTTTGCAATCCATCCCGGGAGTACCAAAATGTATCATGATATTCGTCATACATTTTGGTGGAGCAATATGAAGAGAGAGATAGCGCTATTTATCTCAAGGTGTCTAACTTGCCAACGAGTTAAACCAGAGCATCAAGTACCAAAAGGTCCATTGCAACCACTTGAAATTCCAAAATGGAAGTAGGAGCACATTACCATGGATTTCGTTACCAGTCTTCCTAAGGTTTCTCAAGGTATAGATGCGATTTGGGTCATTGTTGATAGATTGACCAAGTCTGCTCATTTCTTATCGATACGAGAAACTTATACACTTGAATGTCTTGCTCGTATGTACATAAACGAGATTGTAAGACTGCATGGTATGCCAGTATCCATAGTTTCTGATCGAGACCCAAGATTCACTTCACGATTTTGGGTTAGTTTGCAGAAAGCTATGGGCACAAATTTATGATTTAGATCGGCATATCATCCTCAGACGGACGGGCAGTCGGAGAGGACTATTCAAACTCTTGAAGATTTATTAAGACTCTGTGTCCTTGACTTCAAGGGAAGTTGGGATAAGTTCTTACCATTAGTGGAATTTTCCTACAACAACAGTTATCAAGCAAGTATTGGCATGGCTCCATTTGAGGCGTTGTATGGAAGAAAGTGTCGTTCTCCAGTATGCTGGGATGAGGTGGATGAAGCAACGTTGTTGGGACCAGAGTTGGTACGTAAGACTACAAAAAAGATTCAAATGATCCGACAACGTATAAAAACCTCACAAGATCGACAAAAGAGTTATGCTGATCTTCATTGAAAGGACGTAGAATTCGATATAGGAGATCATGTGTTGTTACGTGTTGCTCCATGGAAAAGAGTTATAAGATTTGGAAAGAGAGGAAAGCACAATCCTCGATTCACCGGCCCATTTTTAATCCTCGATTGAGTAGGAACTGTGGCCTATAGACTCGCTTTACCGCCTAGTATGTCTCATGTTCATAACGTTTTTCACATATCCATGTTATGTAAATATGTGAAAGACCCGAACCACATTATTGAGTTTAAACCGGACGAAATAGCGGAAGATTTGACGTATGAAGAGGTTCCTGTTCAAATCTTGGATAAGAAGGAACATATTCTATGCTCCAAGGTTATACCTCAAGTCAAAGTTTTGTGGAGAAACCACGATGTTGAGGAAATGACTTGGGAGTTAGAATCTGAAATGAAATCAAGGTATCCTTACCTCTTCGACATACCAGGTACGTACCCTAATTTCGAGGGCGAAATTTCATAAGAAGGGGAGGTTGTAAGACCCCAACTTTTATGAATAAAGATGAATTTTCTATAAATATCATTTTTGAATATTATGGAATGAATTTGATATAATGTTATAGTTGTGGGTAATATTTATAAATTTTGCAAAGTACGCAAGTTGTTATATAATATTCGATTGGTCGGGGAATATTTGTTTTAACAGGGAATATTCGTACAATGACACAATCATTGGTGGACACCAGAACAGAATTAATGTCGAATTCAGAAAACGACAAAAAATACTTTATGAAAATAACGGCGGAAGTTTTACCGTTAACTGTTGAAACACCCGGTGTTAAAAGTACAGTAATACGCGTAGTTGCACAGTAGCATACAGTATTGATTATTGATGCTTACGTGAGAAGTCACTCGATTTTGTTCAATTATTATTACAAAGAATTAACGTATAAGTATCTCACGTTATTTGATTCAATTATTGTCAATATTTTATAATCAATAATTGAGATGACTAAGTTATTAATATTATTATTTGCAATATTAACGATGTCTAGAAGTTCTGTCAAGGAGAGGTTTGGTCACCTAATTGTGCGCCAATATTGAAAAATCGTTATTGGAAAGCCCACTCTTTCCTGGGAACGACCTGGTCGATTAATATTGTGAATTATAATAATGATGATGAGTTTTGTTTTATTAGTATTATTAATGTAATAAAACAGAAAAGCTTTTTATATAAAACAAAATACTTTTATAAAGTTATTCATTTTATTAGACTAATTGTAAAATCTTTTTATATAAAACATAATACTTTTATAAAGTTATCTGAATTATTAGACAATAATTAGAATATATTATATTTTATTATGCATAGTATTTGCATAGTGCCTGCATATTGTTTGTATAGTAAAATCTTTTTATATAAAACAAAATACTTTTATAAAGTTATTCGTTTTATTAGATTATAAATAGAATATATTATATTTTATTGTAAACCAATCTGGACCATTCGTTTAAAGTAAATCTTGTGCCGCCCCAAAATAGGTATACATCACCCATTCTGAGTTTTCAATACATGGTACAGAAACAACTACAACTTTATTATTACAACAAGAAACTATGAGTTTGAATACAAATATTATCTTCTAGACAATATCTATACTCAAATAAATCCTCATCACATTTATTGATACATTATTTTACAAAAAATGGTGAGGACTACTAAACAACTCTCTAGAACCTTCATTCCATACCTTGACTCAGACTCGCTTATATTCTCATCTCCGAGAAGAAAAATGGAACAAAAAGGAAAAGGGTGAGCTCAACTAGCCCGATAAAGAATATTATGACTAAGATAATATACAACAAATTATCATTAGTCTTCAACAGGAAAAAATCTAATAGAATACAATAGACAACAAGTTTTAAATCAATATTCGCAATGAAATAATAATTCATTAGAAGAGTTAAGTAGAGAATGCAAACTACTATCTTCTATGTATGAATTTAAAAGTTCATCGTCTATCTTTTATCCCTGTAACATCAAACAATATACATCTGGAATTAAATATTCATCTTTGCACTACAGGCCAAAGATATTCATTAGTTGGTCATGTTCATCTAAACACCTGTTCATCTTTACACTACGTGCCAAAGATATTCATCAGAAATCATTCATCTTTGCACTACAGGAAAAAGATATTCAATAATATCATCATTTAAGACTGAGGATGATGAAAAATATTTTTAAAGAAACGAATCCAGTGAAACCAAATGACAAGGATTAAGGATTAAGGATTCGTACTTTGTTTTATCCATGTCCAAAAATACCTCAAAAATAATCATAGTGGTGTAAAATTCAAGAATGATCAAAACATGGATACAATCAAAGCTAGTATCCGTAATAGATATTTTGGATTTAAAAGGGAAAATTTTCATTTTTCGATGAATAATGCCGTATTCATGAATAGTGTCAGATATCGTGAATAAGGCAGTACGTGAATAGTAACTCGACACCAAAAGTTCCAAATTTGATAAAAACTTCAGATCGATATTTCAAAGATAATGATATTGAAGAAATAATATCATTCTAAAAAATAATATCCCTTACCTCGGAAAGACAATACTTTAAGCTGGAATCTTTGGATATAAGCTATAACTTGAACTTGCACCGTATAGCAATACTCAAAGTATACTCAAAATACTCACAAGAATACGCTCGATAATATAGAGAGAGAAAACTTTTAATTTCTGGTGTAATTTTCAATTCTAACCTAAGCACTCTATTTATAGGAAAATGCTTAGAACACCAAAGCAGAAAATTTAATAAAATATTAATATATATAATTTTTATTCTAACGCACACTTATTTTGCTTCAAAACCTCATACCCACCAAACAGCCCACCTCACAAGACTTGTACACAAAACGTTTTTTTGTTATTTAAATTATTTTAAACTTCCAAAATCAATTATTTGAGCTTCGTAACTTCAATAATTCACAATAAATAGCCCTTTTGTCGAAAAATTCAAACTTGCGAATTTTTATAGGAAATTCAATTCTCTACAACTTTACGTAAGAAAGTTTTTCCAAATTCCAAAATGTAAATTGGATGAAATCCACAAACCAAGCGATTTTACAACCTATAATCAAATTTCGGTCAAGAAATGGGGTCCATAAACACATAAAACATGCTTTAAATATTTTTGGTAACACAAATACTCCTCCTCCACATATACTCATATATCCCACATTCATCGTAAAAACATCATCATTATTATATTATTAAAATATAATAATATATTTAAATGAATTATTTTATCGAGAAAAAATAAAATTTCAATTTTCAACAATTGTCACATTAAAAATTTTCTCCATCTATATCCACATAAAATCAATATTTTCCTCATCATATGAATCAATAATTAATTATTCACAAATAATATTACGTAATCACAATATTGACAACTGTGCGCCTTCGTGAAAGAGGGAGCTTTCAATAAGAATTTCTCCATCGACGCCAAGCAATTAGGTGACCAAACCTCTCCTTAGATGAGAATTTTCTAGACATTGCCAATAATGTTATCTAATAATATTATTTAGATAATATGAATTATTGCTTCGATAATGAAAAATACCGTGTAATGACAATTATTGAAACAACAAAGAATATAAAATATCAACGCAAAGAATTATTAAATCAATAAAATAAAATATGAATAAGTAATTCATCGTAACAATTATTGAGTAGTGCCTTCTTACGTAAGAATCAATAATTGGTGCAATACCGTGTGCTTCTTGTGTTTTAACCACCGAGCATTTTAATAAAGATTAATCTGTAATAACTACGCCGTTATTTTTAAACAACTTATATTTGTCATTTTTTTCATCCAATCGCTTTCAAGTTATGGGGCCCATAAAAGATCGCGGGCCGTCGCATTTAATATTCCATCGGCAAAGAAGAATATTTCACGACCAAACGAATATTCCCCGACAACAATGAATATTTTATAACCACTTGTTTATTTTGAAATATTTGCGTATTTTACCCATAACTATCCACATTAATCAAATCAAACCTTACTATTTCAAAATAATAAATAGAGAAAATTAAATTTCATTAATAATAAGTTGGGGTCTTACAAAATCAATCTGGACCGTTCTTGAATTAGTTACTATGCAGTCCATTCTTCTATAAATAGAAGCTTATTCCTTCATTATTTGTTACGAATTCACTGAAACTCTAGAGAGAGAAACTATAGAGAGAAAGAAGAATAATGTTCTGCTACTTCACTACTTCTACATCCAGTACTCTTCTTTCTAAGGTAGGGGGTATTATTTCTTTTGTATTCATGAAGAGAACTTCTATTATTCCATTCTTTATTATTCTGTTGGAATAACCTGTATATGCGGGCTACCCTATACTTGGTGAAATTCTTTTGTTATTCCATTCTTTATCATTATGTTCTAATAACCTGTCTATGCTAAGTACCGCATGCATGGTGATTTCTGTTATTATTCTGTTCTTTATCACTATGTTGGAACATCCTGTCTGTGCTTTACGCATGACCTGGTTCCGTTGTTTATTATTCTGTTGGAACATCACATACGTGCGTTTTACGATGACTGGTTCCATTATTTATTATTCCGTTAGAATATCATGTCAGTGCGTTTACGCATGACCTGGTTCCATTATTTATTATTCTGTTGGAATATCCTGTCACAGATGACTTTCAAGGAATATTTGGATCACTTTGTGGTCGTCTTTATTGATGACATCCTTATTTATTCCAAAAGCCGTGAAGATTATGAGCAACACTTGAGGAATTATCCTACTCATGACCTAGAGTTAGTCAGCTGTTGTCTTCGAACTTAAAATTTGGAGGCATTACTTGTATGAGGAGAAGGTGGAGATCTTTACGGATCATAAAAGCCTCAAATATTTCTTCACTCAAAAGGAACTCAAAATGCGGCAACGACGTTGGCTTGAACTGTTGAAAGATTATGATCATACCATCCAACACCATCCTGGAAAAGCGAATGTGGTAGCTGACACATTGAGTAAAAGATCATATGCAAGTACGAGTGCGATATTGTCAACACAAAGGCCCATTTTGTGTGACTTGCAAAGGATGGAGATAGAGTTAAAGACTCCAGGGACCCATGTGATGATGGCGAATTTCGAGTAGAACCGACTTTAATTGATAAAGTTAAAGTTGCTCAAGCTACAGACATAGAGCTGATGCGTATGAGGAAGAAAGTGCAAGAAGGTGCTATGCTAGAAGCAAGAATCGATGAAGAAGGAATACTTCGAGTCAACTCTAGACTTTATGTTCATAACGACCCTGATTTAAAGTATAAAATCATGATGGAGGTGCACAACACACCGTTTGCAATCCATCCTGGGAGTACCAAAATGTATCATGATACTCGTCATACATTTTGGTGGAGAAATATGAAGAGAGAGACAGCGCTATTTATCTCAAGGTGTCTAACTTGCCAACGAGTTAAACCAGAGCATCAAGTACCAAAAGGTCCATTGCAACCACTTGAAATTTCAGAATGGAAGTAGGAGCACATTACCATGGATTTCGTTACCAGTCTTCCTAAGGTTTCTCAAGGTATAGATGCGATTTGGGTCATTGTTGATAGATTTACCAAGTCTGCTCATTTCTTACCGATACAAGAGAGTTATACACTTGAACGTCTTGCTCGTATGTACATAAACGAGATTGTAAGACTGCATGGTATGCCAGTATCCATAGTTTCTGATCAAGACCCAAGATTCACTTCACGATTTTGGGTTAGTTTGCAGAAAGCTATGGGCACAGATTTATGATTTAGCTCGGCATATCATCCTCAGATGGAAGGGCAGTCGGAGAGGACTATTCAACTCTTGAAGATTTATTAAGACTCTATGTCCTTGACTTCAAGGGAAGTTAGGATAAGTTCTTACCATTGGTGGAATTTTCCTACAACAACAGTTATCAAGCAAGTATTGGCATGGCTCCATTTGAGGCGTTGTATGGAAGAAAGTGTCGTTCTCCAGTATGCTGAGATGAGGTGGGTGAAGCAACGTTGTTGGGACCAGAGTTGGTACGTATGACTACAAAAAAGAATCAAACGATCTGACAACGTATAAAAACCTCACAAGATCGACAAAAGAGTTATGCTGATCTTCATCGAAAGGACGTAGAATTCGATATAGGAGATCATGTGTTGTTACGTGTTGCTCCATGGAAAAGAGTTACGAGATTTGGAATGAGAGGAAAGCTCAATCCTAGATTCACCGACCCATTTTTAATCCTTGATTGAGTAGGAACCGTGGCCTATAAACATGCTTTACCGCCTAGTATGTCTCGTATTCATAACGTTTTTCACATATCCATGTTACATAAATATGTGAAAGACCCGAACCACATTATTGAGTTTAAACCAGACGAAATAGCGGAAGATTTGACATATGAAGAGGTTCCTGTTCAAATCTTGGATAAGAAGGAACATATTCTATGCTCCAAGGTTATACCTCAAGTCAAAGTTTTGTGGAGAAACCACGATATTGAGGAAATGACTTGGGAGTTAGAATCTGAAATGAAATCAAGGTATCCTTACCTCTTCGACATACTAGGTACGTACCCTAATTTTGTGGGTGAAATTTCATAATAAGGGGAGGTTATAAGACCCCAACTTTTATGAATAAAAATGAATTTTCTATAAATATCATTTTTGAATATTATGGAATGAATTTGATATAATGTTATAGTTGTGGGTAATATTTATAAATTTTGCAAAGTACACAAGTTGTTAAATAATATTCGATTGGTCGGGGAATATTTGTTTTAACAGGGAATATTCGTACAACGACACAATCATTGGTGGACACCACAATAGAATTAATGTCGGATTCAGAAAATGACAAAAAATACTTTATGAAAATAACGGCGAAAGTTTTACCGTTAACTGTTGAAACACCCGGTGTTAAAAGTACAGTAATACGCGTAGTTGCACATTAGCATACGGTATTGATTATTGATGCTTACGTGAGAAGTCACTCAGTTTTGTTCAATTATTGTTACAGTAATTGCTGTATAGTATCTCACGTTATTTGATTCAATTATTGTCAATATTTTATAATCAATAATTGAGATGACAAAGTTATTAATATTATTATTTGCAATATTAACGATGTCTAGAAGTTCTGTCAAGGAGAGGTTTGGTCACCTAATTGCGCGCCAATATGGAGAAATCGTTATTGGAAAGCCCACTCTTTCCTGGGAACGACCTGGTCGATTAATATTGTAAATTATAATAATGATGATGAGTTTTGTTTTATTAGTATTATTAATGTAATAAAACAGAAAAGCTTTTTATATAAAACAAAATACTTTTATAAAGTTATTCATTTTATTAGACTAATAGTAAAATCTTTTTATATAAAATAGAATACTGTTATAAAGTTATCTGTTTTATTAGACAATAATTAGAATATATTATATTTTATTATGCATAGTATTTGCATAGTGCCTGCATAGTGTTTGCATAGTAAAATCTTTTTATATAAAATAAAATACTTTTATAAAGTTATTCGTTTTATTAGATTATAAATAGAATATATTATATTTTATTGTAAACCAATCTGGACCATCCGTTTAAAGTAAATCAATCTGGACCGTTCATGAATTAGTTACTATGCAGTCCATTCTTCTATAAATAGAAGCTCATTCCTTCATTATTTCTTATTTAATTCACCTTTGAAACTCTAGAGAGAGAAACTATAGAGAGAAAGAAGAATAGTGTTCTGCTACTTCACTACTTCTATATCCAGTACTCTTCTTTCTAAGGTAGGGGTATTATTTCTTTTGTATTCATGAAGAGAACTTCTATTATTCCATTCTTTATTATTCTGTTGGAATAACCTGTATACACGGGCTACCCTATATTTGGTGAAATTCTTTTGTTATTCCATTCTTTATCATTATGTTGGAATAACCTGTCTATGCAAAGTACCGCATGCATGGTGATTTCTGTTATTATTCTGTTCTTTATCACTATATTGGAATATCCTGTCTGTGCTTTACGCATGACCTGGTTCCGTTGTTTATTATTCTGTTGGAACATCCTGTCTATGCGTTTACGCATGACCTGGTTCCATTATTTATTATTTTGTTGGAATATCAAGTCGGTGCGTTTACGCATGACCTGGTTCCATTATTTATTATTCTGTTGGAATATCCTGCCAGTGCATTTACGCATGACCTGGTTCCATTATTTATTATTCTGTTGGAATAACCTGTCTATGCGGTCTATCGCATGCCTGGTGATTTCTTTTGTTATTCCATTCTTTATTATACTCAGTTGGTTAAAATTTTGACTTCTATACTCCATGAAATTAGTGGAATATCCTTGATATTTGCGCTTCATCCAGTATCTTTTCATGGAAATATTCTTCTGAGCATTCTTGAGTGTTACTCTACAAAGAAGTATTATGTTGATAATTTGGATATTATTAGTTCCTGGATAAATTAATTCTTGAACTTGTTTTATTGAATTCTTATATCATTGTCATCATCCTCATGTTTATATTATGTTGAAAGTCATCATGGCCTATAGTGCATAGATGGACTTGGTATGATTATGACCAGGATTATTCGGTGTAATCATGACCGTAATGTTACAAATGATGTGGAAAAAGTCCTCATTGACCCGTAGTGCATTGATGGACAGTTGTTGGCATGATCATGACCATTGATGAATACACGAATATCCTTGGCTGTGGTGCATAGATAATTTGTTGTTGTGATACTAATGAATATCATTAGCCGTAGTGCAGGGATGATATGAATTATATATTAAGCTGAGTCTCAGCGATAAAAGTCATGAAAAACCTTTTAAATCATAGAAGATAGTAGATTTTATTCTCTACTTGACTCTTCTAATGGATTGCTTTTTCCACTGCAGTTAAACTTGATGTTTGTTATATTTTATCAGTTTAACACTGTTGAAGGCTAATGATAATTTATTCTGCATTATCTTAGTCATAATATTACTTCTTTGGGCTAGTTGAGCTCACCCTTTTGCTTTCATTGTTCTCTTTAGGAAATCGAGCGTAGCGAGGACTAGTCGGGAAGCAATGTGATGGTCCGGATAATAGCATTAGTAGTCCTCGGTGATTCTATGAAGTAGTGTGATAATAAATGTAATGAGGACCCCATTGAGTTTGTATATTGTCTAGATGACAATATTTGTATTAAAACTCACAACATATGTTTAGTCGTATTTTACACGACTGTTGTATAATTAAGTTGTATTTGAATTTTGTACCATGTATTTGGCGACTCAGAATAGGTGATGTATACCGATTTTGGGGGCTTCACAGTGGTAGTATTCTGGAGTTTTGGGGAGTCTAAACAAGCAAATGAGGAGGATTTTCAGAAGCTAAATAAGAAGAAAATCACATTAAGTAAGCAACTCATGAACCATGATATATTTTCAAGGGAAATAGCTAGAAAATGCCTCTTAGTTGCTAATTTATTCTAATCATGGTAATTTCGTGAGTTTGTTCGTTGTAATATGTTCATATATGCTAGTAGATGGGATCTAGATAGTAGGAATCGAATCCATGCATGCTAGAATCAAAATCATGTTTTTTTTCAAAGTTGGTTAAAAAGTGTAATATGTCATTTTTGGGTTTTTCGGAGCCTTGGATTTGTGGTTTATATGACTCGATTAGTGTATGTAATAATTTTATAAAATAGTATATAGTATGAAGTCTAATCTGTCCCAAATTTCGTTAGAATCAGAGTTACAATGAGCAAGTTATGAAATTCGTAAGCAAGCATGTTCATAACAAAATCTGCAGAAAATCTGGAAGTTCCAGATTTTTTCTAAGTATAGAATCAGTGCTGGCACATTTTTCTATGCAGTTGGTTTGTGGTCTTAGCATACTACTTTCATGAATGTTATATTTTTGTAAAATAACTTGCTGTATGAAGTTTATTGTGTCCAAAAATCATGGTCATATCATCTATGGTTTAGTGGGAATAAAATCACAAAAGTGACTGCATGAAACAAAAATTTGATTTCTTTCTTGGGACTGTTTGAATCAGTCTATCTCGGGGGAATTTTCGTCTACTATATTGTACTTTAAAAATTCTGGAAAAAATTGGAGTATTAATATAAGAAGATATGAAGGTCATGTAAAAATTTGAGAATTTTTGGCCATACGGTTTGAGAGTTATGGAGTTTATGGCTAATGCACTTTTTGAAAAGATACCCGAATAACTCTCTGTGTATAAGTCCAAAAATTACGAAATTTGTAATAGAAGTACATGTATATAATAGGAGTTAACCCTAAAAATTTTAGAAATTTTGGAGCTAATCTCGATTTATGAAAAATATGATCATATTTGGCTATTATGGACTATTTAAAAATAGTAGATGGATTTTAAAAATTATGGGAAAAATATATGTTCAATGAGGGACTATATTCTACAAAATCCAAGAAAAGAAATGTTTTTGAGACTGATTTGGTATTTTTCATATAAATGATGTTATATGGATAAATGAGTTTAATTAAATATGTGATGTCAGGAAAATGAGGTTTTCCGACTTGAGACCCTTACGCATATTTTATGCAGATTTTTTATGAAGGTTTTGGTTCGAAAAATGTCAGAAATTTATGTTTCCCATATTCTTTTATTTAACCACGTGGCCTATACGTAGCAACATGTTATGTAATTGAGTTGTAGTTGAATACATGCATGTTTAATCATCTTATTAAAATAAAATGGAACCATTACACCTCGAAGTGGTGTTCAAGAACCAAATTGCTTAACGTGACACATATGAATAGGTTACGTGAAGGGCTATTAGATAGCGGTAAATTGTAGAAGACGTATCAGGAAAGTTTCCTAACTTTATTCACTTTATTGCAGTGAATGTAAGTTCCCTTAACTTGTACAACTTATCATTGTGTACAAGTCTCTTATATTGCAAGTTATAACTTGTACAAACTAATATATAGTGCAAGTTCTATTGATGATTACTCAATTATTAATTCAGTTGTGTATGCCTTAAAGTTCTTAATTATTTATAAACTGCTTTCAAGAAAGCGATCTGGCCATTTGTTTCGGTTAGATATTATAGATGTGAAATGTTGTATTATTTGAACTATTTCAAATTCATTGTAGCTATTTAAGTCTTCCAATCCAAATTTCTTTGGTGCGGTCTCGCATGAAACTAAGATGAACAATCCGGATAACGGGGTAACTGATGTCGGGCATATAGTCGCATTTACGCTTATGCGTTTAAACTTTATTCTTGTGCACAATGTAGGGTACGATAGGCTGATCACCTGGAGTACTTGCAGAGACTGTTTACTATCTATTTGATTGTTAAACCGTCTGATGGTTTTCGATGAAACAAAGTAATGTTCAGGGTATCTAATACCCCTTAGTATGCTATTGAGAATTCCAGAACTCTTATCTTGATATTCCAGTTTATCTCTTGATATTTATTTCAACTGTTGAGAAATATTCATACTAATGCTTTTACTTCTGATATTTGTTCTCAAAACTACTTTATAAACTTGTTGGGCAATTTGTGCTCATTCTTGCTTAAACCTTTCAGTTAAGGCTGATAACACTGAGGGCTCGGGCAAGAACAAGGGAAAGTCTAAGATGAAATGATGAGAATTATTTATGTAATAAATATATTTCCGCATATGATGTAATGTAGCGATAAACGCTAAGTTTAAGTTTCAGTTTGTTAAAGGCTGTAAAGACTTGGGACTTTATTTTGAATAAGTATGTAATAGTTATTATTATTATTATTATTATTACAGTTACTTAGATAGATGATGATGTATATTGTATCGTGAGTATCATGTCCTGTAATCGATGTTACACGGATTTCGGAGCGTCATAATATGTCATCTAAAGTGATGCTTCAGGTAGAGGTTTAGAATATGTTTTCATGCAACATGAGAAAGTCATAGACTAAGCCTCGTGACAACTCAAAGAGTATGAGAGGAATTATCCTACTCATGATCTAGAGTTGGCAGCTGTCATTTTTGCACTTAAAATCTAGAGGCATTACCTATATGGGGAGAAAGTGGAGATCTATACAGATCATAAAAGTCAAATATTTCTTCACCCAAAAGGAACTCAACATGCGGTAACGATGTTGGCTTGAGCTGTTGAAAGATTATGATCATACCATTCAATACCATCCTTGAAAAGTGAACGTGGTAGCTAACGCATTGATTAGAAGATCATATGCGGGTACGAGTGCGATATTGTCAACGCAAAAGCCCATTTGGTATGACATACAAAGGATGTAGATAGAGATAAAGACTCCAGGGACCCACGTGATGATTGCAAATATACGAGTAAAATCGACTTTAATCGATAAAGTTAAAGTTGCTCAAGCTTCAGACATAGAGCTGATGCGTATGAAGAAGAAAGTGAAAAAAGATGTTATTCCAGAAGCAAGAATTGATGAAGAAGGAATACTTCGAGTCAACTCCAGACTTTGTGTTCCTAACGACCCTGATTTAAAGTGTAAAATCATGATGGAGGCGCACAACACACCGTTTGTAATCCATCTTGGGAGTACCAAAATGTATCATGATATTCTATATACATTTTGGAGGAGTAATATGAAGAGAGAGATAGCAGAGTTTATCTCATGGTGTTTCACGTGTCAACTTGTCAAGCCAGAGCATCAAGTGCCAAAAGGTCCATTACAACCACTTGAAATTCCAGAACGGAAGTGGGAGCACATTACTATGGATTTGGTTATTGGTCTTCCCAAGGTTTCTCAGGACATATATGTGATTTGGGTCATTGTTGATAGATTAACCAAGTCTGCTCATTTCTTACTATACGAGAAACATATTCACTTGAACGTCTTGCTCATATTTACATAAATGAGATTGTAAGATTGCATGGTATGCCAACATCCATAGTTTCTGATCGAGACCCAAGATTCACTTCACGATTTAGGGTTAGTTTGCAGAAAGCTATGGGCATGGATTTACGATTTAGTTCGGCATATCATCCTCAAACGGATGAAAAGTCAGAGAGGACTATTCAAACTCTTGAAGATCTATTAAGACTCTGTGTCCTTGACTTCAAAGGAAGTTGGGACAAGTTTTTGCCATTGGTGGAATTTTCCTACAACAATAGTTATCAAGCAAGTATTGGCATGGCTCCATTCGAGGCGTTGAATGGACGTAAGTGTCGTTCTCCAGTATGCTTGGACGAGGTGGGTGAAACAACGTTGTTGGGACAAGAATTGGTACGCATGACAACAGAAAAGATTCAAATGATCCGACAAAGTATAAAAACCTCACAAGATCGACAAAAGAGTTATGCTGATCTTCATCGAAAGGACGTGGAATTCAATGTTGGAGATCATTTGTTGTTACGGGTTACTCCATGGAAAGGAGTTACGAGATTTGGAAAGAGAGGAAAGCTCAATCCTTGATTCATTGTCCCATTCGAAATCCTCAATCGAGTGGGAACTGTGGCTTATAGACTCGCCTTACCGCCAAGTATGTCTCGTGTTCATAATATTTTTCACATATCCATGTTGTATAAATATGTGGAAGACCCGAACCACATTATTGAGTTAGAACCAGAAGAAATAGTGGAAGATTTAACGTATGAATTAAGAGGTACCTGTTAAAATCTTGGATAAGAATGAACATATTCTATGCTCCAAGGTTATTCCTCAAGTAAAAGTTTTGTGGAGAAACCACGATGTTGAGGAAATGACCTGGGAGTTAGAATCTGAAATGAAATCAAGGTATCCTCACCTTTTCGACATACCAGGTACGTACCCCAATTTTGAGGATGAAATTTCATAAGAAGGGGAGGTTGTAAGACCCCAACTTTTATAAATAAAGATTATTTTTCTCTAAATATCATTGTGAATATTATGGCGTGGATTTAATATAATGTTATAGTTGTGGGTAATATTTATAAATTTGCAAGTAAGCAAGTTGTTATAAAATATTCCTTTGGTCGGGGAATATTCTTTTTGTCGGGGAATATTCGTACGATGGCACAATCATTGGTGTACCCCAAAACAGAATTATTGTCGGAGTTAGAAAATGCCAGAATTATCTTTTTATAAAAATAACGGTGAAAATTTTACCGTTAACTATTGAAATACCCGGTGATAAAAGTACAGTAATACGCGTGGTTGCATAGTAGCACACGGTATTGATTATTGATGCTTACATGAGAAGTCACTCAGTTATACTCAATTATTGCTGCAGTAATTGATGCATAGTATCTAATGTTAATGATCCAATTATTGTCACAGTATCATCTGCACAATATTTTATATTATTAAAGCAATAGGTGAGACGATAAAGTTATTCATATTATTATTTGCATTATTGACGATGTCTAGAAAATTCTGTCGAGGAAAGGGATTTGGTCACCTAATTGTGCGCCAATAAGAAGAAGTCCTTATCGGAAAGCCCCCTCTTTCCTGGGAATGATTTGGTTGTCAATATTGTGAGTTATAATATTAATGATGAATAATTGTTGAAAGATTAAAAAATGTGTTGATTAAAGATAAAATGATTTGTGGTAAATATTTGTTCAATCTTTGATATAAATAAGAAGTCTGTTTTGAGACGTTTGTTGTAAGTTTGGTTTATTCTATGGGGCTCATATGTCATCATCTAAGAGTCACTTTCGCCAATAGTACTTGTCTTTACCAGACGTCAAACCACTTGTCGTTTCACATTACAAGCGTCGAACCAATTGTCGTTTCACATTACAGGCGTCAAACCAATTATCGTTTCACATTACAGGCATCGAACTAATTTTTGTTTCACATTACAGGCGTCAAACCACTTGTTGTTTCACATTACAAGCGTTAAACCACTTTTCTTTTCACATCACCAGTCGTCAAGCCACTTGCCTTTTCACATTACAAGGGCTAAGCTAGAAATCTTCTATAAATAGAAGCTTATTTCTTCTTTCATTCTCACCAATTCACTATGACTCACAAGAGAATTCTATAGAGAGAGAATCAGAGAGAAAGAAGAATAGTATTTTCTTACTACACTATTGCAGTATCCAATCTTCTACTAAGGTAAGGGATATTATTTCTTTCGTATTCATAAGTGATATTATTCTTGTTCAATATTCGTAAGAAATAATATTTTCTTCCATACTTTGTAGTATGTAAGTAATATTATTTCGTTTCATATTCCTAATTCAACACTTATGTTGATAAGTATTGCTTCTATACTCCATAGATGGATTGTTGATTGGTATGATTATGACTAGGGATTATTCAGTATAATTATGACTCGTAATGTTACAAATGATGTGGTAAAAGACATCATTGGCCCGTAATGCATTGATGGACAGTTGTTGGCATAATCATGACCATTAGTGAAAACACGAATATCATTGGCCCGTAGTGCATGAATAATTTGTGGTCGTGATACTAATGAAAATCATTGGCCTGTAGTGCATGGATGATTCGATGATGTGGTTTATTTATTTAGTTGCGTCTCAGCGATAAAATTGATGATACATTTTTAAATCATAGAAGATAGTAGATATCATGCTCTACTTGACTCTTCTATTGGATTGCTTGTTCCACTACAGTTAAACTTGATGTTTATTGTATTTTATCAGCTTAACACTGTTGAAGGCTAATGATAATTTATTTTGCATTATCTTAGTAACAATATTTCTTACTGGGCTAGTTGAGCTCACCTTTTTACTTTCATTGTTCTCTTCAGGAAATGAGAACGTAGTCAGGACTAGTCGGGGGAATGGAGTGATGGTCCGTGATGGTTGTTTTAGTAGTCCTCACTATTTAGTGTGATAATAAATGTAATGAGGACTCCTTTTTGAGTTTGAATACTGTCTATTGGACAATATTCATGTAAAAACTCTCAGCTACGCTTTGTCGTATTATATAAATAAAGTTTGTATTTGTATTACGTACCATGTATTTGGCGAATCAGAATGAGTGATGTATACCTCGTTTAGGGGTGTCACATATAATATTATTTGTGAATAATTAATTATTGATTTATATGATAAGGAAATATTTATTTTATGTGGATATGAATGAAGGAATTAATGATGAATTGTTTTATCAGTATTTTGTCGGAATGGAGGTATTAAAAATCATTCATATGTGGATTTCAGTCATTTTCTGTTTGGAATTTGGAAAAACTTTTTTCTACAAAGTTTTAGAGAATTAATGTCCTATAGAATGGACATAAAATTCGTATTTTTATGATAAAAGAGATATTTATTATGAATTATTGAAGTTTCAGAGATAAATATTTTTATTAAAAACATGGGTGGGCCCCACTTTTGGTTGGTGTAGAAAATGCTGAATTTTGGTGGCCCCACTAGTGGTGGCTAATAATTTGGTCAAGAAGGTGTGCGTAGGAATTTTTTAAAGAATATTATTATTTTATTAATTTAGTCTGCTTTGGCGTTCTGGCATTTTCCTATAAATAGGGTGCTTAGTTAGAATTGAAAATCACACCAGAATCATAAGTTTTCTCTCTCTATATTATCGAGCGTATTTTTGTGAGTATTTAGATACTTTGAGAGTTGTTATTCAGTGCAATTTTTGTTCAGTGTTATATCCGATATTCAGTCAGATTTACTATTCTTTTGAGGTAAGGGATGTTATTTTCTTCGTAAATGATATTTTTCTTTCAACATCATTATGCCAAAATATTGGTATGAATTTTATTATGAAATTTTTAACTTTTTATGTTGAGGTTACTATTCACGTATACGACACTATTCACGTATATGACACTATTCACGAATACAGTACTATTCACGAGTACTAATCACGAAGTATGATTTTTCTTGTGAAATTTTTACCTTTTCGTGTCGGGGTTACTATTCACGTATACGACACTATTCATAAATATGACACTATTCACAGAAAGATAAAGTTTTCTCTTCTTTGTCCAAGTTGTCTATTATGGTTACTATCATTGATTGTATCCATGTTTTGATCTTCATTCTTGAATTTTGCTCCACAATATTATTATGGAGTATTTTTGAACTTGGAAGAACTAAATTATAAATCCCTAATCGTTGTCCTTTTATCCCACTGGATTTGTTTCTTTAAGATATTTTTCATCACCCTCTATCTTAAATGGTGATACTTGATGAATATTTTTGGCCTGTAGTGCAAAGATGAATGATTACCTGATGAATATTTTTGGCTCGTAGTGCAAAAATGGACAGGTGTTGAGATGAACATGACTAACTGGTGATACAAATGAATATCTTTGGCCCGTAGTGCAAAGATTAATATTTGGTTCAAGATGTATATTGATTGATGTTACAGGGATAAAATATTGATGATGGACTTTTAAATCATAGAAGATAGTAGATTTCATTCTCTACTTAACTCTTCTAATGAATTGTTATTTCCGCTGTGATTATTGATCTAAAACTTGTTGTCCATTATATTTTATCGATTTGTTGAAGGCTAACGATAATTTGTTATTCATTATCTTAGTCATAGTATTCTTTACTGGGCTGGTTGAGCTCACCCTTTTCCTTTTTGTTCCATTTTTCTTCTTAGGAGGCGAGAATATAGCGGGAACTAGTCGGGGTATGGAATGATGGTTCTAAACAGTTGTTTTAGTAGTTCTCATTATTTTGTAAAATAGTGTATCAATAATTGTAATGAGGACTTATTTGAGTTTAGATATTGTCTAGAAGACAATATTTTTATTTAAACTCACAATATATGTGTTGTCGTATTTTGCACGACAATTGTAATAATGAAGTTGTAGTTATTTTCTGTTCCATGTATTTGGCGACTCAGAATGGGTTGTGTGGACCTATTTTTGGGGCGTCATAGTTGGTATCAGAGCTTAGGGATATGGTCTCTGGCGAAGATCGGGGAATAGAACTAGGAGGGGAAAGGCGAGTAAATCCTTCGCTAGTGTGTCTTACCTAAGCTTATTTGGTATTTAATTAGTCGGTCGGAATATAGGGATAATAGGTGTAATGTCAATTTCTTTTATTAACCCTTATTTTATGGCAGTATTTGACAATGGCAGCTAAAAATGTTAACAATTGTAAGACCCCAACTTATGATAAATAAAATCAAATTTCCTCTATTTATTATTGTGAATAATAAGGTGCTAATTTGATATAATGTTGTGGTTATGGGTGAAATGTGCAAAATTTTCAAAATAAGCAAGTGGTTATAAAATATTCATTGTTGTCGGGGAATATTCGTTTGGTCATGGATTATTCTTTCTGTCGGGGAATATTCGTACAACGACGCAACCATTTGTGCGCCTCATTACGGATAACGGTCGGATGAAGAAAATGACAAATTTAAGTTTTTATAAATAACGGTGTAGTCATTATTTATTAACTTTGTTGGAATACCCGATGGTTAAAATACGATGAATACGCGTGGATGCTGAGAGCATTACCGGTTTTGCACAATATTTTTGAATTATTGATTCTTACGTAAGAAGGCACTACTAAATAATTGTTACAGTAATTACTGTTCAATATTTTATTTTATTGATTCAATAATTGATGCATTGATATTTTATATTATTGTAGTTTCAATAATTGTCATTTGCATGATATTTCCCATTATCGGATCAATAATTCATATTATTTGAATAATATTATGAGATAGCATTATTGGCAATGTCTAGAAAGTTCATCAAGGAGAGGTTTGGTCACCTAATCAACGCCAAGAAGGAGAAATCCTTATCGAAAAGCCCCCTCTTTTCTGGGAACGGCCTGGTTGTCATAATTGTGATTCTGTAATATTATTTGTGAATAATTAATTATTGATCTATATGATAATGAAATATTTATTTTATGCGGATATAAATGATGGATGGATATATATATATATATATATATATATATATATATATATATTGTGCTTATAAATTAAGGAATTAATGCTGAGTTGTTTTATCAGTATTTTGTCGGAATGGAGATATTAAAAATCATCCATTTTTTGGATTTCAGATATTTACTGTTTGGAATTTGGAAAAACTTAAAGCTACAAAGTTGTAGAGAATTTGATTTCATGTGGAATGGACAAAAAATTCGTATTTTTCTGATAAACGGGCTATTTTCTATGAATTACTGAAGTTTCGAAAAATAAAATATTTTTATTAAAATTATGGGGGCCCACTTTTGTCCTTTGTTGGTGGAAATTAGCTGATTCAAGTGTGGTGGGCTGAGTATTCAATTTCAAGGGTGGAGTGATGCACGTTTTCAAAAAAATGCAAATTTGTCAACTGTGGCGTTCTAGCATTTTCCTATAAATAGGCGCTTAAGTTAGAATTGAAAATCACACCAGAAACAAGTTTTCTTTCTCTCTATATTGTCAAGCGTATTTTTGTGAGTATTTAGATACTTGAGAGTTCTTTGTTTAAGATAAGCTTCCTTCGACTTTACATCAGATATTCGATCGTAAATCTTGTTATTTTGAGGTAAGAGATGTTATTTTCTTCGTAAATGATATTATTTCTTTCAATATCATTATGCCAAAATATTGGTCTGAACTTTTTATCAAATTTGGAACTTTTTGTGCCGGGGTTACTATTCACGTATACGGCACTATTCACGTATTCGACACTATTCACGAATACGGCACTATTCACCGAAAAATGAAAATTTTCCTTTTTACCCAAGATGTCTATTATGATTACTATCTTTGATTGTATCTATGTTTTTATCTTTATTTTTGAATTCTGCTTCACAATTGGTTATTATGAAGTATTATTGAACTTGGATAAACAATAATACGAATCCCTAATATTTGTTCTTTTATATCATTGTATTCGTTCTCTAAAATGTTTTTCATCATCCTCGGTCCTAAATGATGATATAAATGAATATCTTTGGCCTGTAGTGCAAAGATGAATGATTAACTGATGAATATATTTGGCCCGTAGTGCAAAGATGAACATGTGTTGAGATGAACATGACCAACTGGTGATACAAACGAATATCTTTGGCCTGTAGTGCAAAGATTAATATTTGATTCAAGATGTATATTGATTGATGTTACAGGGATAAAATATTGATAATGGACTTTTAAATCTTAGAAGATAGTAGAAATCATTCTATACTTGACTCTTCTAATGGATTGTTGTTTCCGCTGTAGTTGTTGATCTAAAATTTGTTGTCTATTATATTTTATCAGATTTTTTCTTGTTGAAGACTAATGATAATTTGTTGTATATTATCTTAGTTATAATATTCTTTACTGGGCTAGTTGAGCTCACCCTTTTCCTTTTTGTTCCATTGTTCTTCTCAGGAGGAGAGAATTTAGCAAGAACTAGCCGGAGTATGGAGTGATGATTCAAGATAGTTGTTTTAGTAGTCCTCACAATTTTGTAAAATAGTGTATCAATAATTGTAATGAGGACTCCTTTTCAGTTTGTATACTGTCTATTAGACAATATTTGAATTCAAACTCACAGTATATGTGTTGTCATATTTTGCACGACAATTGTATTACTGAAGTTGTATTTGTTTCTGTACCATGTATTTGTGGACTCAAAATGGATGATGTATACCTATTTTGGGGGCGTCACAGTTGGTATCAAAGCTTAGGGATATGATCCTTGGCTGAGATGTGAGACAAGAACTAGGAGGGGAGAGACAGGGAATTTCTTCGCTAATAAGACCTGACTAAGTTTATTTGGTATTTATTTGGTCGGTCAGAGTATAGGGATAATATATGACATGACAATTAACCCTTGTTTCATGGCAGTATTTAAGAATGGCAGTTAAGAACGTTTATAATGGAGTGAATGAGACTGTGGAGACACCTTTAATCACCACCTAGGGGAACGTGCAACAGGAAGGCAATATTCCTCCAGTAAATAACACTGCCAAACAAATGATGAATGATGGGATGTTTAGAAGCTTTTTGCAGTTCATGCAAAATCAGACGAGGGAGACTCGTGCACAAAATACGGGTGGAAATGATAGCAATGCGCGGCTTATCATAGCCAGGTTGTTCAAGGAGTTGGGACCACCAGAATTTATTGGAAAGCCGGATCTGATCAAGGAGGAAACGTGGGTCAAACAAATTACCAAGATATTTGATGTCTTGGGATGCACGGAGGAACTGAAGGTTCCATTCGCCACCTTTATGTTCCGCGGTTAGGCTGATTTTTGGTGGGAATCTGTGAAGCGTACCCAGCCTGCCGCACTCAACATATCTTGGGAAACGTTTCAGAAACTGTTTAATGACAAGTACTTTCCTGAAAGTATTCGTCATATGAAGGAGGTGGAGTTTATCAGACTAAAACAAAACAACATGACGGTGTCCCAGTACGAAGCGAAGTTCGCAGAGTTATCCAGGTTTGCACCTCATTTGGTAGAGAATGAGGAACGAATGACGCGGATGTTCCTGAGAGGTCTAAAACCCGAGATTCGGCAATATCTTATCTCTCATAAATTTTCTTTATATTCAGATGTTGTAAACAGAGCTCAATTATTAGAGCGAGATAATGAGTATGTTCAACTAAGGGAACACAACCAAGGTCATACCAATGGCAGCGGTCATCGAAGCAATGAAAACCAGCAGGGAGGAAAATATTCGGACAAAAGTGGTAACCACTCTGGTGGTAATCGTGGCCGTGATAATAGAAGGAGCGAGTCGGGAGGAGATTTCAAGAAGAGAAGGTACAACAATGATAACGTGAAGACATCAGCACAAACATCAACTATTTCTAGGGGAGGAGAACGAGCACTGGTCGTTTGTTACAAATGCGGGAAAGAGGGACACATGCGCCCAAACTGCCCACAATAATCCAAGGTGTGTTATAATTGTGGAAAGAAAGGTCATATAGCTAGAGATTGTCTAGTTGCGAAACCAAGTTCAACGGGGATGGTGACTCCAAATGTTGTCCTAGATAAGTCAAAGTCGGTGGTTTCTGGATGGGCGTTTGTCGTGACTGCCCAAAATGCGAGGAACCCAAACGAGGTGATCACGAGTAAGCTAATCATAAACTCTTGCGAAGTTTATACCTTATTAGATACCGGTTCTACCCATTCTTTTATCTCTCCTGCTTGTGCTCAACGTTTAAACTTGACTCCGGAGAAATTAGACCTTGACTTATCTGTGGAGACTCCGTTAGGAGAAACTTTTATCACATCTACTGTTTATAAATCTTGCTTGATTCAAGTTGGTACCATCACGTTACCTGCCGATCTTATTTCATTGAAAATTCTTGCATTTGATGTGATTTTAGGGATTGATTGGTTAACCACGCATCATACTTGAAAGTAGTATGCACACAAGCCAATCATGTTTGATGATAAAGCATATACTTTGTAACAATCTTATTCATTTATTAATAAAAAGTATTAATTTATTAAAGGCTTTTAATTATCTACATGATGCTGTTTTATAATATGTGATAAACCCATAGTTTTAAGCAATGCTTTTAGAATAATGATGATGATCATTCTAATGAGATCTAAATTCTTAGAAAGCTTAAAACTAAAATAGTTCCCAATCATTGGATTACTAAATTGGGGATTAGTGAATCCGGATAGATTGGTACATATGTTACTTGCTCATTGGATGAGGATGATTGATCTCATGATCATTTGTGTGGAGACACTAAAGCAAGTATGTAGGTGCTTATTAGAGAATAAGTTCACTGAACGTGGCTCGCTAAGGAATACCTAATGGAGTTTTACTTGCTTGTCAATAGGAATTCCTGTAGTGATAGTAGTACAAGTGATCCTTGGACTTGAGATCATCATAGTATCTTGTGTATGATGAGTTATACTTTGACTTATTCCTTAAGACCCTTAGGGTATATCAAAGGGTATGCTTGGGTATAATAAGTCGTAAATGGAGATAATGTATGATCAATAAAGAATCTACCACTTATTAAAGAAGAGAAATGTCTATGTGATTCGATAAATGACAACCCAAGAGTCCTTGGTTAAAGCGTAATGAAATTAGAAAGGAGTTTCTAATTTGCATTATTTTGAGTCAGTGCATTTAAGGATCGAAATACATATAATTAAATAAAATAAGACTTGACAGTAATTCCATGTCTTATATTTAATTGGGACATTGTATGGTGGAAGGATTGAATTGTACGGTAACTATTTACTCAAAGGTTCTTTTATAATTAATGTTGAAATCTATATTATCTGGAAAGTCGTTGATCGCTAGGGAGGCTTATCCCTATTGTAGAATAAATATTATTTATTTAAATAAATTTATTGTTTATTTTATTTATTTAAATAAGATTAGAATTGTTCTAATTGATTTATTCACAACCGGTTTAATATGGAGAACCTAAAGGGTCACACCATAAAAGGAAGAATAATTATTTAAGAAGTTAATGGCATAATCGTAATAATATGTTATGTATATTTAATTTAATCTATGGTGATAGAATAAATTAAATAGTATTTAATATTTTAGAAATATTAAATATAAATTAATAAGAGGAGTCTTATTAATATTATTATAATTATTATTATTATTTTAATTTTTAAAAGAGTTTAGGAATTAATTTAATATAAGTACTCTCATTTATTCCTAATTGGATTAGGAAGGAAAATTAGTTAAAGGAGTTTAATTAATTATCCCTAATAAGATTAGGGAGCCCCTTTAATTAAAAGGGTTTAATTAAATAATACCTTATTTTAATAGGGTTACTTGATATTTTTATAAGAGGAGTCTTATATCAGATATCAAGACTACGTGATAATTCCAATGGTTGAAAAGTACACTCTTTTTCTATAGAGATAGAAAACTAGGGTTTTTCCAAATACCCATCTTCTTGAATCCTTCTTCTTCCTTGGTGGATCACCTCTAGAGGCCAAACACTTGGGTGGCTAACGTTGATCAAAGGAAGGAACCAAACCCGGTGGATTCAAGTTGAACGCGAAAAGGATTGGAGGTGAACTTGTACCTGAGGAAGCTCGGATCTTCAAGGGTATGATTCTTGTTCTTTCCTTTTTGTTTAATTAATAATTATGCATAAAGGGTGATCCAGGTATATGGTTTGTAAAATATTTAAACTCTAATTTTTACACGTTTCCGTTAATTTATGCAATTTGATTGCGTTCTTGAATATTACAAACCTAACAGTGGCATCAGAGCCAAACCTTTATGCAAATTATTAATTGTTCATATTTGATATGTATATTGATATGTGTTTAGAACAATTTAATTGGGCATAATTTTATTGTATAAAAAAAGAAAAAAAAAATGTCGAAAAGGTTTTCGGAAAATATTTTTTTTTTTATGAATCCGTGGGTGATTTTATTATTATATGTACATAAGGCTTCTCCTGGTTGGTATCATATATATATAAATATTATAGTTTTCGGAAAATTCTTCCCATGCCTGGCCACGCGGAAATTTCTATTATATATATATATATATATATATATATATATTAATTTCGTTGGTGGATTACTTGTGATTACTTGTGATTCCTGCAATCATGTATTACATATATATGTTAGTACTCATGGATTTGTTAAAAAGGAAGGAGAACGGTTAATATATTATATATCGTACGGTTTCTATTATAATTATTCTTATTATTTTATAATTAAAAAAAAAGTTTATTTTAATTTTAAAATTAAATTTCATGCTAACTAATTAGAGTTGGAATTTGATTCCATAATAACTAATTAGAATTGAAATTGGATTCTATGTTTCTTTAAATAAAGAAGTTTATTTAAAAAATGAAATAAGATTTCATATTATTCAAAATAAAGGAGTTTATTTGTGAATAGAAAAAGAATCGATCTTTCCTTAAATAAAGGAGTTTATTTAGATATGAAATAAGATTTCATATTATTCAAAATAAAGGAGTTTATTTGTGAATAGGAAAGAGAATCCGTGTTTCCTTTAATAATTTTTTTTTTACTTGGAATTGGATTCCATAATTAATTAAAATAAAGGAGTTTATTTTGATTAAAGATTTTGATTAAACTAAAATAGTTTATTTTATTCAAAATTGGATAAATTAAAATAAAATAGTTTTATTTTGATTTAAAATTCGGATCAAAATAAAGGAGTTTATTTTAATTCAAAATTAGATTTTATACTAACTAAATTTGTCCATTAAATGATATCAATATATATATATTGAATTTTTATTATTCATGAGATGAATGTTATTTATTGATGCATATGGTGATGTGTATGATAATAAATGTGATTGATTATGGACTATCGACCAATGTGATTGGATTTTATTTTAGTTGGATGCATGAATGTATGGGTTTTATTAAATGGGGTCTGCGTACCTCGGCTTCTCTAATTTTTTCTTAATGTAAATTCTAACTCCCTCCTATGTACTTCCCCTTGAGTGCTGATCAAGGTTTCTATTTATTTTAATTAGTTTTGTAATAGGAATAGTTAGAATTAATTTTGAAAAATTGGAGATCAAGGAGCAAAGAGCACTTGAAGACCCGTTTGTAATGGAGCCCGGGTTTAAATGTAATAGTTATATTTAAATATTATTTCTTGCACCCCTAGGGTTTGACCTTTTGGTTCACTTGGTGGCTTTAGTGAACCAAACTAGAATAAAAGTCCATAATCAATCCGGGTAGAATATAGTATTCTATATGTGCATGCTTATACTATATATATTATATATTATGCAAACATGCTTCGCATGTTTATTAATACGACGACGTTTTTATATATATATTAAATGCTGCGCTAAACAAGATGAGACAATTAATAACAAACCCTCAAATATTTTATATTAAGTTGTAAGCGTTCAAAGATATTTGGAATATCGAACGTCAGCCTTTCTAGCATGATAAAATTAATAGAGTATTAAATATTTAATATGAGTTTGTTGTGTCACCACAAGGCAAGTATTAAGTATTTAAGATGTTAATTTATCACATTTGATGCTTATAAAGAAAATTGAACAATATTATTTTGTTGTGTCACCACAAGGATGATATTTTTCTTTTTTGAATATATGGAGTGCTAGGTCTGACTTAACTTGGATAATTTTGATTCGGATGTGCCACCACTTGATCAAAATAATCTAAGAGGCAAAAGAAAAGGAGTTGCATAGTTGATGTAATTGACAAAAGTTGTCTACCTATTTATTTATATATAGTTTGTTGCGTCACCACAAGGCTATATACATTTGAAATGGGATCCTTATTCTCACTAGCAAATCTTTAATTAGATTTTGCCGAACTATATAAGTGAGGGTAATATAATTTGAAGAAAATAGTGGGAGATACCAATTTAAAACAAGACCTAAATTATTTTGGTAATTAATAAAAGAATGTATGTTAAAATGTTGTTAATTACAAATTCATTTATAGAATTTTTACAATGTCTAAATTATTATCACTGCGAAACATATTAGATGTTATTTAACCAAACCATATTAAACGGATTGGTTAAGGAATTTGAGAATAGTTCTCATGGCTGAAAAGCTATCCTATGTCCTTAATACGCCTATCCCTGAAATGGTTGCAGACAATGCCTCTGAGGAAGACATTGCTACTTTTAGAAAGTGGCAAGATGATGCACAGTTGGCTCAATGCATCATGCTCGCATCCATGAAGTAACTTGAGCTTCGTCACAAGATGAAACTATGGATGCTCCTACTATATTCCCGCACATCAAATAGTTGATGGTGAGGAAAGTAGGGACCGATAGATATCGAGATATCTAAGGAGCTCTTCCGATCTAGAATGGCCAATGGCACTATAAATGCAGCATAAAAGTTCTTAACATAATCAATTTGATTGATCAATTAGGACAACTGGTTTTGTCATGGATAGAGAGTTGAGCCAAGATTTGATCTTGCACTCACTCTCGGACTCCTTTCACAATTGTTGTGAATTTTTCATATAAACAAGCTAGATATCGACCGTTGATTTGCTTAACATGTTGAAAAATGATGAGAGTCACTTTCCAACCAAGAAAGACCATGTCTTACTGGTAGGGGCCAAAGGATCTACTGAAAAGAAGAACGATTCAAAGAAGGTATATAGAAAGGCAAAAACAAAGGATAATAAGAACAAAATCGATATGGATAGCAAAGGAGTTTGCTTCCACTACAATAAGCTTTGGACCTTTGGAAAGAAACTGCAAGAAGCATCTTGCAGAGGCTAACCAAAAAAGCTTAGTGAAGTTTTGGTTACAAATACAAATTTGTTCATGATTTAAAATAAATTTTTCTTTAAGTCAAGGTTCTACTTGGGTATTGGATACCGACTTTGGTTATCATAAATATAGATTTATGAAGGACCAAGGTAAGTAGAAAGCTAAACAAATATAAGTAATCCTATAAAGGAAATGTAGAAAAGGTTGCCATATTAGCCATAGAAACTTATAGTTTAGCAATGCCTACGGGCAAATCTATTAAGTCAATAAGTTTGTATTGTATTCCAGTTCTTGTTAAAAATATTATTTCCATTTTATTGTTGGACAATGAAATCTTTGGTATTATAATTAAGAACAATTGTTGTTCTATTTATAATAATAATGTTTTGTATAGAATTGGAATATTACTTAATAAATTTTGTATACTTGACTTACATGAAAATAATTTTGCATATTGAACAAATTAGTATAAGAAAAGGAGATGATCATTCAAAGAGTTGAATGTGTGTATTTGCTAAAATACAAGTGTGAATTATTTGAAAGGTTCAAAGAATTAAGAAGTGAAACAAATTGGCAATGTATTAAGGAATAAATACTTGTGCAATAAGTTTCTGGATCATCTCAAATGGTTTTCTCATAATGGACACATCCTGATACGCAATAATTGATTGTTGTATCTGAATGAAAAATCGTACCTTGTTGGACATGGTGCGGTCCAAAATAATTTTACCGACATTCCATTATCCTTCTGAGATAATGTCCTAGAAATAATTTGATATCTCTGCGAAAATGGTAACCTCAAAATCCCGCCCCAAGACTCCATAAAAGTTATGGATGTGGAGGATTCCTAATCTTAAGTATGTTAAGATAAGGGGTTGTCCAACTTATGTGAAAAGGTTTCAAAGGATAAGCTTGGGACAAGATTTGACAAGTACAATTTGTGGGACATCCTAAAGTAAGTTTAGGTATATGTTCTATAATCCTACTTAGCAAAAAGGTGTTTGTTCTTGAAACACGCTTCCTTCTAAGATAAATGTGTTTATTATTGAAGGGGCTAGTGGGAGGATAATAGATCTTGAATAGTTCAAGAACCACAAAACACTATAAGTCAAATAAGAGGAACCTATAGATAGACCTATTGTACCACAACAAAGAATAAATAAATCGGAATAGTACAAGAAGATACCTAGGAGGTATGGATTCATCATAGATGATGATGATGAGGTACACATCATAGAAGATGATGATCCAGTTACATACGATGAGGTAAGAGTTCTAGTGTGTACAAAAGGGACAGTGGGAGAGCCGTGACATTCCTAATATTATATGTTGATATACTACGGATAAAGAATGACATACTAATGCTACAATCAGTAATGATAAAGTTGTCTAAACATTCCTCCATGAATGGTTTGGGAAGAGTATCTTAATTGGGGATAAAATCTATATAGATAGATACAACAGGATGCTCGACTTAACCCAAGGAACGTATATTCATTTGATGCTAAAGTCGTTTAGCATGGCAAACTCCAAGAGATGTCTCATGTCGATGAGCTATAGAGTGTATCTCTCTTAATAGTCCCCACAGACTCCTGAAAAGAGAGGTCGCATGAGTGACAATCATGCATAAAATGAAATGTACGAGAGACGATGTTGATCACCATATTATGGAGAAGTTCACTATGAGTCGCTGAAAAACATCTTAAAGTGCTTAACCCGGCACTAAGGATGTGATCATATTCATGGTGGGTTTTAATTAAAACTAGAGGGCTTAACAGACTCAAGTTTTTCGCATGCACTCAAGAAGGCAGAAAAATCCACTTTAAGGTAAAGGGTTACCTTGAAAAAAGTGGTGCGATGAATGGAAAGGTTCCAAACAAAGAAAGAGTTCTTTGGTTTAGTGATAAAGACAAAGTATATAGCTATAAATGAAGCTGCAAGTTGATTGTTTGGATTAAAAGTTCATTACAGAACTAGGAATAGTTCCTAAGTCTCATCTTAGATCTAAACATGTGTTGTAGCACTTTCATTTTATTATAGGAATCATTGAAAGATGGGAAATCACTATAGAGATAGTGAACTATCAAAAACAACATTACATATCCATTAACTAAAGCTTATCCAATAGCAGGATAATCGTCACTTAGAGAAGAAGAGTATTAGATACCATGACGATTGGCTTTAGTGCAAGTGGGAGATTGAAAGTAGTATGCACACAAGCAAATCATGTTTGATGATAAAGCATATACTTTGTAACAATATTATTTATTTATTAATAAAAAGTATTAATTTATTAAAGGCTTTTAATTATCTACATGATGCTGTTTTATAATATGTGATAAACCCATAGTTTTAAGCAATGCTTTTAGAATAATGATGATGATCATTCTAATGAGATCTAAATTCTTAGAAAGCTTAAAACTAAAATAGTTCCCAATCATTGGATTACTAAATTGGGGATTAGTGAATCCAGGATAGATTGGTACATCGTTGCTTGCTCATTGGATGAGGATGATTGATCTCATGATCATTTGTGTGGAGACACTAAAGCAAGTATGTAGGTGCTTATTAGAGAATAAGTTCCTTTGAACGTGGCTCGCTAAGGAATACCTAATGGAGTTTTACTTGCCTGTCAATAGGAATTCCTGTAGTGATAGTAGTACAAGTGATCCTTGGAATTGAGATCATCATAGTATCTTGTGTATGATGAGTTATACTTTGACTTATTCCTTAAGACCCTTAGGGTATATCAAAGGGTATGCTTGGGTATAATAAGTTGTACATGGAGATAATGTATGATCAATAAAGAATCTACCACTTCTATTAAAAGAAGAGAAATGTTCTATGTGATTCGATAAATGACAACCCAAGAGTCCTTGGTTAAGGCGTAATGAAATTAGAAAGGAGTTTCTAATTTGCATTATTTGGAGTTGTGCATTTAAGGATCGAAATACATATAATTAAATAAAATAAGACTCGACAAAGAATTCCATGTCTTATATTTAATTGGGACATTGTATGGTGGAAGGATTGAATTGATGCAGTAACTATTTACTCAAAGGTTCTTTTATGATTAATGTTGAAATCTATATTATTTGGAAAGTCGTTGATCGCTAGGGAGGCTTATCCCTATTGTAGAATAAATATTATTTATTTAAATAAATTAATTGTTTATTTTATTTATTTAAATAAGATTAGAATTGTTCTAATTGATTTATTCACAACCGGTTTAATATGGAGAACCTAAAGGGTCACACCATAAAAGGAAGAATAATTATTTAAGAAGTTAATGACATAATCATAATAATATGTTATGTATATTTAATTTAATCTATGGTGATAGAATAAATTAAATAGCTTAATATTTATTATTTAATATTTTAGAAATATTAAATATAAATTAATAAGAGGAGTTTTATTAATATTATTACAATTATTATTATTATTTTAATTTCTAAAAGAGTTTAGGAATTAATTTAATATAAGTACTCTCATTTATTCCTAATTGGATTAGGAAGGAAAATTAGTTAAAGGAGTTTAATTAATTATCCCTAATAAGATTAGGGAGCCCTTTAATTAAAAGGGTTTAATTAAATAATACCTTATTTTATTAGGGTTACTTGATATTTTTATAAGAGGAGTCTTATATCAGATATCAAGACTACGTGATAATTCCAATGGTTGGAGAGTACACTCTTTTTCTATAGAGATAGAAAACTAGGGTTTTGTCAAATACCCATCTTCTTGAATCCTTCTTCTTCCTTGGTGGATCACCTCTAGAGGCCAAACACTTGGGTGGCTAACGTTGATCAAAGGAAGGAACCAAACCCGGTGGATTCAAGTTGAACGCGAAAAGGATTGGAGGTGAACTTGTACCTGAGGAAGCTCGGATCTTCAAGGGTATGATTCTTGTTCTTTCCTTTTTGTTTAATTAATAATTATGCATAAATGGTGATCCGGGTATATGGTTTGTAAAATTTTTAAACTCTGATTTTTACACGTTTCCGCTAATTTATGCAATTTGATTGCGTTCTTGAATATTACAAACCTAACAATACTAAAATTGATTGTTTTTGTAAGGTTGTTAGTTTTCATATTCCTAACCAACCTATTATGAGAATTCAAACAACCAAACCATTAAAGTTAATCACTGTCATATTAAGCCATAAAGCTATTCGTTTATTGAAAAACGAATGTCAAGCTTTCTTAGCCCATGTCACAGACTTGAACAAAAACACGTCAGATTTGAATAATATTTCTGTTGTTAGTGAATTTCCTGACGTATTTCCTAAAGAACTTCCCGGACTACCCCCAAAACGTGAAGTTGAATTCTTTACTGACCTTGAACCGGGTACAAAGCCCATTTCTAAAACCCCATATCGAATGGCTCCTATTGAACTTCAGGAGTTAAAGGTCCAACTACAGGAGTTGTTGGGCATCGGTTTCATTCGTCCTAGTACATCTCCTTGGGGTGCTCCTGTGTTATTCGTAAAGAAGAAAGACGGAGTATACGACTTTGTATTGACTAACCGAGAATTGAATCATGTCACCATCAGAATAGGTATCCGCTACCTCGATAGATGACTTGTTTGACGATTGCAAGGAGCACAATTCTTTTCAAAGATCGATCTTCGATTCGGATATCATCATTTGAAGATTAAAGCGAGGATATTCCAAGATGACCTTCGAGATCCTCGAGACAAGCATTATGAATTCTTAGTCATGTCTTTTGGATTGACTAATGCTCCTGCTGCTTTCATGGATATGATGAACCATGTGTTTAAAGAATATTTAGATCAGTTTGTTGTTATCTTTATTGATGACATCCTCATCTATTCCAAAAGCCGTGAAGATCATGAGCACCATTGGAAGCTGGTACTCCAAAGGCTTCACGATAACAAGCTATATGCCAAGCTAAAGAGGAAGTAGCATTCCTTGGGCACGTGGTGTCAAAACATGGAGTATCTGTCGACCCGACGAAGATTGAAGCCATACAAAGTTGGGAGCAACCAAAGTCGGTGACCGAAGTACGTAGCTTTCTGGGCTTAGTTGGTTACTATCGGAGATTCGTGGAAGGATTTTCTCGAATCGCTACTCTGTTAACTCAGCTGACTCATACAGATATAAAATTTAGTTGGAGCGAGGATTGTGAGAAGAGTTTTCAAGAACTCAAGAGGAGACTCATTTCGGCACCTGTTCTGACAATACCATCTGGTTCGGATGGATTTGTTATCTACAACGATGCTTCAAGCAAAGGGTTAGTATGTGTTCTCATGCAACATGGGAAAGTCATAGCCTATGCCTCGCGACAACTCAAAGAATATGAGAGGAATTATCCTACTCATGATTTGGAGTTGGCAGCAGTCGTTTTTGCGTTGAAGATCTGCAGACACTACCTGTATGGGGAGAAAGTTGAGATCTATACAGATCATAAAAGCCTCGAATATTTCTTCACCCAAATGGAACTCAACATACGGCAACGACGTTGGCTCGAGCTGTTGAAAGATTATGATCATACCATCCAATATTATCCTGGAAAAGCAAACGTAGTAGCTGACGCATTGAGTAGAAGATCATATGCGGGTACGAGTGCTTTTTTTTTAACACAAAGGCCCATTTTGTATGACTTACAAAGGATGGAGATAGAGGTAAAGGCTCCAAGTACCCACGTGATGATATCAAGCATACGAGTAGAACCGACTTTAATCGATAAAGTTAAAGCTTCTCAAGCTATGGACATGGAGCTGATGCGTATGAAGAAGAAAGTGCAAGAAGGTGCTATTCCAGAAGCAAGAATTGATGAAGAAGGAATACTTTGAGTCAACTCCAGACTTTGTGTTCCTAACGATTCTAACTTGAAGCATAGAATCATGATGGAGGCACACAACACACCGTTTGCAATCCATCCTGGGAGTACCAAAATATATCATGATCTTCGACATACATTTTGGTGGAGCAATATGAAGAGAGAGGTCGCGGAGTTTATCTCGAGGTGTTTAACTTGTCAACGTGTAAAGGCGGAACATCAAGTGCCAAAGGGTTCTCTGCAACCACTTGAGATTCTGATATGGATGTGGGAACACATTACTATGGATTTCGTTACAGGTCTTCCCAACGTTTCTCAAGGCATAGATGCGATTTGGGTCATTGTTGATAGATTAACCAAGTCTGCCCATTTCTTGCCTATACGGGAGACTTATTCCCTTGAACGTCTTGCTAGTATGTACGTGAATGAGATTGTGAGATTGCATGGCATGCCAGTATCCATAGTTTCGAATCGTGACCCAAGATTTACTTCACGATTTTAGGTTAGCTTGCAGAAAGCTATGGGCGCGGATTTACGATTGGGCCAAAGATATCATCCTCAAACGGACGGGCAATCAGAGAGGACTATTCAAACTCTTGAAGATCTATTAAGACTCTGTGTTCTAGATTTCAAAGGGAGTTGGGAAAAGTACCTACCATTGGTGGAATTTTCCTACAACAACAGTTATCAGGCAAGTATAGGTGTGTCTCCATTTGAAGCATTGTATGGACAAAAGTGTTGGGACCAGAGTTGGTACGAAAGACTACAGAGAAGATCCAAATGATCCGACAACGTATACAAACGGCACATGATCGACAATAGAGTTATGCAGATCTTCATCGGAAAGACGTGGAATTTAATATTGGGGATCATGTATTGTTACGTGTTCCACCATAGAAGGGAGTTACAAGATTTGGGAAGAGAGGAAAGATCAATCCAAGATTTGTTGGTCCATTTGAGATTCTTCACCGAATAGGAAATGTGGCCTATAGACTCACATTACCTCCAAGCATGTCTCGTGTTCATAATATTTTTCACATATTTGTGCTTCGTAAATATGTGAAAGACCCGAACCACATTATTGAGTTAGAACCAGATGAGATAGCCGAAGATTTAACGTACGAGGAGGTACCTGTTAAGATCTTGGATAGGAAAGAGAATGTCCTACGCACCAAGGTTATACTACAAGTTAAGGTTTTGTGGAGGAACTATGCCATTGAAGAAATGACCTGGGAGTTGGAATCAGAAATGAAAGCGAGGTATCCTCACCTTTTCGAAACACTAGGTACGTACGTCAATTTCGAGGATGAAATTTCATAAGGAGGGGAGGTTATAAGACCCCAACTTATTATAAATAAAATCGAATTTCCTCTATTTATTATTGTGAATAATAAGGTGTTAATTTGATATAATGTTGTGGTTATGGGTGAAATGTGCAAAATTTTCAAAATAAGCAAGTGGTTATAAAATATTCATTGTTGTCGGGGAATATTCGTTTGGTCGTGGAATATACTTTCTGTCGGGGAATATTCGTACGACGACGCAACCATTTGTGGGCCCCATTATGGATAACGGTTGGATGAAGAAAACGACAAATTTGAGTTTTTATAAATAACGGTGTAGTCATTACCATTAACACCGTTGGAATACCCGGTGGTTAAAATACAGTAATACACGTGGATGCACAGTAGTACACGGTTTTGCACAGTATTTTTGAATTATTGATTCTTACGTAAGAAGACACTACTCAATAATTATAACAGTAATTACTGTTCAATATTTTATTTTATTGATTCAATAATTGATGCGTTGATATTTTATATTATTTTTGTTTCAATAATTGTCATTGCACAGTATTTTCCATTATCAGATCAATAATTCATATTATTTGAATAATATTATGAGATAGCATCATTGGCAATGCCTAGAAAGTTCTCAAGGATATGTTTGGTCACCTAATTGCACGCCAGTAAGGAAAAATTCTTATCGGAAAGCCCCCTCTTTCCTAGGAACGGCCTGGTTGTCATAATTGTGATTCTGTAATATTATTTGTGAATAATTAATTATTGATCTATATGATAAGGAACTATTCATTTTATGCGGATATAAATGATGGATATATCTATTGTGCTTATAAATGAAGGAATTAATGCTGAGGTGTTTTATCAGTATTTTGTCAGAATGGAGGTATTAAAAATCATCCGTTTGTGGATTTCAGATATTTTCTATTTGGAATTTGGAAAAACTTAAAGCTACAGAGTTGTAGAGAATTCGATTTTGTGTGGAATGGATATAAAAGTCGTATTTTTCTGATAAACGGGCTATTTTCTATGAATTACTGAAGTTTCGGAAAATAAAATATTTTTATTAAAATTATGGGGGGCTCACTTTTGTCCTTTGTTGGTGGAAATTAGTTGATTCAAGTGTGGTGGGTTGAGTATTCAATTTCAAGGGTGGAGTACTGCACGTTTTCAAAAAAATGCAAATTTGTCAACTATGACGTTCTATCATTTTCCTATAAATAGGCGCTTAAGTTAGAATTGAAAATCACACCAGAAATAAGTTTTCTTTCTCTCTATATTGTCGAGCGTATTTTTGTGAGTATTTAGATACTTGAGAGTTATTGTTCGGTACAAGCTTCCTTCGGCTTTACATCCGATATTTCGATCAGAAATACTGTTATTATGAGGTAAGGGATGTTATTTTCTTCGTAAATGATATTATTTTTTTCAATATCATTATGCCGAAATATTGGTTTGAACTTTTATCAAATTTGGAACTTTTTGTGTCTGGGGTTACTATTCACGATACTCAAGACTATTCACGATACTAAGATTATTCACGAATACGACACTATTCACCAAAAAATGAAATTTTCTTTTTTATGCAAGATGTCTATTATGGTTACTATCTTTGTGAAACCCCAAATTTTATGAATAAAGATTTAAATTTATCGAAATATTTTTTTTATATTATGGTGTGGATTTGATATAATGTTATAGTTGTGGGTAGTATTTATAAATTTTTCAAAGTATGCAAGTTGTTATAAAATATTCGATTAAGGTTTGGGAATATTCGCATGCGACCAACACAATCATTAGTGGACCCCGTAAGCTAAGTATTCATCATAGTTAGAAAACGACATAATTATCTTTTTATAAAAATAACGGCAGTATGTTACCGATTAAAACCGTTGAACTACTTGGTAGTAAAAGTACGAAGAATCTGGCGTGGTTGCATAGTAGCACACGTGATTGATTATTGATGCTTACGTGAGAAGTCACTCGCTTATACTCAATTATTGCTACTGAGAATCACGCATCATATCTCTCATATTATTGATTCAATTATTGTCACAATATCATCTGCATAAAATGTTTTTTATTAAATCAATACTTGAGACGAAAAAGTTATTCATATTATAAATTTCAATATTTACAATGTCTAGAAGTTCTGTCAAGGAGAGGTTTGGTCACCTAATTGCGCGCCAATAGGGAGAAATCCTTATTGGAAAGCACCCTCTTTCTTGGGAACGACCTGGTTGATAGATATTGTGAGTTATAATATTAATGATGAATGTTATTAAAATTGAAGTTGTGTTCGGAGTTGAATTTGGAGACGCGGACGTGATATTTGAGTCCGGAACGATGAAATTAGTAAAAATAGTCTATAAACACAAATTTTTTCGGAATTCACTATTTGGTCAAAAAGTTAATAGTTGACTTTTTTGGGAAAAGTCAAACTTTGAAATTTCAAAATTTATATTTTTGATAAAAATGGTTTCATTGTGTTGGAATTATTTGTGTTAGTGAAAATCGACAATTATTTCGATAATAATTGATGTTTGGAGGTTATATTGACCAATCGGGTATTTAACCGGATAAATGAGCAATTGATTGCTATTATTTCACATGATTATAACTATTTGTTCACATTTGTATACTATTGTTTCACATTCTTGTTACTATTAGGGGTGGTGGTGCAAGATTGATAATACTTGCATGACTAAGTTAAAAATGGAGGTATAGTTGAAGGTACTATACTGTAATTAATTTTTTTCACATGATTATACTATTTATTCACATGATTGTACTATTGATTCACATGATTTACTATTAGGGGAGTTGGTGCAAGATTGATAATACTAGCAGGACTAAATTAAAAATGAAAGAAAAGTTGGAGGTATTGTATTGTAATTTTTTGAGCCCCAAAACATGCAATTATCGAAACTATATTTTCCTATAAATAGAAGCTCATTCTTCCTTCATTTCTCACCAATTCACTAAAGCTATAGAGCAATTATTATAGAGAGAAATTATAGAGAGAAATAAGAAAAGTATTCTGCTACTTCACTACTTCTATATCCAGTTTATTCTAAGGTAGGGAGTATTATTTCTTTCTTTCATCTTCATGAAGAGAACTTCTGTTATTTCATTTTTTGTTATTTTGTTGGAATAACTCGCTCATCTGGCACCGCATACTTGGTGAAATTCTTCATTATTCCATTCTTTATTATTCTCATTGGAATATCTTGTATGCATGCGTTCACATGGGACCGGTTAAAATCTTTATTATTATTACATTAGAATATCTTATTCATGCATTTTACGCCTGCACACGGTTAGATTATTTATTATTACATTGGAATAACTCGTCTATGCTAAGCAATCGCATGCATGGTGATTTCGTTGTTATTCTATTCTTTATTATTCGTTTGGAAAATCACTCGGTGATTAATTTCACCGACCCGTTCCGTTATTATTATTCTGTTGGAATAACTCGTCATGCCAAGTACCGCATGCATGGTGATTTCTTTTGTTATTCCATTCTTTATTATACTCAGTTGGTTAAAGTTTTGACTTCTATACTTCATGAAATTAGTGGAATATCCTAGATATTTGCGCTTCATCCAGTATCTTTTCATGGAAATATTCTTCTGAGCTTTCTTGAATTTTACTCTACAAAGCAGTATCATGTTGACACTTTGGATGGTATCAGGTTTAAAACCCGAAATTCGTCAATATCTCATTTATCACAAATTTTCTCTATATTCAGATGTTGTAATAGGGCTGAATTATTAGAGCGAGATAATGAGTATGTTCAACTGAGGGACCACAACCAAGGTCATACCGGTGGCAGTAGTCATCGGAGCAATGACAACCAGCGTGGAGCAAAGTATCCAGACAAAAGTGGTAACCACTTTGGTGGTAATCGTGGCCATGATAGTAGAAGAAGCGAGTCTGGGGGAGATTTGAAAAAGAGAAGGTACAATAATGACAACGTGAAGACGTTAGCACCATCATCAACTGTTCATAAGGGAGGAGAACAATTACCGGTCCAATGTTATAAATACGGGAAGGAGGGACACATAAGTCCAAATTGTTCACAGCCTTCCAAGGTATCTTTTAGTTGTGGAAAAGACGGTCACATAGCTCAATTTTGTCCTATAGCGAAATCAAGTCCAGCCAGAACGGTGGCACTAAAGGCGGATATGGACAAAACAAAGTAGGTGGTTACAAAAAGAGCGTTTTTTGTGACTTCTCAAAAAGCGAGTAACCCGAACGTAGTTATCACGGGTAAGCTAGTCATAAACTCTTATGAAGTTTATACCTTATTAGATACCGGTTCTACCGATTCTTTTATCTCTCCTACTTTTGCTCAACGTTTGAACTTGACTCTAGAGAAATTAGACTTTGACTTATTTGTTGAGACTACTTTAGGAGAAACTTTCATTATATCCACTATTTATAAATCTTGCTTGATTTAAGTTGGTATCATCACTTTACCTGTCGATCTTATTTCTTTGAAAATACATGCATTTGATGTGATTTTGGGGATTGATTGGTTAACCACTCATCAAGCCAAAATTGATTGTTTTCGTAAGGTTGTTAGTTTTCATATTCCTAACCAACCTGTTATGTGAATTCAAGCAAACAAACCACTAAAGTCAATCACTGTCATATCAAGCCATAAAGCCATTCATTTATTGAAAAATGGATGTCAAGCTTTCTTAGCCATGTCATGGACTTGAACAAAAATACGTCAGAATTGAATAATATTTCTGTTGTTAGTGAATTTCCTGACGTATTTTCTAGAAGAACTTCCCGGTCTACTGTTGGGTAAAATCTAATTACGCACAACACGCAAGTATACGTGGTTAACAAGTAATAAAGTGAAAGTAGAGTATCGTTTCCATGAGGAATTGTTTAATAAAAATTACCAAGTACTAACTCGTAACCAACTCAATCTTATTTAAACGAATGAATTTTAATTTATAATTAAACTACTATTAAATTCCACTAGTTAAATTAAAATTACAGAGATTTAAGATGACAACTTCACTTATTGCTTCATTTAAGTATACACACTTCTCATCAATTATTCTCTATCATGAAGTTTTAATCAAGAACACTAAAGTAGATAAAACCGTCTTTCGATGCATAATACCCCTACTCACTTAAATCCACAGATAATAGAATTAAGCAAGACACCCTAATTAACTAATCCACTATATCTCTATGTGAATTACAATTAAAAAGGATTTAAAGCACAAGTTCTCTATAAGATTACATATGGCGTAAAGGCATATCTCTATCCTAAACACGAATCATGAATTCCATCTATGCAGAAATCACAAACACATGCTATCATGATAAGATCTAAATCAATACTTCATCTCTCGAGTTCATATAGATTATCACGGTAATTGTTAGCTAGGCAATTAAGCAATTAAGTCCAAATCACAATAGACAATCCTCACGATAGAACATAATAATTGATAGCAAAGTATATTAAAATAAACTACACAATTAGATCCATTGTAATCTTAAACAAAGAATTAGTTCATTATTATTGAATTAAAACTAAGAATCCACAATTGATTAAACAATAAAAGACAAAGATAAAAGAAGTTGAGAAGATAGAATCTATTCTCTGTAGATTTGATGCTCTCTCCTTGCTCCTACTTTGAATCTTCAATGGTCTCCAAGTTGCTTCAATCTCCAAATCTAACAAGAACTAGTGTTTTGATCTAATCTACTCTAATCTAATATAATGGAATCCTCCTTCTCTTCTCTCCCCCAAGTCAGGTCCTCAAGTCCATCCTCCAAAGAGAGTTCAAGCACGCTTAGATCGCCTGTAATTGAATTAGAGTCTCTACCTTCTATGGGTGTATAAAGCAAAGAGATATTCGTCCAAAGGTGTAATGGCTCTTGTTAACTGAATATGGCCATTTTCCAAACTTGCTTCAATTGTGCTCCAAATGCCTCATTTTCTCATCATTCGCCACACTAACCACCCTACATATGAAATAACAAGAAACAAGTAAGAATGAACATGAATGCAAAGAATTAACAACGATTATGCTTAAAATGGACATCAATTCGCGGATATAAAATCCACTTATCATAATCCCCCAAACTTAAACTGTGCTAGTCCTCGAGCACAAAACAAACTACATGTTATGCAATGTAATGCAATGAGATGTATCTAACTAAATATCATTAAATCTAACAATATCACAGAATAAAAATTATTCCTTTGGCCTCAGAACAATTAAACAAACACTACAATACTTCATAATAAAAACCATCAATAACTTCTCATTAATTCCTTGAATCTTATACGTATCATCACTAATATCGTGTGTGTGTGGTCAACATATATGCTAATTGATTTAAATTCAATTTCAACACATAACCAATCTCTTATTAGGATTCATACAAAATAAACTCAAAAATTTCAAAAATAAACAAGTTCCAACTCAAATCAAATAACTACCAAGATTAGGGGTCCGAAGAAGGTATTCATGCTCTCTTTTTTCATTGACGGGGGCTCTTTACCCTTATTTTCCGTCTTCTCTTTATTTTTCTTTTCTTTCTTTTTTTTAGATAGATGGTTGGTGAGTGTGTTTTACGCTCCATCTCACGCTTGTGTTTATGGGGACTATTTCTCCTCAACCCACCACAAGACTCAACTCGTTTCCATTTTCTTTTTCTCTTTTTTTTTTCTGAAGCTTATACACCCTCCGTTTTCCCCCAAACTTAGGTTCTTGCCTAATTTGTTGTCTTCACTACATATTCTTATCATTCTCTTATCTATACTAGCATTATCCTATAAAAACTATTTATGCATCGATTTAAACCAATCAGTCAACACATATGTTATTTATGTGCTAACCTTTTTATATTAGTTTCAAACACGCACAAAATCCAAGTCATGATTCAAAACTACATCACAATTCTAACAATCAGTGCTGTATTTGTCTACTTAATCTCAATTTCATCATTGGCCAAAATAAACATGCTGCAATACTGCTGGACATATGCAAAATGAACACAATAGCTAACTAAATTAAATATTTTTTTATAGACATAAATAAAAACTATTTACAACTACTCTACTATGCAAATTCTTATGCACTTACACTACATGAATGCAAACATATAATAATCCTAAACTAAACAAACATATGCAAAATAGCACAACATAAACATGAAACTAAACATGCAATAAAGAACTAAACTAAACTCCCCAAGCTTAGCAATTACAATTTCCTCATTGTAAGAATATAGCGATAAGTAGAAGAGAACTTCTCTGTAATCTACTAAGCGTGAGGTGATGGTGGCGATGGCGGCAACGATCATTTTCCTATCCATTGAACCTCCAATACCTGCAATGAAGAGAGATAACATGGATTAGAATAGCACTTGGATTGGTAAGAGAACTTAATAAGCAAATTAATTCCTATCTATTAAATAAACTAGTAAAGCATATAAATATAAAAATTCTTGGGTTGCCTCCTAGTTAGCGCTTGAATTATAGTCTTTTAGCCTGACTTTGTCTGGTCAACGCTATCCAATTCCTCTTTGGTAATTGAGGAACCCTCCATCCATCGGAAATAATGTAGCTTTTGGTAGGTTCCCATTTGTGATAGCTATCGAATTAAAGTCACCTAGCATGCTTTGTTTAAATATTCGCTAATTGAGAATGTTGAATAACTAGGTGCTTTTCCGTCCGTTGAGCCTATGATTCGATTGGGGCTTTGAGGCTTGGCAAGAACAACAGGCTCTTCTTCTATCTTCTCCTCCCAAACCCACCATGGCTTTAAATTTGTACTAGCTCTCATGTCATATAGAGCCTTACCGACGACATGACTACCAAGCGAGCACGGTTTTGCAAATCTAACTAGACCCTTGATCTTTGGCGAAGAAGGAACTTGGGGCACTAATAACAACGGCTCATCCTCGTTGGTACTCATAGTTAGTTCTTTACCGACCTTATTTTCATTATCCCCAATTGTCTCCACACTTTGGATATCTTTTAGCTCATCTAGTTGCAGATTTGGTTCGGGTTCTCCGTCACTTTCATCATCCATGTCATAAAGCCAAGTGTTTAGAGGAAGGTTGCTTATGGCTTTGGTCATTTGATCTATCTTATTTTGAAGATTTTGAATTGACCGCTCTTGATTAATCCACCTCTCCTCATTCGATGCTATGAACTTGGACAATAATTCCCCTAGCCTTAATTTTTCTCTTTCAATCTCGGAAGCTATGGATTGAGGACCATTGGTTGAGGTAGTGACGAGTTGTTCCATTCGATTATTAAAATTTTGGGTTGGCATCTCTTGGCTAATCCTCATCTCCTCTAGGATTGCTATGCCCTTCAATATTACATTCCTCAGATTTGGCTTTTCTTCTTGTGGCAATGGAGGTGGACATGAAAATTCCGGTGTGCATGTTGGATTTGGAGCGTAGTATTGGTCTTCATAAGTATCGCTCCATGACGAATCCGGGTGATACCCCCAAACTTGATGATAATTAGCATATGTATAATCGTTGAGGTAAACACCACCGTGTTGTCTCGGCCCAAAACTAACGGTGCATTGATGACTCGGATGATTACCAGCACAATAATTGCAATTAACTGCTATCCTTCGATTACGTTGGGCTGCAAAATAAGTAAGTGGTTATAAAATATTCATTGTTGTCGGGAAATATTCATTTGATCGTGGAATATTCTTGTTGTCGAGGAATATTCGTACGATGGCGCAACCATTTGTGGGCCCCATAACGGAAAACTGTCGGATGAAGAAAATGACAAGTATGAGTTTTTTTTATAAATAACTGCGTAGTTATTACAAGTTAACTTTGTTGGAATACGATGGTTAAAATACGAGAATACTGGCGTGGTTGCACAAAAGATCACACCGGTATTGCACAATATTTTTGGATTATTAATTCTTACGTAAGAAGACTACTCAATAATTGTTACAGTAATTACTGTTCAATATATTATTTTATTGATTCAATAATTACTACGTTGATATTTTATATTATTGTTGTTTCAATAATTGTCATTGCACAATATTTTCTATTATCAGATCAATAATTCATTTTATTTGAATAATATTATTAGATAACATTATTGACAATGTTTAAGAAAGTTCTGTCTAGGAAAGGGGTTTGGTCACCTAATTGTACGCTGATAAGGAGAAATCCTTATCGGAAAGCCCCTCTTTCCTGGGAACGACCTGGTTGTCATATTGTGATTCTGTAATATTATTTTTGAATAATTAATTATTAATTTATATGATAAGAAAATATTTATTTTATGTGGATATGAATGAAGGAATTAATGCTAATGTGTTTTATCAGTATTTTGTCGAAATGGAGGTATTAAAAATCATTCGTATGTGGATTTCGGTCATTTTCTGTTTGGAATTTGAAAAAACTTTCTTCTACAAAGTTTTAGAGAATTAAATTTCCTATATTATGAATTATTGAAGTTTCAAAAATAAATGTTTTTATTAAAAACATGGGTGGGCCCCATTTTTGGTTGGTATGGAAAATGCTAAATTTTAGTGGGCCCCACTAGTAGTGGCTGATAATTTGGTCAAGAAGGTGTGCGTAGGAAAATTTAAAAGAATATTATTATTTTATTAATTTAGTCTTCTTTGGCGTTCTGGAATTTTCCTATAAATAGGGTGCTTAGTTAGAATTGAAAATCACATCAGAATCATAAGTTTTCTCTCTATATATTATCGAGCGTATTTTTGTGAGTATTTAGATACTTTAAGAGTTGTTATTCAGTGCAAGTTTCCTTCAGTGTTATATCCGATATTCAGTCAGAAGTACTATTCTTTTGATGTAAGGGATGTTATTTTCTTCGTAAATGATATTTTTCTTTCAATATCATTATACCGAAATATTGGTATGAAATTTTTACCTTTTTATGTTGAGGTTACTATTCATGTACACAACACTATTCACGTATACACCACTATTCACGAGTACTATTCACGAAGTATGATTTTTCTTGTGAAATTTCTACCTTTTTGTGTCGGGTTACTATTTACGTATACGACACTATTCAAAAATACGACACTATTCATAGAAAAATAAAAGTTTCTCTTCTTTTTCCAAGTTGTCTATTATGGTTACTATCTTTGATTGTATCCATGTTTTGATCTTCATTCTTGAATATTGCTCCACAATTGATTATTATGGAGTATTTTTGAACTTGGATGAACTAAAGTACGAATCCGTAATCTTTGTTCTTTTATCTCACTGAATTTGTTTCTTTAAGATATTTTTCATCATCCTCAATCTTAAATGGTGATACTTGATGAATATTTTTGGCATGTAGTGCAAAGATGAATGATTACTTGATGAATATTTTTGGCACGTAGTGCAAAAATGGACAGGTGTTGAGATAAACATGACCAACTGGTGATACAAATGAATATCTTTGGCCTGTAGTGCAAAGATTAATATTTGGTTCTAGATGTATATTGATTGATGTTACATGGATAAACTATTGATGATGGACTTTTAAATCATAGAAGATAGTAGATTTCATTCTCTACTTAACTCTTCTAATGAATTGTTATTTCGGCTACAAATATTGATCTAAAACTTGTTGTCAATTATATTTTATCTGATTTGTTGAAGGCTAACGATAATTTGGTGTTCATTATCTTAGTCATAGTATTATTTACTGGGCTAGTTGAGCTCACCCATTTCCTTTTTGTTCCATTTTTCTTCTTAGGAGGCGAGAATATAACGGGAACTAGTCAGAGTATGGAATGATGGTTCTAGACAGTTGTTTTAATAGTCCTCACTATTTTGTAAAATAGTGTATCAATAATTGTAATGAGGACTTATTTGAGTTTGGATATTGTCTAGAAGATAATATTTGTATTAATTTAAACTCATAGTATATGTGTACCATGTATTTGGCGACTCAGAATGGGTTGTGTGGACCTATTTTGGGGGTGTCACAGATACTCCCCGACAAAAATAATATTTCCTAACCAAACGAATATTTTATGACAACTTGCTTACTTTATAAAATTTTAACATATCACCCTTAACTTTAACCTTTTATCAATTTAACCATTTACTAAATAGAATAATAATTATAAGAAAATTGAATACTTTTATTTCATAAAATTCGGGGTCTTACATTCTCCCCTCCTTACAAAATTTTGCCCTCGAAATTTACGTACTTGGTAGTTCGAAGAGATGAGAATACCTTGCTTTTTTTGGATTGTACCTTCCCGGTTATTTCCTCTATATCATGATTTTCCCATTGCTCATCTCTTGTATTTCAGATATCATTCTAGAATACATCTTCAAAACAAAGGTTAATTGACATATCACAATTTGTCAACTTAAGTAAGAAAATTCAGCTTAGGTAGGACACACACTAGTGAAGGTTATTACTCGTCTCTCCCTTTCTAGTTCTAATCCCGGATCTCCACCAGAGATCATATCCCTAAGCTCTGATACCATTTGTGACGCCCCCCAAAATAGGTATACACAACCTATTCTGAGTCACCAGATACAAAGTACATAATTCAAATACAAACTTAATTTATACAACTGTTGAACTGTCATGCCAAATACGACAACACATAAGCTGTGAGTTTCAATACAAATATCGTAACGTATATAATACGACAATATTAATACTCAAATTATTACTATGCCATATAAAATACAACATCAAATATTTTAAGTCCTCAAAAGGAACACGAGAAGATTTCTATTCTACTCATTCTAATGGAGTGCATTTTGACGCTTTCAAAGTTGGGTTCTCATCACCCTATTGTTGTTCACTAAAATCAATTATTAAGTGACGTATAATATACGACACAACCATCTTAGGTCCTCAATATAATTATATATTGGATGTCATGGATTTTTATAATTTATTGAGAAACTTCCACAGTCTTGGACCATCACACTATTCCCTGTTATCCCCGCTCGACCTCGCAACACTGTTAATACCTTAAAGGAATTGTGAAGAAAAAGGGTGAGCATAAAAAGCCCAGTATGATTATTATGACTAAGATAATTTATTTATCAATAGCCTTCATCAGTACTAAATCAGATATTTAGAACATATGGTAGATAATAAAAGTTTTCAACCATAATTGCAGCGGAATCAACAATCCATTAGAAGAGTCAAGTAGAACATAATGTCTACTATCCTCTCCAAATTAAAAGTCCATCACTAATATTTCATTAATGTAATACCCATCAACCGTTCTTTGTTGTACCCAAGACAAAGATAACTTTAATCACATGTCTTCACCTGAACCACCAAAGATTATAGTTAAATTTATAATTCATGTTTATAATTATGTAAATCAACAATTTCTCCTTGCCACAAAGGCTTAATAGAATGTTCACTCAATATCCTTACCCCAAAGGCTAAAGATGTTCAAATTTAATAACAATGATCATACCAATCAGTTGTCTATCTTTGCACTACGGGCCAAAAATATTCAACTATAAAACCAATAGTCATGATCATACCAATCAATTGTCTGTTAGTGCACTATGGCCAAAGACATTCAAGTATAAGACCAATGGTCATGATCCTGCCAAACACATCATCGAATTTTCTATGCACTACGGGCCAAGGATATTTGTTAGTATCACCAGTGGTCATGATCATATCATACATCTGTCCATCTTCGCACTACGGACCAATGTGGACTTTTATCACATCATTTATAACATTACAAGTCATGATTATACCGATACATAATTCATGGTTATAATCATACCGATCAATAGTCCATCTATGCACTACGAGCCAAAGATGACTTTCATTACAATATAAGCATGAGAATGTTGACAATAATATAAGCATTCAATTAAATGAGATCAAGGATAAATTTTAAAGCTTTATAATTCAATTTATCTAGAGTTTAAGAATGTTCAAATTGTCAACATGATAATACTTTGTGGAGTAAAATTCAAGAATAATATTCACGTATCAAAAATAATTTGGACAAAAAAGAAATTAATTTTTATCGTAAATAGTACCCTGGGTGAATAGTACTGTGAAACCCCAGATTTTATAAATAAAAATTAAATTTCTCGAAATATATTTTTGAATATTATGGTGTGGATTTGATATAATGTTATTGTTGTGGGTAGTATTTACAAATTTTGCATAGTACGCAAGTTATTATATAATATTCGATTGGTCGGGGAATATTCGTTTTAACAGGGAATATTCGTACAATGGCACAATCATTGGTGGACCCCCACAACAGAATTATTGTCGGATTGAGAAAACGACAAAAAATACTTTATGAAAATAACGACGGAAGTTTTACCGTTAACTGTTGAACTACCCGATAGTAAAAGTACAGTAATACGCGTGGTTGTATAGTAGCACACGCTATTAATTACTGATGCTTACGTGAGAAGTCACTTAGTTATACTCAATTATTGCTACAGTAATTGCTGCATCATATCTATCATATTATTGATTCAATTATTGTCACATTATCATCTGCATAAAATGTTTTTTTATTAAATCAATACTTGAGATGACAAAGTTATTCATATTATAAATTTCAATATTTACAATGTCTAGAAGTTCACAAGGAGAGGTTTGGTTACCTAATTGCGGCATGATAGGAGAAATCCTTATTGAAAGCCCCTCTTCTCAGGAATGATTGGATTGATAAATATTGTGAGTTATAATATTAATGATGAATGTTGTTCTGAGTTGAATTTGGAGACGCGGACGTGATATTTGAGTCCAGAACGACGAAATTAGTAAAAATAGTCTATAAACACAAAATTTTCCAGGATTCACTATTTGGTCAAAAAGTCAATAGTTGACTTTTTCGGGAAAAGTCAAACTTTGAAATTTCAAATTTTATATTTTTGATAAAAATAGCTTCATTATGTTGGAATTATTTGTGTTAGTGAAAATCGACATTTATTCCGATGATAATTGATGTCTAGGGGTTATATTGATAAATCGGATAAATGAGCAATTAATTGCTACTAATTCACATGCTTATATAACTATTTGTTCACATATGTGTACTATTGAATCACATTATTTACTATTAGGGGAGTTGGTGCAAGATTGATAATACTTGCATGACTAAGTTAAAAATGGAGGTATAGATGGAGGTCTTTATACTATAATTTGTATTTTTCACATGATTATACTATTGATTCACATAATTGAACTATTGATTCACATTATTTACTATTAGGGGAGTTGGTGCAAGATTGATAATACTTGCAGGACTAGATTAAAAATAAAAGAAAAGTTGGAGGTATTGTACTGTAATTTTTCAAGCCCCAAAACGTGCAATTATCGAAACTATATTTTCCTATAAATAGAAGCTCATTCTTCCTTCATTTCTCATAAATTCACAAAAGCTTTAGAGCGATTATTATAGAGAGAAATTATAGAGAGAAAGAAGAAGAGAAGTCTGCTACCTCACTATTCCAAAGATCCGCTTTTTTCAAAGGTAGGGAGTATTATTTCTTTCTTATCTATGAAGAGAACTTCATTATTCCATTCTTATTATTCTCGTTGGAATAACTCAGATATCTGTGAGCTACCCTATACTTGGTAAAATTCTTTTGTTGTTCCATTCTTTATCATTCTCGTTGGAACATCCCGTTTAAGACGTTCTACGTGGGACCGATTCCGTCTTTTATTATTCTATTGGAATATCCTCATGTCATGCGTTTACTGTGGGACCGATTCCGTCTTTTATTATTACGTTGGAATATCCTCGTCTACGCGCTTTTCTGGGGACGATTTCGTCTTATTTATTCATTTGGAATATCATGTCTGCTCGCATTACGTTTAATGGGACTGATTCCGTTATTTATTTTTTCTCGTAGAATAAACTTTGCTGTCTGCGATCTATCGCATGCGCCTGGTGATTTCTTTTGCTATTCCATTCCTTATTATACTCAGTTGGTTAAAGTTTTGACTTCTATACTCCATGAAATTAGTGGAATATCCTTGATATTTGTGCTTCATCCAGTATCTTTTCATGAAAATATTCTTCTGAGCATTCTTAAATTATACTCTACAAAGTAGTATCATGTTGATAATTTGGACGTTATTAGTTCCTGGATAAAATAATTCTTGAACTTGTTTTATTGAATTCTTATATCATTGTCATCATCTTCATATTTATATTTTGCTGAAAGTTATCTGTGGATTATTTATTAAGTTGAGTCCCAGTGATAAAAGTGATGAAAAACCTTCTAAATCATAAAAGTGAGTAGATTTTATTCTCTACTTGACTCTTTTAATGAATTGCTTGTTCCGCTGCAGTTAAACTTGATGGTTGTTATATTGTATCAGTTTAACAACTTTGTTGAAGGCTAACGATAATATATTCTCGCATTATCTTAGTCATAATATTTCCCTCTTGGGCTAGTTGAGCTCACCCTTTTACTTTTATTGTTCTCTTGAGAAATGAGAACGTAGCGAGGGACTAGTCGGGGAAGCGGAGTGAGACGGACGAGATGATAGCATTAGTAGTCCTCACTATTCTGTGAAATAGTTTGATAATAATTGTAATGAGGACTCCTTTTGAGTTTGTATAATCTCTAGTAGACAATATTTGTACTCAAACTCATAGCTTATGTTTTGTCGTATTGTACACGACAGTTGTATTATTAAGTTGTATTTGAATTCTGTACCATGTATCTGGCGACTCAAGATGGGTGATGTATACCTAATTTTGGGGGCATCACAGTTGGTATCAAAGCTTAGGGATATGATCCCTGGCTAAGATGTGAGACTAGAACTAGGAGGGGAGAGACGGGGAATTCCTTTTCTAGTATGACCTACCTAAGTTTATTTTGTATTTAATTGGTTGGTCAGAGTATATGGATAATATGTTGCATGTCAATTAACCCTTGTTTTGTGGCAGTATTTGAAAATGGCATCCGAGAATGTTGAGAACATCAATTGAGCACAGGAGACCGTTGAGTCTCCACAGATCAATAACCAGGATAATGTGCATTAGGAAGGTGACAATCCTCATGCAAACAACAACACTGACCAAATGATGAGCGATTGAATGTTCCGAGGCTTCATACAATTCATGCAACATCAGACGAGAGCGGCTCCTGTCCAAAATGTAGGTGGAAACACTGGAAACTCTCGGACGGTTACCGCTAAACAGTTCAAGGAGCTGGGACCACCAGAGTTTATTGGAGAGACAAAACCACTTAAGGCTGAAGCATGGATAAAGTAGATCACCTAGATATTTTATGTCTTGGGATGCTCCGAGGAGCAAAAGGTTCCCTTCGCCACCTTCATGTTGCATGAAAAGGCAGATTACTGGTGGGGATCTATAAAACGTACCCAGCCTGACGCACTCAAGATGTCTTGAGAGAAGTTCCAAGAGCTATTCAACGAAAAGTACTTTCCCGAAAGTATTCGTCACATGAAGGAGGTGGAGTTTATCAAGTTGTAACAAAACAATATGACCGTGTCGTAATACGAGGCTAAATTTACGGAGTTATCCCGGTTTACATCCCATTTGGTCGATAATGAGGAGCGAATGACACGAATGTTTTTAAGAGATTTGAAGCCGGAGATACGGTAATATCTTATTTATCATAAATTGTGTTTGTATTCAGATATTGTAAATAGGGCTCAGTTAGTGGAGCGCGATTACGAGTCAACGCAACCAAAAGAGAGCAACCGGTAAAATGATAATACCGGTGATAACAATCATCAAAGCGGTGACAATAAGCATGGAGGGAATCAACATGCCAGAAATAGTAACCACTTCGGTGGTAATCATGGTCAAAACAATAAGAATGGACATTTCAAGAAGAGGAGATTCAACAATGATGGAAAGACGCCAAAGACCAAAGACCGTTGTTAAGAAAGGAGAAGCGACCACCTATCATATGCTTCAAATGTGGAGGGAGGGACACATCACCCAAAGCTAGCGATCGCCGTCCAAAACATGTTATAATTGTGGAAGAGAAGGTCACTTAGCCCGATTTTGTCGTTCACCGAAGACAAGTTCAGCTAGGATGGAGGCACCAAAGGTCGTCCCAGAAAAGTCAAAGCCGGTAGTTTAAGAGAGAACGTTTTTTTTTCGTGACGAGGAACCTGAATAAAATTATCACGGGTATGTTAGTCATAAACTCTTGCGAAGTCTATACCGTGTTAGATACCGGTTCTACTCACTCTTTTATTTCACCTAGTTGTGTTCAATGTTTGAATTTAACTCCGGAGAAGTTAGATTTTGATTTATCTGTTGAAACTCAGTTGGGAGAAACCTTCATTACCTCCACTATTTATAAATCTTGTTCAAATCAACACTTTCACGTTACCTGTCAATCGTATCTCTTTGAAAATACTTGCCTTTGATGTGATTTTAGGAATCAATTGGTTAACTACTCATCATGCTTTTCGTAAGGTTGTTAGCTTTCATATTCCTAACCAACCTGTTATGCGAATTCAAGCAACCAAATCACTAAAGTCAATCATGGTCATATCAAGGCATAAGTAAAGAGCCCCGGTCCTTTCGTTGTTGACTTCCTTGTGTGGAATTCACCGGCCGGACTTTACATGGCGTACGACGTGAATGACGATGGCAAGTTGATAGGTATCAATGTGACGTGTTACCCAAGTCTTGGATGAGAGTCACAGTTTTGAATGATATTTCTATTGTTAATAAATTTCAATACGTATTCTTGAAGACATCTTAGCCTACCCCTAAAGCGTGAAATCGAATTTTGTATTGACCCCAGTACAAAACCCATTTCTAAAACCCTCAAATATTTCCTCAACTAAAATGAACGTAACATGCGCCAAAGATGTTGGCTTGAGCTGTTGAAGATTACGATCATACCATTCTATACCATCGTGGGAAAACGAACGTGGTAGCTGATGTGTTGAGTAGAAGATCGTATGCGTTTACGAGTACGATGTTGTTAACACAAAGACCCATTTCGTACGACTTACAAATGATGAAGATAGAGTTAAAGACTCTAGGAACCCACGTGAAGATAACGAATATACGATTAGAATTGACTTTAATCGATAAAGTTAAATCCGCTTCAAGCTACACAATCCGAGTCGATGAATGAAGAAGGTTCAAGAGGCGTTATTCTAGAAGCAAGACTCGTTAAGAGAGGAAATCTCAACCCTCGATTTAATTGGCCCATTTGAAATCCTCGATCGAGTAGGAGGCGTGGCCTATATACTCGCTTTTTTTACCGCCAAGTATGTCGCGTGTTCATAACATTTTTTCACGTATCAATGTTACGTAAATATGTGGACGACCGTAACCATATTATTAAATTAGAACTAGACGATATAGCGTAAGATTTAACATTGAGGAGATACGTGTTAAAATCTTGGATAAGAAGGATCGTATTCAACACTCAAAGGTTATACCTCAAGAGTTAGAATCTGAAATGAAGTCAAGGTATCCTCACCTCTTTGGCATATCAAGTGCGTACGTAAATTTCGAGTGCGAAATTTCATAAGGAGGGGAGATTGTGAAACCCCAGATTTTATGAATAAAGATTAAATTTCTCGAAATATATTTTTGAATATTATGGTGTGGATTTGATACAATGTTATAGTTGTGGGTAATATTTACAAATTTTGCAAAGTATGCAAGTTGTTATATAATATTCGATTGGTCGGGGAATATTCGTTTTAACAGGGAATATTCGTACAATGGCACAATCATTGGTGGACCCCATAACGTAATTATTGTCGAATTGAGAAAACGACAAAAATACTTTATGAAAATAATGACGGAAGTTTTATCGTTAAGCTGTTGAACTACCCGTAGAGTAAAAGTACGAGAATACGCGTGGTTGCATAAGTAGCATACCAGTATTGATTATTGATGCTTACGTGAGAAGACACTTAGTTATACTCAATTATTGCTACAGTAATTGCTGCATCAGATCTATCATATTATTGATTCAATTTTTGTCATAGTATCATCTGCATAAAATGTTTTTTTATTAAATCAACACTTGAGACGACAAAGTTATTCATATTATAAATTTCAATATTTACAATGTCTAGAAGTTATGTCAAGGAGAGGTTTGGTCACCTAATTGCGCTCCAATAGGGAGAAATCCTTATTGGAAAGCCCCCTCTTTCCTGGGAATGACCTGGTTGATAAAAATTGTGAGTTATAATATTAATGATGAATGTTGTTCGGAGTTGAATTTGGAGACGCGGAAGTGATAATTGATGTCTAGGGGTTATATTGATAAATTGACATTTATTCTGATAATAATTGATGTCTAGGGGTTATATTGATAAATCGGGTAATTAATCGGATAAATGAGCAATTAATTGCTACTAATTCACATGCTTATATAACTATTTGTTCACATATGTGTACTATTGAATCACATTATTTACTATTAGGGGAGTTGGTGCAAGATTGATAATACTTGCATGACTAAGTGAAAAATGGAGGTATAGATGGATGTACTATACTGTAATTCATATTTTTCACATGATTATACTATTGATTCACATAATTGAACTATTGATTCACATTATTTACTATTAGGGGAGTTGGTGCAAGATTGATAATACTTGCAGGACTAGATTAAAAATAAAAGAAAAGTTGGAGGTAGTGTACTGTAATTTTTTGAGCCCCAAAATGTGCAATTATCGAAACAATATTTTCCTATAAATAGAAGCTCATTCTTCCTTCATTTCTCACCAATTCACAAAAGCTTTAGAGCGATTATTATAGAGAGAAATTATAGAGAGAAAGAAGAAGAGAAGTCTGCTACCTCACTATTCTAGTATCTAGTTTTTCCAAGGTAGGGAGTATTATTTCTTTCTTATCTATGAAGAGAACTTTTGTTATTCCATTCTTATTATTCTGTTAGAATAACCTGTATACGCGGGCTACCTTATACTTGGTGAAATTCTTCTGTTGTTCCATTCTTTATCATTCATTGGAACATCACATGCGTCATGCGTTTCTTCATGGGACTGGTTCTCATCTTTATTATTCATTGGAATATCACATGCATGCATTCTACGCCGACCTAATTCCGTCTTTATTATTACATTTGAATATCCTATTCATGCGTTGCGTTTCACGCCGGACTTGATTCCGTCTTTATTATTCTGTTAGAATATCCCGTCTCATGCATTTTACGTGGGACCGATTTCGTCTTATTTATTACATTGGAATATCATGTCTACATTCATTTTACTTACGGACCGATTCCGTTATTTATTATTCGTTAGAATAACTTCGCCTGTGCGATCTATCGCATGCCCGGTGATTTCTTTTGTTATTTCATTCCTTATTATTCTCGGTTGGTTAAAGTTTTGACTTTATACTCCATGAAATTAGTGGAATATCCTTGATATTTGCGCTTCATCCAGTATCTTTTCATGAAAATATTCTTCTGAGCATTCTTGAATTTTACTCTACAAAGCAGTATCATGTTGATAATTTGGACGTTATTAGTTCCTGGATAAAATAATTCTTGAACTTGTTTTATTAAATTCTTATATCATTGTCATCATCCTCATGTTTATATTTTGTTGAAAGTCATCTCATGGCCTATAGTGCATAGATGGACTTGGTATGATTATGACCGTGGATTATTGATTGTAATCATGATCGTAATGTTACAAATGATGATGGTAAAAGTCCTCATTGGCCCGTACTGCATTGATGGACAGTTGTTGGCATGATCATGACCATTAATGAATACACAAATATTCTTGGCCCGTAGTGCATGGATAATTTACTAAAGAATATCCTTGGCCGTAGTGCAAGGGTGATTCGATAATGTGGATTATTTATTAAGTTGAGTCCCAGTGATAAAAGTGATGAAAAACCTTCTAAATCATAAAAGATAGTAGATTTTATTCTCTACTTGACTCTTTTAATGGATTGCTTGTTCCGCTGCAGTTAAACTTGATGGTTGTTATATTGTATCGGTTTAACAATTGTCAAGGCTAATGATAATATATTCTGCATTATCTTAGTCATAATATTTCCTACTGGGCTAGTTGAGCTCACCCTTTTACTTTTATTGTTCTCCTCAGGAAATGAGAACATAGCAGGGACTAGTCGGGGAATGGAGTGACGGACCAGATGATATCATTAGTAGTCCTCACTATTCTGTGAAATAGTGTGATAATAATTGTAATGAGGACTCCTTTTGAGTTTGTATAATCTCTAGTAGACAATATTTGTACTCAAACTCACAGCTTATGTATTGTCGTATTGTACACGACAGTTGTATTATTAAGTTGTATTTGAATTCTGTACCATGTATCTGGCGACTCAAGATTGGTGATGTATACCTAATTTTTGGGGCGTCACAACTACCCTGTGAATAGTACTTTGTGAATAGTACCCTGGCATGAAAAGATAAAAATTTAACAAGAATATTCAGAAGAATATTTTCGTGAAAAGATACAAGATGAAGCGCAAATTTCAAGGATATTCTACTAATTTCAAGGAGTATAGAAGCAATACTTATCAACATAAGTGTAGAATAAAGAATATGAAACGAAATAATATTACTTACATACTACGAGTATAGAAGAAAATATTATTTCTTACTTAATATTGAACAAAAAATAATATCTCTTACAACCTGTTGAACGAAAAATAATACTCCTACTTAATATTAAACGAAGATAATATTCCTCATGCGAATATCGAATCTAAAATAATATTCCTTACGAATATTGAACGAAAATAAAATTTCTTACGAATACAAAAAATAATATCGTAAGCGAATATGAAATAAATAATACTCCTTACCATAATAATGATATCCCTTACCTTAAAAGGAGAGTAATTCTGACTGGTATAACGAATATATGCTTGAAGAAAAACTTGCACTATTTGCAACACTCAAAGTTTCTTTAACTCAAAAGAAATACGCTCAATATTATAAAAGAAGATTTTTTTGATTCTGGTGTGACTTTTATTTCTAAAATAAGAATCCTATTTATAGGAGAACGACAGGATACTATTTAAAAAGAAAAATCACGGACTACACAGTAATTTTCAAACAAAATCACGGGCAGGATTCTAATATTACTTACATACTACAGAGTATAGAAGAAAATATTATTTCTTACGAATATTGAACAAAAATAATATCTCTTACAACTGTTGAACGAAAATAATACTCCTACGAATATTAAACGAAGATAATATTCCTTGCGAATACTGAACGAAAATAATATTCTTTACGAATATTGAACGAAAATAAAATTTCTTACGAATACAAAAAATAATATCGTAAGCGAATATGAAATAAATAATACTCCTTACCATAATAATGATATCCCTTACCTTAAAAGGAGAGTAATTCTGACTGGTATAACGAATATATGCTTGAAGAAAAACTTGCACTATTTGCAACTCTCAAAGTTTCTTTAACTCAAAAGAAATACGCTCAATATTATAAAAGAAGATTTTTTTGATTCTGGTGTGATTTTTATTTCTAAAATAAGAATCCTATTTATAGGAGAACGACAGGATACTATTTAAAAAGAAAAATCACGGACTACACAGTAATTTTCAAACAAAATCACGGGCAGGATTCTAATTTTTTTTTGATTTTACTATGCAACACTATGTTGCACTATGCAGTACTATGCAATACTATGCATAAAATAAAATATAATATATTCTATTTTATATAAAAAAAACTTATCATATATATATATATATATATATATATATAAACATAGCACGCCACACTACACACCAACAGTATATATATATATATATATATATATATATATATATATATATATATATATATATATATATATATATATATATATATATATATATATATATGTGTGTGTGTGTGTGTGTGTGTGTATATAAAACAAAACTGAGATAAATTTCTACCGACGATTTTGAAAAATGAGTAAGTAGGGTCCATGTAATAAGCCAAATTTATAACAAATACTTAATATAAAAAAACCCTTGTATTTATCTCAATTCACTTGGCTTCACTAAACACATTTTTAATAACATTTATTCATCATTAATATTATAATTCACAATATTAACAACCAGATCATTTCCAGGAAATAGGGGTTTTTTCGATAAGTACTTCTCCTTATTGGCGCTTAATTAGGTGACTAAACCCCTTTCCTCGATAGAACTTTCTAGACATTGTCAATAATACAAATAATAATATGAATAACTTTTTCGTCTCAATTATTAATTTAATAAAATAAAATATTGAGCAGATGATAATGTGACAATAATTGAATTAGTACTATGAGATACTATGCAACAACTACTATTGCAATAATTGAATAAAACTGAGTGACTTCTCACGTAAGCATCAATAATCAAAGATATTGTACAATACTGTATGCCATCTTGTGCAACCATCGCGTAGACATCGTACTTTTACCAATTTAGTATTTCAACAGTTAACGGTAAAAGTTTTGTCGTTATTTTTATAAAAAGGTTATTTCTATCGCTTTCTAATTCTGACAGTTATTCCGTTGTGGGGTCCACAAATGATTGTACCGTCGTACAAATATTCCCCGACAAAAAGAATATTTCCCGACCAAACGAATATTTTATGACAACTTGCTTACTTTGTAAAATTTTTACATATCACCCTTAACTTTAACCTTTTATCAATTTAACCATTTACTAAATAGAATAATAATTATAAGAAAATTGAATACTTTTATTTCATAAAATTCGGGGATTTATATTGTCAATAATGCAAATAATAATATGAATAACTTTGTCGTCTCAACTATTGATTTAATAATATAAAATATTGTGCAGATGATACTGTGACAATAATTGAATCAATAATATGAGATACTATGCATCAATTACTATGGCAATATTTGAGTATAACTGAGTGACTTCTCACGTAAGCATCAGTAATCAAAGGTATTGTACAATACCGTGTGCTACTATGCAACCACGCGTATTACTGTACTTCTATCACCGGGTATTTCAACAGTTAATGGTAAAAGTTTTGCCGTTATTTTTATAAAAAGTTATTTATGTCGCTTTCTAACTCCGACAGTAATTTCGTTGTGGGGTCCACCAATGATTGTCTTCGTACGAATATTCCCTGACCAAACAAATATTTTATGACAACTTGTTTACTTTGCAAAATTTATAAATATTAACCATAACTATAACATTATATCAAATACACACCTTATTATTCAAAAATAATATTTAGAGAAAATTAAATCTTTACTCATAAAAGTTGGGGTCTTACAACCTCCCTTCTTATGAAATTTCGTCCTTGAAATTGGGGTACATACCTGGTATGCTGAAGAGGTGAGGATTCTAACTCTTGAGGTATCACCTTTGAGCGTAGAATATATGCCTTCTTATCCAAGATTTTAACAAGTACTTCTTCATGCGTTAAATCTTTCGCTATCTCGTCTAGTTCTAATTCAATAATGTGGTTTGGGTCTTCCACATATTTACGTAACATAGATATGTGAAAAATATTATGAACACGATACATACTTAGCGGTAAGGCGAATCTATAGGCTACAGTTCCTACTCGATCGAGGATTTCAAATAGACCAATAAATCGAAGGTTTGAGCTTTTTATCAATTAAAGTCGATTCTAATCGTATATTGACATCATCACATGGGTCCGTAGAGTCTTTAACTCTATCTCCATCTTTTGTGAGTCATACGAAATGGGTTTTTGTGTTAATGGCGTCGCACTCGTAACCGCATACGATATTCTACTCAACGCGTCAGCTACCACTGTCACTTTTCCAAGATGGTATTGAATGGTATGATCATAATCTTTGAACAGCTCAAGCCAGTGTCTTTGGCGCATGTTACGTTCGTTCTAGGTGAAGAAATATTTAAGGGTTTTGTACATGATTCATGATCAATAAAAAATTCGATTTCACGCTCTAAGGGTAGGCCAAGAAGTTCTTCGAGGAATACGTCAGGAAATTTATTAACAATAGAAATATCATTCAAATTTGAAGTATTTTTATTTAAATCTGTGACATGGGCTAAGAAAGTTTGACATCTATTTTTCAATAAATCAATGGCTTTATGGCTTGATATGATAGTGATTGACTTTAGTGGTTTTGTTGCTTGAATTCGCATAACAGGTTGGTTAGAAATATAAAAGCTAACAACCTTACGAAAACAATCAATTTTAGCATGATGAGTAGTTAACCAGTTGATTCCTAAAATCACATCAAATGCAAGTATTTTCAAAGAGATAAGATCGATAGGTAACGTGAGGGTGCCAATTTGAATCAAACAAGATTTATAAATAGTGGATGTAATGAAGGTTTCTCCCAAAGGAGTTTCCATAGATAAGTCAAAGTATAATTTCTCTAGAGTAAAATTTAAATGTTAAGTGCAAGTAGGTGAAATAAAAGAGTGGGTAGAACCGGTATCGAATAAGGTACAGACTTCGCAAGAATTTATGATTAGCTTACCCATGATAACTTTGTTCGGGTTCCTCGCTTTTTGGGAAGTCACGAAAAATGCTCTCCCTTAAACTACCAAGTTTAACTTGTCGGGGATAGCGTTTGGTGTTGCCATCACATCTAGACTTGACTTCGCTGCATGACAAAATCGAGCTAAATGACCTTCCTTTCCATAATTAAAACACACTTTGGGTTGTTGCGTATAGTTTGGACGGATGTGTCCCTTCTGTCCGCATTTATAGAATGCGACCGGTGGTCGTTCTCCTTCCTTAGAAACGGGTGCTGGTGTTGGTGTCGATGTCTTTCCGTCATTATTGAATCTTCTCTTCTTAAAATTGTTCCCACTTAGTTCACCTTTCCTATTATCTTGGCTATGATTGCCATCGAAGTGGTTACCATTTCTGGCATGATAATTTCCTCCATGATGGTTATCATTGTTCCGATGGTCGTTGCCACCGATACGATTATTATCGTGTTGTTGGTCATTGTCTTTTGGTAAGGTTGACTCATTATCGAACTCCAATAACTGAGCCCTATTCACAACATCTGAATATAAACAAAGTTTGTGAGAAATGAGGTATTGACGTATTTCAGGTTTCAAACCTCGTAGAAACATTCGCATCATTCGGTCCTCATTATATACCAAATGGGATGCAAACCAGGATAACTCGACATACTTAGCCTCGTACTATGATATTGTCATATTGTTTTGCTCCAGCTTGATGAATTCTACCTCCTTTATATGACAAATACTTTCAGGAAAGTACTTGTCGTTGAACAATTCTTGGAACTTCTCCCAAGAAATCTTTAGTGCAAAAGGCTGAGTACGTTTTACAGATTCCCACCAATTATATGCCTCTCCTTGCAACATGAAGGTGGCAAAGGGAACCTTGTGCTCCTCGGAGCATCCCAAGACATCAAATATCTTGGTGATCTTCTTAATTCACGTCTCTTCCTTAAGTGGCTATGGCTTTCCCAAAAACTCTGGTGGTCCCAGCTGCTTGAATTACTTAGCGGTTACCAGCCGAGAGTTGCCAGTGTTTCTACCTGCATTTTGAATAGGAATCTCTATCGCCTGATGTTGCATGAATTACAGAAAGCTTCTGAACATCCCATCGTTCATCATTTGGTCGGTCTTGTTGTTTACATGAGGATTATTGCCTTCCTGAAGCACAATCCTGGTTATTGATCATCGGTGACTCAACGGTCTCATGTGATCCATTACGTATCTAAACATTTTTAGATGCCATTTTCAAACACTACCACAAAATAAGGGTTAATTGACATGCAACAAATTATCCCTATATTCTGACCGACCAATTAAATATTAAGTAAGCTTAGGTAGGTCATACTAGCGAAGGATTTTACTCGTCTTTTCCCTCCTAGTTCTAGCCTCAAATCTCAGCCAGGGATCATATCCCTAAGTTTTGATACCAACTGTGATGCCCCAAAAATAGGTATACACAACCCATTCTGAGTCGCCAAATACATGGTATAAAATTTAAATATAAACTTCATTTATACAATACGACAAAACGTAGCTGAGATTTTTAACACAAATATTGTCTCTTAGACAATAACCAAACTCAAATAAAGTCCTCATTACAATTATTATCACACTATTTCATAGAATAGTGAGGACTACTATAGCCACCATCTTAGACCATCACTCCATTCCCAGACTAGTCCCAACTATATTCTTATTTCCTGAAGAAAATAATGAAAGTAAAGGGTGAGCTCAACTAGCCCAGTAAAGAATATTATGACTAAGATAATGCAGAAGAAATTATCGTTAGCCTTCAACAGTGTGAAACTGATAGAATACAATAGACAAAAAGTTTAACTGCTATGACGCCCCCAAATCCGGGTCCCTTCGAACCTCGGATCCGGTCCGCCACGATACTACTATCGTCAAATTATTTATACGTTGATGAATATAACTTTACTTATTACAATTTAGAAAATAAATTTTTTCCATTTCAAGGATCTGTATAATGACCCCAAACTTTTATAAGTTTCAAATCTTGGTCATTTACCTTTCCTGTTTTACATCATATTCGATGTTATAAAAATATGCGGAATAATTTAAACTTTTTCAATCTCCTTTGAAAAATATTTTATTGATTTCTTAACTTGAATCGATTACATATCCTTGAATCAATTTATGTTATGATTATTCTATTTGAATTACTGTATAAATTTTTACATCTCGATTCAAATTCCTCTATGCATCACATAGTACAACTTTACAACTTTACAACTCAACATGTATTACACATCATAAACTACTATCATGTACATCTCCTAGAACCTAAACATGGTTCAAGAGCATATATTTAAATAAATAATTCAATCTCCCTCGATACTATTAAACTCTATCAATCAAGTAGCACGTAATCTTTACTGTGAGTCCTTTACCTGCAAAAGTGATTATTTGCAAGGTGAGCTCGACAGCCCAGCAATTCTAACAATTTACATGCATCACATAGCATATAATAACATACTCAGTTCATACATTCATAATCAATTAATATTTACTATGCATGTTACTTCTCACATAACAGGCATAGAAATTTACTTCATAAGCATATCATCAAAGATCAACTTTCAATTTCATACATATCTCATATGCATTTCATATATATATATATATATATATATATATATCAACATTCTCATAGCATAATATAGCTCAACTAACAGTTATCGAATTCATATATCAAATAGGAACTGAAAGACTTGCCACGACTTAACTATTTAAAGCTTATCTGCATTACGTGTATTCCTACACAGTTATATAATCATGGATTCATATCCATCAGTCATACATTTCATATGCTCTTAATATAATAATAAATATTACATCGTTCCTTAACTAGGTTTGTAAAACCTTCATTTCGCTTTCTCATCATATTCTTAGAATAGCTAGGTGTGTATAGGTATACCTTAACAACTTGTACTTGACATCAACATTCATATATATATCTATCACACTCTTGACTCGCTATGTGTTCATTACACATTTAAAACTCATAGATGCATGATTCACATAGTTCTTGCATTTTGCAAACCTTAATAAAATTTAACAACTTTGTGTTTTATATAACCATTACATGCTCATATGCTTAAAACATCATTTATGTCAAGTATTATAACTTTAGACATTCATATATATATATATATATATATATATATATATATATATATATATATATATATATATATATATATATGCGTTCGGGTCTAGATCAAAGTTAAAATAATCGGGCATCAACATCGCAATGGCGCAGATTTATTGTAATTTGGCCTGGGATGGGCACAGCTGCGTCATCCCTTAGCCAGACCAAAGTTGAGTATTTATTTTCTGGTTTCATCTGGGTTCTTAGCATGCATGACTATTAAAACATAACTTATCCACATGTTAAGAGGTCTTAGCCTAAGTTGGGTGTCTCTTGTGTTTACTTTAAGTTGTTTTCACACTTTAAAGACTTACTTAAAATTTTCCAACAAGACTAAGTAGGTTCATGTACAAGGAATTAACTACCTTAACCATTTCGTCACGTAAAGACGTTACACGCCTATAACGCGTGTGCTCGCATTTATTCAACTCATTAGTATAGTTCATCATTTGAGAACTTATTTTAAACCACACTTGGAAGGTCTAATTCATGCTTATCTAGATAATGAACATATTCGTCATGTCTAGAGGCATAAGGCGTTTAAGTTCACTTTTAAAAGTCATTTTAGGCCAAGTTAAAGCAACTATGTGCAACTTTTATTCTCATTTCATAGCTAACTAAGCCATGTATGTATGTTATCACATTTAGAACTTTAAGTACACAAGTTACTTTAAATTCGTTCTCAAAGTTTCAAGTTTTCTTTAGAAATCATTTTCAACTAAGCTATTGTAAGTTGATAATAAGTAAAGAAACTTTAAATCACTTCTCATGCTTAGGTATACTCATAACTCAATAATATGTATGTGTAAAATATCATAACTTCAAAGACTCAAGGTTCGTCAGTATTCATTTTAGAAAAACCAAGTTTCTTTTCAAAACATATACTAAATCATGCTAAAGCATTCCATTATGAGTAAGGTAATCTTATATGTCATGTCTATTATCATGCATGCATATTTATGTTTTGTCACTCAGAATAACATATTCCATCGTCGGGAGCACTATACTTGTGTATGTGCTCGTCTGATGCCCTCCGATTGCCTTCAAATACGTAATAGTCACAAAGTTGGACATTTTGACCACTCTTAACGACTTTAAGTTGAAAACCTTAAGGAACAAAAGTTGTAGGTCTACTCGTTATCTTTTCCGAATCATCCTGAATCACCTCAATCAGAGTTCATATGAAAAGGTTATGCCTAATTTACTATATCAGGTCAAAGCAGTCCTACTAAACATTGATGTCCAGCGTAGCTGCGCCCCAAATGGCCTTGGGGGCAGCGCAGCTGCGCCCAGTGAGGCAAAACAGCTTCTCAGGTTCTATTCTTCACGATTTTATAGACCCATACTCCTTTCGATTTTCATAACATAAGTTATACTCATCCAAATCAGTCCGTTTTCGATTCTATGGATTTTTAACTCATAAAACTACATCATACCAAATATTCAACAATTAACATAAACATTAACTAACCCAAATATTAATCCAAAACTCATGCTCATACTAACTTTTCATGTTTTGACAAATTTAGCGAATTCATTCACTACGAATTCGTTTCTAAACCAAATTGATCCGTTTAACTTCCGTTGTTTTCGCATTCGACTGTATTATCAATATCTAACAAAAATTCATGGATTACAAAAATCCTTAGCCATAAATTTTGTGACTCAAAAGTAACTTTTTCTTGACATTTCTTAGAAATTGAAAACTTAGGAATTAAAAGCATATAGGTTATCATTATTACCTCTTGAATGCTTGCAATTATTAACTATAGCTCCTCAATTCTCTAATTCTAATGACTCTCCAATTCTACTAACTTCCAATAGCAAAACTCAGACACTTCAACAAACGGGAAAAGAAAAATAAGAGCTCTATTTATAGAGAATTCTCTACACAGTCCATAGCTTTGCACAATGTTTTGATCTACCAGGAAGAAGAAGAAATCAAAGGGTAATAAGGAGTTCGTTACCAGCTCTTTCTTCCTCCATTCCCGTAGCCATGATTACCAGCTTTGTAGCCATCATATACTATATTGCTTTGTGAAGAAGGAATAGAATAGGCCAATGGCCTATCACACGCCAGTTAAATAGAGTGTGACACTGATTTTGGGGCAAGGCTTATTACTCTCTAACTTATCAGTAAAATGTGTTTCATTCTACTAAAGTTAATTCCTTTTGGGCTTATTAAATCAATTATAATGATTTAACATTACTACACTAAATTAAGCTTATGGGCACATATATACTCATATATATGTATCTGCCCACATATAGAAAGTATACTTATATTTTAAATATACACCAATATATAATCTTATATCCCATGTACATTTGGCTAGTCCAAATAATATTTTAATTGGCCTAAAAATAAATCAATTGGGTACTCTTAACCCATTATCTCCAATCACACTTAAATATCACAATGATTAATATCAATCATTTATTCCCTTATCATTAATTCTCTTTTAATAATTCCAGACAATCCTTCAGTCTGGTTTAACTGTAATATTCATGTCACACAAGGCTCATTTATCTCATTTACTTGAGTTATATAACTCAAGCTTATTATCTCTACTATAAAATATTAGGGGTCTAGGCCACATTTGGCCTTTCCCCAATTCTATTTTATTTTATTATTTACTTAAAATAAAATTTGTGTGACACACTTTACCTTAATGCTAAATTATTTAGCTCACCTTACACTTGTAATATGTTTAACCTTTACACTTAAAATAATTAATATCTGCTCTATTAATTATTTAAATTATACACTATACATATAATTATTTGATTGTCCCAAGACAACTTCTTCCATCTTTATATTAAGCCACATCTTAAGGGCTAATTTAATCCCTCCATCTCTAACCAATATTCATTTATAATTATATTGGTACTTTTCTCTTATTACTCACTTATCTTTCAAATATTAACTCTTTTATTAAATATAATATCATGCCACTACCACGCAAAGCTTCATAATATAATATTCTATAATATCGCTTAATTAACCATATTTATTCCGAGTTAATTAATTAACTCTCATTCAAATCCATTCATGGACAACTTAATCATCATTTAAGATTTTTATTATCCCTATTAGTCCTTAGTATCCATTTCTCGAATTTTAAATTCTACAAACTTTCTCAGAACATCCTACTGACCAGCGCAGCTGCGCTAGTCATAGGCTTGAAAATGGCGCAGCTGCGCCATACCAAGTTCAGACAGAACAAGTTTCTATTTTAGCAGAAATAGAATCTACGCTCCTAAATACTTCACATATACCACATAAATGGTAACTCATCTAAAATCAACCTCTTCTTTGATTCCACATCATGGATTACTATTTTCTTTAATAATTTAATTATCAAACTTTGAGTTTTAAATCTCTACTTTTCTCAACTATAATATCTCATTTATAGTACTTCTTTCCACCAATAACACAAAATTCAAAATACAACACATCTATACATTCCTTTAATCTTCACTTCTTGTTGTGTATCAAATTACTTAATAATTCTCTAACCAATTTAAAGGTATATTGATTTTCTTCTCTCGTCAACAACGTACACGCATACAAGTCTAAACCTAACACGCGTCGAGTCTTTAATAGTATTCAATATAGTACACTGAGTGGTTTTCCACAGACAACCAACAAATTAGTTTCCGTCTCGTCTACTCTGTTTTCATAGTGACTTAGATCGGTTACTAATTCGTATATACATCCGCTCTCTGAAGCAATCGTTTAGCCCAGCTCCTATACATCCACCATTAAGGATACGGTTACACTGCCTTAGACTTGATACTTACTCGTACATATACTCAAAAAAATGGTGATTATCAAATATATTTAATGTCACCAACTTACTACGATAAAATAATTTCACATAAATTATTTAATATCGATAGATAAGTTTCTATCCATCTTCTTTACATCAAATAACTCGCCTCTTAAATAAATAAAAAATATATAATAATATATCACTAAACACATAAATCACTTATTTCATAGTTTATATTACCTCATGCAACACCATACCACATACCTTGTGATAACCCGGGATTTCGAATAATCTGAATTTTACGAATAATTTTTTTTAATTAATATTAATATCAATATTATGATGTGTATCTGTGATACGAGTCTCGAGAAATAGTCATTTTGTGTATTGACTGAGAAAATAAGAGTTGAGTTGTGCTTAACGGAGAATAAAAACCCTAACCCTAAGTCCGGATAGGGATTCGATTGAAAATATAATTCAAATAATTATATTAATGAGTGTGTGTTTGTACTGTATATGGAATTATTTATCAATGATTGATCAGGTAGGGTACAATATCAGTAAACCCTAATAAGGGATTAAAAACCCTAATCTCAAGATTAAAAACCCTAACGCGTAGTTAGGAACCCTAATCGAAAGCCGAGAAACTCTAATTTTTAATTCGGGAATCCTAAACCCTATTTAGGAAACCCTAATCCTAATTAGTAAGCCCTAAAGTGATTAGTAAACTTTAATGTGTTTAGTAACCTGTAATATAATTAGGAAACACTAATTATATTTTAGAAATCTTGATTTTCTATTTTCAAACCCTAATTTAGAAAATCCTAGAAGTTAAAGGTGTAAAAGCTAAGGGTTAGAACCTTAGGGTTAAACCCTAAGGGTTTGGAAAATTACCAAGAGGCCATTAAAATTTCATGTTCAATGTCCAAAATACCATTTACTTAGATTTTTAATAAAAAGATTTGCAAATCTAGTGAGTCATCACTTAAGAGTTATCCCATGTGCTAGAAATAAGCTCAAATCTTATCCAAAGTGCCACCTAGCATGCTTAGATTCATTGCACCTAATGATTATAAAAGATTAAGAGAGAGAAAGATACTAAAGTTTGCTAAATTGCTATCTTACACTCAACAAACTCTCTCTCTCTCTCCCAACCTCTGAATTTTCTAAGTGAATCAGTCACTAACCAAGCCTTTAGATCACCAAAATCAGTTAAGGAGACTAGATAAGAGAGGTATAAACCTTAACTCACCATTTGATCTTGTATGCTAAGAAAATAATTGTGTTTATGTGTTTAGATTCATGCTAGAAGATGTTTTATGATGATCTATAATAGATCCATAGCATCAAAGTTGGTAAAAATGAAGTTTTTCAAAAACTGTCCAAGAACACAAAAAGTGGTCTGACAGGCACATGTCAGTCGCTCTAGATCCTTCTGTGTTTATGATTTCTTGTTTTATGTTTTGAATCTATAGTCTGACATGAGGTCTTTGATCTGAAAGTGGAATCACATCCATTCCATGTCAAGATTGTAAGTTATTTACGGTCAAACCCCGTTGACCGAGCTTGACCAAGGAGTTTCTAGGTAACCCAGAAACTCATAAATCGAGTCTGACAAGATTTGTAACGCCTTGATATGTCATATGTTAGTTGTTATGATGTTGTGTTTGTAACAAATTTGTAGCCTGTAGTATGGATTATAGATCCATGCCTTTAGATCCTTTAAACAATCAACAGATTGTAAGTAAGAGATGGTCAAAGTAGCCATCCGAGCCTGATTTGGAGTTTCTGGAAAACCCAGAAATCGTATGAACTATGTGTCTGACAAGGTTTGACCGAGCTGAATCTGGAGATTTTGATGTAGTTGGACAGAGCTAGTTATGTATATATGTTTCTCGTCATGAGTACTACATGCTGGGACCATTAGACCAACAAAATAATTACCAGAGCCTAGAGTTTATCGAGCCTTAAAGTGGGTACTAGAGACTGCCTGGGTTTCTCGGAAACCCAGAAAACCTAGGAGCCCTCTAACAACATATTTGGAGACTTAATTAGATCTCCTGGTTGTGAAGTGTTATGACAAAAATGATATTTGGATATTGTAGTGTTACATACATGCTACAATATCAAAGTCTTAAATTATTAAGAACGGATTTGAACTGAGAATTAAAGCTGGTAAAACCTAGACCCTTGCTAAGCCGGCTGTCAGTGTTCTTGAAGCCAAGAACACCTACAGCGACAGAAAAGCGTCGCAATAAGCTATAGCGACGGACGTAATTAATTTTAATTTCTGATTTTCCAAAAATTAATTAAAATAGAAAATAAATTGTAAAAATTACAAAAATAGTCTTAAAAATTATTTTAAATTATGAAAAATAACTTTTAATAATTTCAGATATTTTTCATTAATATTTATATTTATTTAAATATTAAAGATATTTAATTTATTTAATTAGTGTATTAAATATATTGGAGAAAAATGATTTTAATATTATAAAAATAATTTTAAATAAGAATAAAGTGTTTAAAATATTTTGAGTTATAAAATATAACTTTTAATATTTTTTGATTAATTTTCATTAATAATTTAATATTAATGATAATAGATTTATTTAATTATTATATTAAATAAATGAATTAAAAATGGTTTTATTGATTTAAAAATCATTTAAAATGAGAAAATGATTTTAAAATATTTGAAGTTATAATTAATGACTTTTAATATTTTGATAATAATTTCATTAATATTTAAATATTAATGGTGATGATTTAAAAATGATTTGTATTATTTTAAAAATTATTTAAGTAGAATATTGATGATTTAAAATATTTTAAGTTATTAACAATAACTTTAATATTTTGACAAGTATGTCATTAATAATTCAATATTATTAAATATTAATGATAATGGAATTAATTAGTATTTAAATCATTTAAAAATGATTTCAATGTCTGAATTTTTTTTATAAATTATAATAATTGTTTATAAATTATTAAAAACTTCTGAAAAATATTATAAATGATATATGGATTATCTAAAATAATATTGAAGCTTTGAGACTGAGTTTAAGTGACAATTAATGTGTAAATTGTCGGATAGGGTGACCAGTACACCGAAATGAGACCGAAGTCCAACCAGACCGAACTAGTTAGCCTTGATAAGTGTTTATATAGGTTATAAACACTGATATTACTATGTGGTAATGTGACTAGGAGAAGTATTGACAATAAATTATAGTATTGTGTGTTGTGATTTATTGTGCTAATTGTAAGACCAATATTGTTCGTATAGGTCTTTTAGACGAAGATAAGTATATTGTGTAGCATTAATCAACGCAGAAGACAAGTTTCCTAACTCAACCTTGAGTTATATCTGTTTAAATACTATGGTGGTTAATTATTGTTGATTAGACCACGTCCAATAATTTATTGTTGATTATTCGTACTTAGTGCATGTTTAATAATTCAAATTGAATTAGTGATTCTGAGAATATACTTCGAGAATAACTATTGTTAGATATTTACATCTGTACAAGCTATTAGTGATTGTAAATAGTACTATAGTCAAATTCTATCTATTGTTAAATCGTGTTGAGAAATGTCTTAACTAATTATTTTGGCTAGACAAACATTTGTTAGAACTTGATAGGTTCAAGAAGAGAAGAGAAGAGAATTCAATTATTATTGATAGATCGATGCCAATTGTTTTGGCTAGATTGAAAAAGAAAACTTGATAGGTTTGAGAAGAAAAGAGAAGAGAAGTGATTAGATATTGAAATCATTGTATTTCGTTGTTAAATCAAATTTTGATTCAAAAATTGAGAAGAACAACCTATTATATAAAGGGAACATTTTAGGTCGTATATTCGGCCATTGCGCATTTTTAAGTATTATGCATAATATAGGGTATAATAAAGCTGATCACTTTATATACTTACAATTGGGTATAATTTAATCTTTATGGTTATCTGATACACCTGGGGATATCAAAGTAAATCTTTGATAGTTACTCGAGAAAAGAAGTTCAAGATCCTTTGTAATCACTCAGCATAAATTCTGGGAAAATATGTCCATCTTGTTATTTGGGTATATCAAAGTAAATCTTTGATAGTTTTTCGAGAATAAAATTTCAATATCATTTAAGGTCATTAAGTATAAACTCTAGAGAATATTTCTAAATTGTTATTCATTAGAATATCGTAGAAATTTTGAAAGCGTTGTACTCTTTCATTATCAAATTATTGTGTTGCATATATGGCGAGAAGACTTGTTAGTAATTAGAGATTTGTTCAGCTATTTCAAAGTTCCCCGAACATTGGTGTCATTCTATCCAAATAGATAGTCTGATTTTCTAATTCTTATACATTCATTGTATATCTTAACTTGCCGGGCAATTTGTTGCTCACCCGTCCTAAATAACATTTTTCAGCTAGGGACGAAGTGGCAGGAGGTGCTTTGAAGAACAAAGGCAAAGGCATAGTGATTAATTAGTTAGGAATAACATTATTATTATGTTATGTTTGTTAACCCTTTTTGTATATCTAAAGGGTATATTTGTAATGTTAAGGTTAGATGACCTGAGACTAATGTATTAACAATCTCTATTAATGACTTATGTATTACTATTTCTATATGAATGGGTAGTTGGATGTTATTATATTGTGAATCGTGAGCACCAAACTCGGGGTTCCGGTATCCCAAATTTGGGGGTGTCACAGGTTGGTATCAAAGCTGTAGGTTATAAACCTTAAGTGGGGTGGTGGAAAACCCTAGGATTATAACCATAAGCGAGATAGAGAAAACTCATTTAGAGTATTAAGTGAGGGATTGCCGAAGCGTATCGATAGTGAGATATTTGGACACATAGTGTGAGAATTTTGTACTAACGATGTACTAATCAAGTTATTTAAACTGATTGTAGGATGTCTGGAGAAGATGAAATGAGTACGGAGATGCTAGCGGCTGTAGCACCAATACCAGTAGCCGAGGTGCCAGCGCAAAGCGAGTCAGTTGAGAAAGTGGGAGAAGATGAACCTATGGTCAATCTGGGGAGTGATCACGACGATTATCCCGAGATGTATCTGAGTGATGATGAGGAGGCAGAGTCCGAGCAAGCTAAGGTGGAGAAAGGGAATAAGACCAAAGTTGGAGAGAAAGATCACAAATCTGCAGAATTTCAAGAACTTCGGGGTAAACTGTTTCTCTTGGAGGAGTTATGGAAGACGAAGCGAGCGTTACGCAAAATGACTGAAGAACGGAACGAGCTGAAGGTGCAGGTGAAAAGGATGAAGACTGAAGGTGGTGGATCGTCTGAAGGAACAATCAAGCAGAAGAAAGGCAAGAAAAAGAGGGACAACGACAACCCTAATTCTAAAAATTCAAACCCGAAGAAGAAGCAAGTCTGTAGCAAGTGTGGAAAGACTCACGCGAGAGAATGCATGATGTGGAAGAACGTATGCTTCAACTGCAAGCAGGAAGGACATATTTCCCTACATTGTCCTAAGCCAAATATGAGGAAGTGTTTTTCATGTGGGAGAATGGGTCACGGATTCAACAAGTGTCCCATTAAGAAGAAGACCGGAGAAGGGAGTGGACGGTAGATAACTTAAGTATAAGTATTAATATCTTTTGATAGTAAGAGTGATATTAACCGTTGTAATATCGAGAATGGTGTGTAACCATATGTAAATATAAATATGTTTGTGTGAATGAAATTTTTATTTTCTATATGAATATAAGATTAAGATTTATTTGTGTGTTCTTAAAACTCATACTTATGGTAAGTGAAAGACTCATAATTATATAAAATGTTTTGAACCCATCAGCGAATGGATGCCAATGGTCTGACTAGGATAAGTTCATACACTCATATAATTGTGGCAAGTTCTTGAACTCATAAGTGTGGTAAGTTTGACGAACTGGTAATAGCTATGTGAAAAAAATGGAAAAATAATTGACAACTTTTTGTGTAAAGTTGTGCTGTTAATCCTGATTTATTTTAAAAAGGGATAGTAATATGTGTTAAGTACTAAATGTACTATGTGCTATTCGAATAAATAAGCGATTATATGAGAATTATGAGTTAAATTCTTATTATAATTAAGAATTTGTGTAGAAAAAGAGAATTAATGTATGATTTTTATTTAAATCAGATCATGTCGCCTAGACGATAGAATCAAAATCAAAGAGAAGAGCAGTCAGTGAATAATGAAGGAGGTCAAGCTGACCCAATCCAAAACTTTGCAAATATAATAGCCGAAACTATGGGGAATAGAACGCCAGCAGCAAGAGCAAGAAATCAACCAGCTGATAGATTGGCTAAATTCAATGACTTTAAAGCGGTAGGACCGCCAAAATTCAAGGGAACCACGGATCCGATTGAAGCCCAAACTTGGGTAAAAGAGATGGAGAAAGCATTCATCATTACGCGTGTGGCAGAAGAGCAAAAGACATCTTTTGCAATATATCTGATGAAAGGAGAAGCCAATTGCGACACCCCCAAAATCGGTATACATCACCTATTCTGAGTCGCCAAATACATGGTACAAAATTCAAATACAACTTAATTATACAACAGTCGTGTAAAATACGACTAAACATATGCTGTAAGTTTTAATACAAATATTGTCATCTAGACAATATACAAACTCAATGGGGTCCTCATTACATTTATTATCACACTATTTCATAGAATAGTGAGGACTACTAATGCTATTATCTGAACCATCACTCTGTTCCCCGACTAGTCCCTGCTACGTTTTCATTTCCTGAAGAGAACAATGAAAGCAAAAGGGTGAGCTCAACTAGCCCAGTAAGAAATATTATGACTAAGATAATGCAGAATAAATTATCATTAGCCTTCAACAGTGTTAAACTGATAATATATAACAAACATCAAGTTTAACTGCAGCGGAACAAGCAATCCATTAGAAGAGTCAAGTAAAGAATAAAATTTACTATCTTCTATGATTTAAAAGGTTTTTCATGACTTTTATCGCTAAGACTCAACTTAATAAATAATTCACATCATCCCTGCACTACGGCCAAGGATATTCATTAGTATCACAACCATAAATTGTCCATGCACCACATCCAAGGATATTCGTATATTCATCAATAGTCATGATCATGCCAACAACTGTCCATCAATGCACTACGGGTCAATGAGGACTCTTTCCACATCATTTATAACATTACGGTCATGATTACACCGAATAATCCCTAGTCATAATCATACCAAGTTCATCTATGCACTACAGGCCACAGATGACTTTCAACATAATATAAACATGAGGATGATGACAATGATATAAGAATTCAATAAAACAAGTTCAAGAATTAATTTATCCAGGAACCAATAACGTCCAATTGTCAACATGATACTTCTTTGTGGAGTAAAATTCAAGAATGCTCAGAAGAATATTTCCATGAAAAGATATTGGATGAAGCATAAATATCAAGGATATTCCACTAATTTCATGGAGTATAGAAGTCAAAACTTTAACCAACTAAGTATAATAAATAATGGAATAACAAAAGAAATCACCAGGCATGCGATAGACCACACAGACAGGTTATTCCAACAGAATAATAAATAATGGAACCAAGTCATGCGTAAACGCACCGACAGGATATTCCAACATAATAATAAATAACGGAACCAGTGTCGCAGAACGCATACAGATAGGATGTTCCAACAGAATAATAAATAATGGAACCAGGTCATGCGTAAACGCACAGACAGGATGTTCCAACAGAATAATAAACAACGGAACCAGGTCATGCGTAAACGCACAGACAGGATGTTCCAACAAAATAATAAATAATGGAATAACAGAAGAATTTAACCAAGTATAGGGTATCCCGCGTATACAAGTTATTCCAACAGAATAATAAAGAATGGAATAACAAAAGAATTTCACCAATAAGAAAGAAGGAATACCCCTAACGAGTACAACAAATAATATCTCTTACCGTAAAAGAACAGTATTTTGACTGGTAGGGCCAGGATATACTCAAAGAAAACTTTCACTACGCTCAAAGCTTTCTTAAACTCTAAAGAAATAAGCTCAAGATTATAGAAGAAGAACTCTCTCTATAGTTTCTCTCTCTAGAGTTTCAGTGAATTCGTAAGAAATAATGAAGGAATGAGCTTCTATTTTATAAAAGAATGGACTGCATAGTAACTAATTCATGAACGATCCAGATTGATTTACTTTAAACGGATGGTCCAGATTGGTTTACAATAAAATATAATATATTCTATTTATAATCTAATAAAATGAATAACTTTATAAAAAGATTTTACTATGCAAACACTATGCAGGCACAATGCAAACACTGTGCATAATAAAATATAATATATTTTAATTATTGTCTAATAAAATAGATAACTTTATAAAAGTATTCTATTTTATATAAAAAGATTTTACTATTAGTCTAATAAAACGAATAACTTTATAAAAGTATTCTATTTTATATAAAAAGCTTTTTCGCATTTTATTACATTAATAATACTAATAAAACAAAACTCATCATCATTATTATAATTCACAGTGATTAATCGACTGTGTCGTTTCTCGTGAAAGAGGGGCGTTTTCAATAAGAATTTCTCCCCATTGGCCGCAATTAGGTGACCAAACCTCTCATTGATGTAACTTCTAGACATTGTTAATATTGTAAATAATAATATTAATAACTTTGTCATCTCAATTATTGATTATAAAATATTGACAATAATTGAATCAAATAACGTGAGATACTACGCAAAGAATTATTGTAATAATAATTGAATAAAAGCGAGTGACTTCTCACGTAAGCATCAATAATCAATCTTGTGTGCTCTTGTGTAACTACGCCAGACATCGTACTTTTTAACAAGGGTGTTTCAACAGTTAACGGTAAAACTTTCGCCATTATTTTCATAAAGTATTTTTGTCATTTTCTCAATCCGACAATAATTCCGTTGTGGGGTTCACCAATGATTGTTCCGTTGTACGAATATTCCTTGTTAAAACGAATATTCCCTGACCAATCGAATATTATATAACAACTTGCGTACTTTGCAAAATTTATAAATATTACCCACAACTATAACATTATATCAAATTCATTCCATAATATTCAAAAATGATATTTATAGAAAATTCATCTTTATTCATAAAAGTTGGGGTCTTACACCAATTACTGGTGGGAGACTAATCAAGCGAGAGCTGGTACAGTTGTGGTAACTTGGACAAGATTCAAGGAGTTGTTCTTTGAGAACTACTTTTCGCCGAGTATGCAGTTTAAGAGGGAAATCAAATTTTTAGAACTGAAGCAGGAGAATATCTCAGTTTTTGAATATGCTGCCAAATTCAACGAGTTGGCGAGATTTGCACCTTATCAGGTGAACACAGAGGCAAGAAAAGTGAGAAGATTTGAGAATGGGCTGAAGTCGGGGATATTCAACAAGGTAGCAGTATTATAGATTAATACCTTTGCGGCTCTAATGGAAAAAGCATTAATTGCTGAAGGAGGGAGCGAAGATGCATCTCGATTTCACCAAGTGAAGAAGAAGAAGAAAAATGATGGAGAAAGCAGTGGTGGAAGTAATCCAAATAAGAGAAAGTGGAGCGAGAATACCCAGTCGGGTAACAAGACAGAAGGGAATAAGAAAAGAGGGAAGCCATGTGGTACATGTGGAAAGAATCATTCAGGAGTATGTCTGAAGAAGAAAGGAGTTTGTTATAACTGGGGACAAGAGGGACACATGTCGCCCAATTGCCCCAATCTGAAGAAGATACAAGGTTGATTTGCATGTGGATCGACTAATCATCTAGTTTGGAACTGTCCAAAGAGAAATACGGAGAAGGGAAGTGGCAACAAGGGACCCGGTAGTGGAACCTTGGTGATTCGAGGACCTGCCCAACCAGGAAGACCATCAGACCGTGCATTTAACATGACGGTGCATGATGCAGTGGCTACTCAGGAGGTCGCCGCAGGTAATAATTTCATTTAGAAATTTTAATTACCCGAGTAATATTGAGTTAGATTATTACTGTAAATTGTGTTCTTTTATAGATTCAAATCACAGGTTAGAATTTGAGACATAAATAAAAATTGTGTTTATAAAAATGAATTGATGATACAACTTTAAAAGATTGTAAGGAGTAAGGAAGCGGTGATTCCGAGGACGGAATCCTTTTAAGGAGGGGTGAATGTGATAACCCGGGATTTCGAATAATTCGAATTTTACGAATTTTTATTTATAATTAATATTAATATTAATTAGCAATATTGTGTTGTGTATCTGTGATACGAGTCTCAAGAAATAGTCACTTTATGTATTAACTGAGAAAATAAGAGTAGAGTTTTGCTTAACGAAGAATAGAAACCCTAACCCTAAGTCCAGATAGGGATTCGATAAAAAATATAATTAAAATAATTATATTGATGAGTGCGTGTTTGTATTGTATGGTATTATTGATCAATGATTGATCGGGTAGGGTACAATATTAGTAAACCCTAATAAGGGATTAGAAACCCTAACGCGTAGTTAGGAACCCTAATCGAAAGTTGGGAAACCCTAATTTTTAATTTGGGAATCTTAAACCCTAATTACGAAACCCTAATCCTAATTAGTTAGCCCTAAAGTGATTAGTAAACTATAATGTGTTTAGTAACCTGTAATATAATTAGTAAACACTAATTATATTTTATAAATCTTGATTTTCTATTTTAAAACCCTAATTTAGAAAATCCTAGAAGTTAAGGGTGTAAAACCTAAGGGTTAGAACCTTAGGGTTAAACCCTAAGGATTTTGACAATTACCAAGAGGCCATTAAAATTTCATGTTCAAAGTCAAAAATACCCTTTACTTAGATTTTTAATAAAAAGATTAGCAAATCTAGTGAGTCATCACTTAAGAGTTATCCCATGTGCTAGAAATAAGCTCAAATCTTATCCAAAGTGCCACCTAGCATGCTTTGATTCATTGCACCGAATGATTATAAAAGATTAAGAGAGAGAAAGATACTAAAGGTTGTTAAATTGCTATCTTACTCTCAACAAACTATCTCTCTCTCTCCCAACCTCCGAATTTGCTAAGTGAATCAGTCACTAACCAAGCCTTTAGATCACCAAAATCAATTAAGGAGATCAAGGATTAAAGATTGGACAAGAGAGGTATAAACCCTAACTCACCATTTGATCTTGTATGCTAAGAAAATAATTGTGTTTATGTGTTTAGATTCATGCTAGAATATGTTTTACGATGATCTATGATGATCTATAATAGATCTATATCATCAAAGTGGGTAAAAATGAAGTTTTTCAAAAACTGTCCAAGAACATAAAAAGTGGTCTGAAAAGCATATGTCAGTCGCTCTAGATCCTTCCGTGTTTATGATTTTTCTTATTTTATGTTTTAAATCCATAGTCTGACATGAGGTCTTTGATCTGGAAGTGGAATCACATCCATTCCATGTCCAGATTGTAAGTTATTAACGGTCAAAACCCGTTGACCGAGCTTGACCAAGGAGTTTCTAGGTAACCCAGAAACTCATAAACCGAGTCTGACAAGAATTTGCAACGCCTTGATCTATCATATGTTAGTTGTTATGATGTTGTGTTTATAACAATTTTGTAGCCTGTAGTATGGACTATAAATCCATGCCTTTAGATTCTTTAAACAATCAATAGATTGTAAGTAAGTGATGGTCAAAGTAGTCATCTGAGCCTGATTTGGAGTTTCTGGAAAACCCAGAAATCGTATGAACTATGTGTCTGAAAAGGTTTGACCGAGCTAAATCGGGAGATTTTGATGTAGTTGGACATTGCTAGTTATGTATATATGTGATGCCCCCAAAATTAGGTATACATCACCCATCTTGAGTCGCCAGATACATGGTACGGAATTCAAATACAACTTAATAATACAACTGTCGTGTACAATACGACAAAACATAAACTGTGAGTTTGAATACAAATATTGTCTACTAGAGAGTATATAAACTCAAAAGGAGTCCTCATTACAATTATTATAACACAATTTAACGGAATAGTGAGGACAACTAATGCACCATCTAGGACCACTACTCTGTTCCCCGACTAGTCCCAGCTACGTTCTCATTTCCTGAAGAGAACAGTGAAAGAAAGGGTGAGCTCAACTAGCCCAGTAAAAAATATTATGACTAAGATAATGCAGAATAATTTATCGTTAGCCTTTAAAAGTGTTAAACTTATAAAATATAATAACTATCAAGTTTAATCTGCAATAGAACAAGCAATCCATTAGAAGAGTCAAGTAGGAATAAAATCTACTATCTTCTATGATTTAAAAGGTTTTTCATCACTTTTATCATGGGACTCAAATTTTAATAAATTTTCCACATCATCGAATCACCCCGCACTACTACTGCCAAGGATATTTTTTAGTATCACGACCATTTAATTATCCATGCACTACGGCTTAAGATAATCATATTTTCATCAACGGTCCCGATCATGCCATAAAACAATTCATCTTTGCACTACGGCCAAAGAGAATCCATAGCCATAATCATAGCAAAAACTGTCCATCAATGCACTACGGGACAATGAGGACTTTTTCCACATCATTTGTAACATTACGGTTATGATTATACCGAATAATCCCTGGTCATAATCATACCAAGTCCATCTATGCACTACAGGCCACAGATGACTTTCAACATAATATAAACATGAAGATGATGATAATGATATAAGAATTCAATAAAACAAGTTCAAGAATTAATTTATCCAGAAATTGATAACGTTCAAATTGTAAACATAATACTGCTTTGTAGAGTAAAATTCAAGAATGCTTAGAATATTTCCATGAAAAGATACTGGATGAAACGCGTATATCAAGGATATTCCACTAATTTCATGGAGTATAGAAGTCAAAGTTTTAACCAACTGAGTATAATAAAGAATGGAATAACAAAAGAAATCACCATGCATGTGATAGACCGCATAGGCAGGTTATTCCAACAGAATAATAAATAATGGAACCAGGTCTGGCGTAAAACGCACAGACAGGATGTTCCAACAGAATAATAAAGAATGGAATCTGTGTCCCAACAGAAACGCACGTAAAAGATATTTCGATAGAATAATAAATAATGGAACCAGGTCCGGCGTAAACACACAGATAGGATATTCCGATAGAATAATAAATAATGAAATAACAAAAGAATTTCACCAAGTATAGGGTAGCTCGCGTATACAGTTTATTCCAACAGAATAATAAATAATGGAATAACAGAAGTTTTCTTCATGAATACAAAAAAATAATACCTCTTACCGTAAAAGAAACTGAATATAAGAGTAGGGAAGTAGCAGAATAATTTTCTATAATTTCTCTCTCTAGAGTTTCAGTGAATTCGTAAGAAATAATGAAGGAATGAACTTCTATTTATAGGAGAATGGACTGCATAGTAACTAATTTATGAACGGTCCAGATTGATTTACTTTTAAAGCAGAGCAACTATCCATATTGGTTTACTATTAAAACTTAAAGCAATGGTCCATATTGATTTATTATTATATCTTCAACCCAACTATATATCTTCAAAAATTAGCACATCTCCTCATGGACTAATATTGTACCCAAAAATAATTTGGACCTAAAAGAAATATATTTTACGGTGATCAATAGTATCCCGTGAATAGTAACTCGTGAATAGTAACTGAATAAGAATATGAAAGTAACTCATGAATAGTACTTCGGCATGAAAAGTGTCCCGAATAATCGAGTGACTTCTCACATAAACATCAATAATCAATGAACCGAGTACTACTATGCAAATAATCAATACAGATATTATATTACAACACCGATTTGTTTAACACCGGGTGTTTCAACAGTTAACGGTAAAACTTCCGCCGTTATTTTCATAAAATATTTTTGTCATTTTCTCTATCCGACAATAATTCTGTTGTGGGGTCCACCAATGATTGTATCGTCGTACGGATATTCCCCGACTAAAAGAATATTCTCCGACCAATAGAATATTATACAACCACTTGCTTACTTTGCAAAATTTGTAAATATTACCCAGAACTATAACATTACATCAAATCAACACCATAATATAAAAAAAAATTATTTCGAGAAAATTAAATCTTTATTCATAAATTCTGGGGTCTCACAATCTCCCATCCTTATGAAATTTCACCCTCGAAATTTACGTACGTACCTGGTATGCCGAATAGGTGAGGATACCTTGACTTCACTTCAAATTCTAACTCTTGAGGTATAACCTTTGAGTGTTAAATACAATCATTCTTATCCAAGATGTTAACACGTAGCTCCTTATACGTTAAATCTTCTTCTATCTCGTCTAGTTCTAATTCAATAATGTGGTTCGGGTCGTCCACATATTTACGTAACATACTTGGCGGTAAAACGAGTCTATAGGCCACAGTTCCTACTCGATCAAGGATTTTAAATGGGCCAATAAAATCGAGGGTTGAGATTTCCTCTCTTCATCGATTCTTGCTTCTAGAATAACGCCCTCTTGAACCTTCTTCTTCACATTCATCAGCTCTGAGTATGTAGCTTGAGCAGCTTTAACTTTATCGATTCAAGTCTATTCTATTCGTATATTCGTTATCTTTATGTGGGTCCCTAGAGTCTTTAACTCTATCTCCATCATTTGTAAGTTATACGAAATGGGTCTTTGTGCTAACAACATCACACTCGTAAACGCATACGATCTTCTACTCAACGTCACCACTACACGCTCTTTTTCCCACGATGATATTGAATGGTACGATCGTAATCTTTAACATCTCGAGCCAACGTTTTTGGCACATTACACGCTCGCTTTTTAGGTGAAGAAAATATTTGAGGGTTTTAGAAATGGGTTTTGTATCGGGGTCAATACAAAATTCGATTTCACGCCTAGGGAAGGCTAAGAAGTCTTCAAGAATACGTCAGAAATTTATTAACAATAGAAATATCATTCAAAATCGTGACTCTCATCCAAGACTTTGATAACACGTCACATTGATACTATCAACTTGCCATCGCTATTCACGACGCTGCTCTACAGTAAAGTCCGCTTTTGCATTCCACACAAGAAAGTCAACAACGAAAGGATCGGGGCTCTTTATTTATGGCTTGATATGATAATGATTGACTTTAGTGGTTTGGTTACTTTGAATTCACATAACAGGTTGGTTAGGAGTATGAAAGCTAACAACCTTACAAAAAGCATGATGAGTAGTTAACCAATTGTTTCCAAAAATCACATCAAAGGCAAGTATTTTCAAAGAGATAAGATCGACAGGTAACGTGAAAGTGTTGATTTGAACAAGATGTATAAATAGTGGAGGTAACGAAGGTTTCTACTATCGAAGTTTCAACCAATAAGTCAAAATCTAATTTCTCCGAAGTCAAATTTGAACGTTGAGCGCAAGCAAGAGAGATAAAATAATGGGTAGAACCGGTATATAATAAGGTATAGACTTCGCAAGAATTTATAATTAACTAACCCGTTGATAACTTCATTCGTGTTCCTCGTCACAAAAAAAATGTTCTCTTTTAAACTATCGATTTTGACTTGTCTGGGACATTCTTTGGCGTCACCATCCCAGCTAAACTTGACTTTGCTATAGAGGACATTCCACCATTAATTTCTTCATCGCATTCCTGATCCATGATTTGAATCATTACTCTCCGATCCATATCGAATTGGGGTTGACCGCTCTGCACAGGGTAATTCCGAACTCGATGTTGGATTCTACCAATTGCTATCCAAAAAGCAAAATCTATTTCATCTATTTTGGATTTATCGATCGAACGCCTTTTTCTACAATATCAACGCTGTCCGCAATGCGGCTTTTTACCCATGCATCCTCTATTCTCATTCGTTTAGTTGTTTCTTCTTTCATCAGAACTTTGATCATAGCATTATTAGATTCTAGCTCTAATATCTTATACTCTGACAAAGAGTGCTTCTGTTCAAGTATCGCACATCGGGTAACACAATTTTGAATTGTTACATCTCTTTACTTCACGACCGCCAGTCGTTCTTCAGCCTGCTCTTCTAACTCATGAATACGATTTTGCAATTCTACATTTTGATTATAAAGTTCTTCTAATAAATTCTCCTCAAGTTCCTCTTCTTCCTCTTCTTCCTCACTCTCAGCTGCTACCTCTGCGACTATCTCGGGTGCAACTATCAATTCTTCACTCACCAGATGGATATCTTTAATCCCTTCTTCGCCTGACATCACATTATTCTGGGTATTAATCTGTGGTGACTCCACGATCTCATGTGCTTCATTGCTTATCTCAACATTTTTGGATGCCATTTTCCAATACTGCCACAAAACAAGGGTTAATTACAATATCACATATTATCCCTATAATCTGACGGACCAGTTAAATACTAAATAAACATAGGTAGATCATACTAGCAAAGGAATTCCCCGTATCTCCCCTCCTAGTTCTTGTCTCACATCTCAGCCAGGGATCATATCACTAAGCTTTGATACCAACTGTGACGCCCCCAAAATTAGGTATACATCACCCATCTTGAGTCGCCAGATACATGGTACGGAATTCAAATACAACTTAATAATACAACTGTCATGTACAATACGACAAAACATAAACTGTGAGTTTGAATACAAATATTGTCTACTAGAGAGTATACAAACTCAAAAGGAGTCCTCATTACAATTATTATCACACTATTTCACGTAATAATGAGGACTACTAATGCACCATCTAGACCATCACTGTTCCCGACTAGTCCCGCCCACGTTCTCATTTCTCAAGAGAATAGTGAAAGAAAGGGTGAGCTCAACTAGCCCAAAGAAGAAATATTATGACTAAGATAATGCGATAATTTATCGTTAGCCTTCAACAAAGTTGTTAAACTTATAAAATATAATAACTATCAAGTTTAACTGCAATGAACAAGCAATCCATTAGAAGAGTCAAGTAGGAATAAAAGCTACTATCTTCTATGATTTAAAAGGTTTTTCATCACTTTTATCATTGGGACTCAAATTTTAATAAATTTTTCACATCATCGAATCACCCCCGACTACTACCAAGGATATTCTTTAAGATATCACGACCATTTAATTATCCATGCACTACTACTTAAGATAATCATGTTTTCATCAATGGTCCCCGATCATGCCATAAAACAATTCATCTTTGCACTACGGCCAAAGAGAATCCATAGCCATAATCATGCCAAAAATTATCCATCAATGCACTACGGGACAATAAGGACTTTTTCCACATCATTTGTAACATTACGGTTATGATTATACCGAATAATCCCTGGACATGATCATACCAAGTCCATCTATGCACTACAGGCCACATATGACTTTCAACATAATATAAACATGAGGATGATGACAATGATATAAGAATTCAATAAAACAAGTTTAAGAATTAATTTATCCAGAACCGATAATGTTCAAATTGTCAACATGATATCGCTTTTAGTAGAGTAAAATTCAAGAATGCTCGTAAGAATATTTCCATGAAAAGATATCTGGATGAAGCGCTTAAATATCAAGGATATTCCACTAATTTGATGGAGTATAGAAGTCAAAGTTTTAACCAACCGAGTATAATAAAGAATGGAATAACAAAAGAAATCACCATGCATGCGATAGACCACATGCATGCAAAAGTTATTCCAAATGAATAATAAATAACGGAACCAGTCCCACAGAAACGCATGTAGATGTGATGTTCCAAATGTAATAATAAAGAATGGAACCAGTCCGGCGTAAAAAGCACAGCATGTGATATTCGGATATGTAATAATAAATAATGAAATAATGTAAGAATTTCACCAAGTATAGGTAGCTCACAGATACAAAAGTTATTCCAATGTAAAATAAATAATGGAATAATGAAGTTTTCTTCATGAATACAAAAGAAATAATACCCCTTACTTAGTAAAAGAAATCTGAATATAAGAGTAGGAAGTAAAGAAGTAATACTTTTCTATAGTTTCTCTATAATTTCTCTCTCTAGAGTTTTAGTGAATTCATAAGAAATAATGAAGGAATGAACTTCTATTTATAGAAGAATGGACTGCATAGTAACTAATTCATGAACGGTCCAGATTGATTTACTTTTAAACGGGTTTATCCATATAAAGTTTACTATTAAAACTTAAAGCAATCATGCATCGATTTACTATTATATCTTCAACCAATGGTCTGAAAAATTAGTACATCTCCTCATGGACTAATATTGTACCCAAAAATAATTTGGACCGAAAAGAAATATATTTTACGGGTGATCAATAGTACCCCGTGAATAGTAACTCGTGAATAGTAACTCTTGAATAGTAACTCATGAATAGTAACTCTCAGTAACTCACACAAAAGTGTCCCGAATACCCGATTGAACAATACCGAGTGACTTCTCACATAAGCATCAATAATCAATACCATCAGTGTACTACAATAACTATGCAACCACACATCACATCGCATTTTTTAACACGGTGTTTCAACAGCAGTTAATGGTAAAACTTCCGCCGTTATTTTCATAAAAGTATTTTTGTCGTTTTTCTATCCGACAATAATTCATTCATGGGGTCCACTAATGATTGTATCACTCGTCATACTGGATATTCCCCGACTAAAAGAATATTCCCCGACCAATCGAATATTATACAACCACTTGCTTACTTTGCAAAATTTGTAAATATTACCCATAGTTATAACATTACATCAAATCAATACCATAATATAAAAAAAAATTATTTCGAGAAAATTAAATCTTTATTCAAAAAATCTGAGGTCTCACAATATATGTTCCTCGTCATTAGTACTTCATGTTGGGACCATGAGACCAACAAAACAATTACCAGAACCTAGAGTTTATCTAGCCTTAAAGTGGGTACTCGAGACTGCCTGGGTTTCTGGATAACCCAGAAAACCCAGGAGCCCTCTGACAACATATTTAGAGACTTAGATCTCCTGGTTGTGAAGTGTTATGACCAAAATGATATTTGGATATTGTAGTATTGCATATATGCTACAATATCAAAGTCTTAAATTATCCGTAATCAGATTTGAATCGAGAATTAAAAAGTGGGTCAAACTAGACCTTGCTAAGCCCGATCGTCGGTGTTCTTGAAGCCAAAAACACCTACAGCGACAGAGAAGCGTCGATATAGGCTATAACGACGGACGTAATTAATTTTAATTGCTGATTTTTCAAAAATTAATTTAAAATAGAAAATAAATTCTAAAATTACAAAAATTATTTTAAAAATTATTTTAAATTATGAAAAATAACTTTTAATAATTTCAGATATTTTTAATTAATATTTATATTTATTTGAATATTAATGATATTTAATTTATTTAATTAGTGTATTAATTATTAAATAAATTAGAGAAAATGATTTTAATATTATAAAAATCATTTTAAATAAGAATAAAGATTTTAAAATATTTTGAGTTATAAAATGTAACTTTTAATATTTTTGAGTAATTTTCATTAGTAATTTAATATTAATGATAATAGATTTATTTAATTATTATTTTAAATAAATGAATTAAAATGGTTTTATTGATTTAAAAATCATTTAAAAGTGAGAAAAATGATTTAAAAATATTTGAAGTTATAATTAATGACTTTTAATATTTTGATAATAATTTCATTAATATTTAAATATTAATGGTGATGATTTAAAATGATTTTATTATTTTAAAAATCATTTAAGTAGAATATTGATGATTTAAAAATATTTTAAGTTATTAACAATAACTTTAATATATTGACAAGTATGTCATTAATATTTCAATATTACTAAATATTAATGATAATGGAATTAATTAGTATTTAAATCATTTAAAAATGATTTCACTGTTTGAAAAATTATTATAAATTATAATAATTGTTTATAAATTATTAAAAGCTTCCAAAAAATATTATAAATGATATATGGCTTATCTAAAATAATATTGAAGCTTTGAGACCGAGTTTAAGTGACAAGCAATGTGTGAATTATCGGATAGGGTGACCAGTACACCAAAATGAGACCGAAGTCCAACCAGACCGAACTAGTTAGCCTTGATAAGTGTTTATATAGGTTATAAACACTGATATGACTATGTGGTAATGTGACTAGGAGAAGTATTGACTCTAAATTATAGTATTGTATGTTGTGATTTATTGTGCTAATTGTAAGACCAATATTGTTCGTATAGGTCTTTTAGACGAAGATAAGTATATTGTGTAGCATTAATCAACGCAGAAGACAAGTTTCCTAACTCAACCTTGAGTTATATCTGTTTAAATACTATGGTGGTTAATTATTGTTGATTAGACCACGTCCAATAATTTATTGTTGATTATTCGTAGTTAGTGCATGTTTAATAATTCAAATTGAATTAGTGATTCTGAGAATATACTTCGAGAATAACTATTGTTAGATATTTACATCTGTACAAGCTATTAGTGATTGTAAATAGTACTATAATCAAATTCTATCTATTGTTAAATCGTGTTGAGAAATGTCTTAACTAATTGTTTTGGCTAGACAAACATTTGTTAGAACTTGATAGGTTCAAGAAGAGAAGAGAAGAGAATTCAATTATTATTGATAGATCGATGCCAATTATTTCAGCTAGATCAAAAAAGAAAACTTGATAGGTTTTAGAAGAGAAAAGAAGTGATTAGATATTGAAATCATTGTATTTCGTTGTTAAATCAATTTCTGATTCAAAAATTGAGAAGAACAACCTTTTATATAAAGGGAACATTTTAGGTCCTATATTCGGCCATTGCACATTTTTATGTATTATGCATAATATAGGGTATAATGAAGCTGATCACTTTATATACTTGTAGAGGGGTATAATTTAATCTTTATGGTTATCTGATACACCTGGGTATATTAAAGTAAATCTTTGATAGTTACTCGAGAAGAGAAGTTCAAGATCCTTTGTAATCACTCAACATAAATTCTGGGAAAATATTTCCATCTTGTTATTTGGGTATATCAATGTAAATCTTTGATAGTTACTCGAGAATAAAATTTCAATATCATTTAAGGTCATTCAGTATAAACTCTAGAGAATATTTCTAAATTATTATTCATTAGAATATCGTAGAAACTTTGAAAGTGTTGTACTCTTTCATTATCAAATTATTATGTTGCATAGATGGCGAGAAGACTTGTTAGTAATTAGAGATTTGTTCAGCTATTTCAAAGTTCCCCGAACTTTGGTGTCATTCTATCCAAATAGATAATCCGATGTTTTAATTCTTATACATTCATTGTATATCTTAACTTGCGGGGCAATTTGTTGCTCACCCTTGCTAAATAACATTTTTCAGCTAGGGACGAAGTGGCAGGAGATGCTGTGAAGAACAAAGACAAAGGCATAGTGATTAATTAGTTATAAATAACATTATTATTATGTTATGTTTGTTAACCCTTTTTGTATATCTAAAGGGTATGTTTGTAATGTTAAGGTTAGATGACCTGGGACTAATGTATTAATAATCTCTGTTAATGACTTATGTATTACTATTTCTATATGAATGGGTAGTTAGATGTTATTATATTGTGAATCATGAGCACCAAACTCAGGGGTCCGGTAACCCGGATTTGGGGGTGTCACAGGTTGGTATCAAAGCTGTAGGTTATAAACTTTAAGTGGGGTGGGGGAAAACCCTAGGATTATAACCATAAGCGAGATAGAGAAAACTCATTTAGAGTATTAAGTGAGGGATTGCCGAAGCGTATCGATAGTGAGATATTTGGACACATAATGTGAGATGTTTGTACTAACGATATACTAATCAAGTTATTTAAACTGATTGTAGGATGTCTGGAGAAGATGAAATGAGTACGGAGATGCTAGCGGCTGTAGCACAAATGCCAGTAGCCGAGGTGCCAGTGCAAAGCGAGTCAGTTGAGAAAGTGGGAGAAGATGAACCTATGGTCAATCTGTGGAGTGATCACGATGATTATATGATGAGGAGGCAGAATTCGAGCAAGCTAATGTGGAGAAAGGGAATAAGACCAAAGTTGGAGAGAGAGATCACAAATCTGCAGAAGTTCAAGAACTCCGAGGTAAAGTGTTTCTCTTGGAGGAGTTATTGAAGACGGAGCGCGAGTTATGCGAAATGACTGAAGAACGGAACGAGCTGAAGGCGCAGGTGGAAAGGATGAAGACTAAAGGTGGTGGATCGTCTGAAGGAACAATCAAGCGAAAGAAAGGCTAGAAAAAGAGAAAGAGGGACAACGACAACCCTAATTCTAAAAATTCAAACCCGAAGAAGAAGCAAGTCTGTAGCAAGTGTGGAAAGACTCACGCGGGAGGATGCATGATGTGGAAGAACGTGTGATTCAACTGCAAGCAAGAAGGACATATTTCCATACATTATCCTAAGCCGAATATGAGGAAGTGTTTTTCATGTGGGAGAACGGGTCACAGATTCAACAAGTGTCCCATTAAGAAGAAGACCGGAGAAGGGAGTGGACGGTAGATAGCTTAAGTATAAGTAGTAATATCTTTTGATAGTAAAAGTGATATTAACGGTTGTAATATTGAGAACGGTGTGTAAGCATATATAAATATAAATATGTTTGTATGAATGAAATCTTTATTTTCTATATGAATATGAGATTAAGATTTATTTGTGTGTTCTTAAAACTCGTACTTATGGTAAATGAATGACTCATAATTATATAAAATGTTTTGAACCCCTCAGCGAATGGATGCCAAATGTCTGACTAGGATAAGTTCATACACTCATATAATTGTGGCAAGTTCCTGAACTCATAAGTGTGGTAAGTTTGACGAACTGGTAATAGCTATGTGAAAAAAATGGAAAAAAATGATAACTTTTTGTGTAAAGTTGGAGAATTACAACCTTTTGTGTAAAGTTATGTTGTTAATCCTGATTTATTTAAAAAGGGGATAGTAATATATGTTAAGTACTAAATATACTATGTGCTATTTGAATAAATAAGTGAATATATGAGAATTATGTGTTAAATTCTTATTGTAATTAAGAATTTGTGTAGAGAAAGAGAATTCATGTAATATTTTTATTTAAATCAGATTATGTCGCCTAAATGACAAAATCAAAATCAAAGAGTAGAGCAATCAGTGAATAATGAAGGAGGTCAAGCTAACCCAATGCAAAACTTTGCAAATATGATAGCCAAAGCTATAGGGAATAGAGCGCCAGCAGCAAGAGAAAGAAATCAACCAGCTGATAGATTGTCTAATTTCAAGGACTTTAAAGCGATAGGACCGCAAGAATTCAAGGGAACCACGGATCCAATTGAAGCCCAAACTTGGGTAAAAGAGATGGAGAAAGCATTCATCATTGCGCGTATGGCAGAAGAGCAAAAGATAACTTTTGCAACATATATGATGAAAGGAGAAACCAATTACTGGTGGGAGACTAATCAAGCGAGAGCTGGTACAGCTGTGGTGACTTGGACAAGATTCAAGGAGTTGTTCTTTGTGAACTACTTTTCGCCGAGTATGCAGTCGAGGATGGAAGTTAAATTTTAGAACTGAAGCAGGAGAATATGTCGATTTCTGAATATGCTGCAAAATTCAACGAGTTGGCGAGATTTTCACCTCATCAGGTGGACACAGAAGCGAGAAAAGAGAGAAGATTTAAGAATGGGCTGAAGCCGGGGATATTCAACAAGGTAGTAGTATTACAGATTAATACCTTTGCGGTTTTAATGGAAAAAACGTTAATTGCTGAAGGAGGGAGCGAAGCTGCATCTCGATTTCACCAAGAGAAGAAGAAGAAGACAAATGATGGAGGAAGCAGTGGTGGAAGTAATCCAAATAAGAGAAAGTGGAGCGATAATACCTAGTCGGGTAATAAGACAGAAGGGAATAAGAAAAGAGGGGAGCCATGTGCTACCTGTAAGACCGAAACATTTATGAATAAAGATGAATTTTCCTATAAATATCAATTTTGAATAATTATGGTGTGGATTTGTTATAATATTATAGTTGTGGGTAAAATTTATAAATTTGGCAAAGTAAGCAAGTTGTTATATAATATTTGATTGGTCGGGGAATATTCGTTTTAACAGGGAATATTCGTACGACGGCATAATCATTGGTGGACCCCATAACGTAATTATTATCGGAATGAGAAAACGACAGAAATATCTTTTTATAAAAATAACGGTGGAAGTTTATCGTTAAACTGTTGAAATAACCGGTGTTAAAAGTACAGTAATATGCGTGGTTGCATAGTAGTACACAGTATTGATTATTGATGCTTACGTGAGAAGTCACTCAGTTATACTCAATTATTACTACTGAGAATTGGCCGCATCATATCTCTCGTATTATTGATTCAATTATTGTCATAGTATCATTTGCATAATATTTTATATTATTAAATCAATAATTGAGATGACAAAGTTATTAATATTATTATTTACAATATTGACGATGTTTAGAAGTTCTATCAAGGAGAGGTTTGGTCACCCCCTCTTTCTTGGGAACGACCTGGTTGTTAAATATTGTTAATTATAATAATGATGATAAATGTTGTTAAAAATATTAAGGTGATTTTTATGAAGTATTTGTTGTAAATATTGGCGTATTATTTGGACCCCCATTTACCTATTTTTTAAAATAATCGATAGAAAGTTTTTCAATATATTTATATATATGTATTATACATATATATATATATATATATAATATGTCAGTACCAACCCACCACCATCAAATAATAACACCACACACACATGGCCCACACACTTTAATATATATATATATATATATATATATATATATATATATATATATATATATAACCCTTACTCTAGTAATCAATATATATATATATATATATATAATTAATGTTTTGTTGGGGGGGGGGGATCACGGGTTCATGAAAATGAATGGAATGGTAAGAAATTGTCACTGAGGTTATTATTATTATTATTATTATAATAAGTTTTGTTTTTTTATGAAAAATAGAATATATTATATTTTATAGAATATTATATTATTAATTCGAAGAAAGAAAAAAAAGAAGCGTCTGAAGTTCATTCCGTCCGTGATCCTGCACATTATTCGTCCGAAATTACTGTGCGTCTGTGAATAAATTCTAAATAGTATCATTTCCATTCTCATATAAATAGGATGTTTTGTTAGAATTGAAAATCACACCAGAATCAGAGAATTCTTCTTCTATAATATTGAGCGTATCTCTTTAGAGTTTAAGAAAGCTTTGAGCGTAGAAAACAGTGCAAATTTTCTTCAAGAATATCTCCGCTATACCACTTGGAATACTCTTCTTTTCAAGGCAAGGGATGTTATTTTTGTTCCATATTCAGATGAAATAATATTTTCTTTCATACTCTGTAGTATGTAAGTAATATTATTTCATTTTAGATTCTGAATTCTATACTTGTTTTGTTAAAATTTTGGCTTCTATACTCCATGAAATTAGTAGAATATCCTTGATATTTGCGCTTCATCCAGTATCTTTTCATGAAAATATTATTCTGAGCATTCTTGATAAGTTTTAACTTTTTCATGCCGGAGTACTATTCAAGTGTTACTATTCATGAGTTAATATTCATGAAATACTATTCATGGGGTACTATTCACTCGAGTACTATTCAGCCGGGGTACTATTCATGAGAAAAATTGATTCGTTTTTGGTCCAAATCATTTTTGGTACAATATTATTCTTGAATTTTACTCCACGAAGCAGTATCATGTTGACAATTTGGACATTATTGAATTCTGGATAAATTAAATTATAAATATTTAAAAATTTATCATTTGCTTTCTTTTAATTGAATTCTTATATCATTGTCATCATCCTCATGCTTATATTGTTATGAAAGTCATCTTTGGCCGTAGTGCATAGATGGACTTGATATGATTATGACCAAGGACTATTCGGTATAATCATGACCGTAATATTACAAATGATGTGGTAAAAGTCCTCATTGGCCCGTAGTGCATTGATGGACAGTTGTTGGCATGATCCTGACCATTGATGAATACACGGATATCCTTGGCCCGTAGTGCATGGATAATGTGTGGTCATGATACTAAAGAATATCCTTGGCCGTAGTGCAGGGGTGATTCGATGATGTGGATTATTTATTAAGCTGAGTCTCAGTGATAAAAGTGATAAAAAAAAACTTTTGTAAATCATAAAAGATAGTAGATATCATGTTCTACTTGACTCTTCTAATGGATTGCTTGTTCCGCTGCAGTTAAACTTGATGTTTGTTATATTTTATCAGTTTAACACTGTTGAAGGCTAACGATAAATTATTCTGTATTATCTTAGTCATAATATTTTTTACTGGGCTAGTTGAGCTCACCCTTTTGCTTTCATTGTTCTCTTCAGGAAATGAGAACATTGTCGGGGCTAGTCGGGGAATGGAGTGACGGTCCAGATGTTTTTATTAGTAGTTCTCACTATTCTATGAAATAGTGTGATAATAAATGTATTGATGACTCCATTTGAGTTTGAATACTGTCTAGAATAAAATATTAGTATTAAACTCTCAGTTTATGTTTTGTCGTATTTTACATGACAGTTGTATTTAAATTTTGTACCATGTATTTGGCGACTCGAGAATGGTAATGTATACCTATTTTGGGGGCGTCACACTACCTGTGGAAATAATCATTCAGGAGTATGTCTAAAGAAGAAAGGAGTTTGTTACAACTGCGGACAAGAGGGGCACATGTCGCCCAATTGTCCCAATCCGAAGAAGATACAAGGTTGCTTTGCGTGCGAATCGACTTATCATCTGGTTCGAAACTGTCCAAAGAGAAATGCGGAGAAGGAAAGTGGCAACAAAGGACCCGGTAGTGGAACCTTGGCGATTTGAGGACCTGCTCAGCCAGGAAGACCATCGGCCCGTGCATTTAACATGACGGTGCATGATGCAGTGGCTGCTCAGGAGGTCGCCACAGGTAATAATTTCGTTTAGAAATTTTAATTATGCGAGTAATATTGAGTTAAATAATTATTGTGAATTGTTTTCTTTTATAGATTCAAATCACATGTTAGAATTTGAGACACAAATGAAAATTATGTTTATAAAAATGAATTAATGATACAACTTTAAAAGATTGTAGGGAGTAAGGAAGCAGTGATTCCGAGGACGGAATCCTTTTAAGGATGAGTGAATGTGATAACCCGAGATTTCGAATAATCCAAATTTTACGTATAATTTTTTTTTAATTAATATTAATATTAATTATCAATATTGTGTCGTGTATCTGTGATTCGATTCTCGAGAAATAGTCACTTTGTGTATTGACTAAGAAAATAAGAGTAGAGTTGTGCTTAACGGAGAATAAAAACCCTAACCCTAAGTCCGGATAGGGATTCGATAGAAAATATAATTAAAATAATTATATAGGCGAGTGTGTGTGTGTACTATATGGTATTATTGATCAATGATTGATCGGGTATGGTACAATATTAGTAAACCCTAATAAGGGATTAGAAACCCTAATCTCAAGATTAGAAACCTTAATGCGTAGTTAGGAACCCTAATCAAAAGTCGAAAAACCCTAATTTTTAATTTGGGAATCCTAAAACCTAATCCTAATTAGTTAGCCCTAAAGTGATTAGTAAACTTTAATGTGTTTAGTAACCTATAATATAATTAGCAAACACTAATTATATTTTATAAATCTTGATTTTCTATTTTAAAACCCTAATTTAGAAAATCCTAGAAGTTAAAGGTTTAAAACCTAAGGGTTAGAACCTTAGGGTTAAACCCTAAGGGTTTGGACAATTACCAAGAGGCCATTAAAATTTCATGTTCAAAGTCCAAAATACCCTTTACTTAGATTTTTAATAAAAAGATTAGCAAATCTAGTGAGTCATCACTTAAGAGTTATCCCATGTGCTAGAAATAAGCTCAAATCTTATCCAAAGTGCCACCTAGCATACTTAGATTCATCGCACCTAATGATTTTAAAAGATTAAGAGAGAGAAAGATACTAAAGTTTGCTAAATTGCTATCTTACTCTCAACAAACTCTCTCTCTCTCTCTCCCAACCTCCGAATTTGCTAAGTGAATCAGTCACTAACCAAGCCTTTAGATCACCAAAATCACTTAAGGAGATCAAGGATCAAAGATTGGACAAGAGAGGTTAAACCCTAACTCACCATTTGATCTTGTATGCTAAGAAAATAATTATGTTTATGTGTTTAGATTCATGCTAGAAGATGTTTTATGATGATCTATAATAGATCCATAGCATCAAAGTGGGTAAAAATGAAGTTTTTCAAAAACTGTCCAAGAACACAAAAAGTGGTCTGACAAGCATATGTCAGTCGCTCTAGATCCTTCTGTGTTTAAAATTTTTCTTATGTTATGTTGTGAATCCATAGTCTGACATGAGGACTTTAATCTGGAAGTGGAATCACATCCATTCCATGTCTTGGTTGTAAGTTATTAACGTTCAAAACCCGTTGACCGAGCTTGACCAAGGAGTTTTTAGGTAACCCAAAAACTCATAAACCGAGTCTGACAAGAATTTGCAACGCCTTGATCTGTCATATGTTAGTTGTTATGATGTTTTGTTTGTAACAAATTTGTAGAGTATGGACTATAGATCCATGCCTTTAGATTCTTTAAACAATCAACAGATTGTAAGTAAGAGATGGTCAAAGTAGCCATCCGAGCCTGATTTGGAGTTTCTGGAAATCCCAGAAATCGTATGAACTATGTGTCTGACAAGGTTTGACCGAGCTGAATCTTGAGATTTTGATGTAGTTGGACAGAGCTATTTATGTATATATGTTCCTCGTCATGAGTACTACATGGTGGGACCATGAGACCAACAAAACAATTATCAGAACCTAGAGTTTATCGAGCCTTAAAGTGGGTACTCGAGACTGCCTGGGTTTCTGGGTAACCCAGAAAACCCAGGAGCCCTCTGACAACATATTTGAAGACTTAGATCTCCTAGTTGTGAAGTGTTATGACCAAAATAATATTTGTATATTGTAGTGTTTCATACATGCTACAATATCAAAGTCTTAAATTATCCAAAACGAATTTGAACTGAGAATTAAAGCTGGTCAAACCTAGACCCTTGCTAAGCCGACTATCAGTGTTCTTGAAGCCAAGAACACCTACAGCGACAAAAAAGCGTCGTTATAGGCTTTAGCGACGGACGTAATTAATTTTAATATCTGATTTTGCGAATATAATGAAGATGATAACTTTATATACTTGCAGAGGGGTATAATTTAATCTTTATGGTTATCTGATACACCTGGGTATATCAAAGTAAATTTTTGTTAGTTACTCGAGAAGAGAAGTTCAAGATCCTTTGTGATCACTCAGCATAAATTCTGGGAAATATTTCCTTCTTGTTAATTGGGTATATCAAAGTAAATCTTTAATAGTTACTCGAGAATAAAATTTCAATATCATTTAAGGTCATTTAGTATAATCTCTAGAGAATATTTCTAAATTGTTATTCATTAAATATCGTAGAAACTTTAAAAGCGTTGTACTCTTTCATTATCAAATTTTTGTGTTACATAGATGGCGAGAAGACTTGTTAGTAATTAGAGATTTGTTCAGCTATTTCAAATTTCCCCGAACTTTGGTGTCATTCTATCCAAATATATAGTCTGATGTTCTAATTCGTATGCATTCATTGTATATCTTAACTTGCGGGGCAATTTGTTGCTCACCCTTGCTAAATAACATTTTTCAGCTAGGGACGAAGTGGCCGGAGGTGCTGTGAAGAATAAAGGCAAAGGCATAGTGATTAATTAGTTATGAATAACATTATTATTATGTTATGTTTTTTAACCCTTTTCGTATATCTAAAGGGTATGTTTGTAATGTTAAGGTTAGATGACCTGGGACTAATGTATTAACAATCTCTGTTAATGACTTATGTATTACTATTTCTATATGAATGGGTAGTTAGATGTTATTATATTGTGAATCGTGAGCACCAAACTCCGGGGTCCGGTAACCCGATTTGTGGGTGTCACATACCTCACAACGCATATATACTATCTTCTATGATTTAAAAATTAATTATCAATATTTTATCGTTATAACACAGCTCAAAAAATAATCCACATCATCGAATTATCCATGCACTACGGGCCAAGGATATTCGTTAGTATCACATTCACGAATTATCCATGCACTACGGGCCAAGAATATTCGTTATTATCACCAATGGTCATGGTCATGCCAACAACTGTCCATCAATGCACTACGGGCCAATGAGGACTTTTACCACATCATTTGTAAAATTACAGGTCATGATTATACCGATACATAATTCCTGATCATAATCATACCAATCAACAGTCCATCTATGCACTACGGGCCAAAGATGACTTTCATCACAATATAAACATGAGGATGATGACAATGATATAAACATAAATCAAACGAATTCAAGGATAAATATTAAAAAAAAATTAATTTATCCAGAGTTTAAAAATATCCAAATTGTCAACATGATAACTGCTTTGTGGAGTAAAATTCAAGAATAATATTAATGTATCAAAAATAATTTGGATAGAAAAAAATCAATTTTTGTTGTGAATAGTACCCCAGGTGAATAGTACACGAGTGAATAGTACCCCGACATGAAAAGATCAAAAATTTAATAAGAATGTTCAGAAGAATATTTTCATGAAAAGATACTAGATGAAGCACAAATTTCAAGGATATTCTACTAATTTCAAGGAGTATAGAAACAATACTTAACAAAATGAGTGTACAATTAGAAATATAAAACGAAATAATATTACTTACATACTACAGAGTATGGAAGAAAATATTATTTCTTACGAATATTAAAGAAAAATAATATCCCTTACGACTGTTGAACGAAAATAATATTCCTTACGAATATTAAACAAAAATAATATTCCTTACGAATATTGAATGAAAATAATATTCCTTACAAATATTGAACGAATATAAAATTCCTTACGAATACGAAAAATAATATCGTAAGCGAATATGAAATAAATAATACCCCTTACCTTAAAAGGAGAGTATTCTGACTGGTATATCGAAGATATTCTTGAAGAAAACTTGCACTATTTTCTAAACTCAAAGATTCCTTAAACTCTAAAGAAATATGCTCAATATTATAGAAGAAGAATTCTCTGATTCTGGTATAATTTTCATTTCTAAACTGAACATCCTATTTATAGGAGAATGGTAGGGTACTATTTAGGAAATAATCACAGACTGCACAGTAACCATATTCACGCGCGCCGAATTCGGCTGAATTTTTTTTATTTTACTATGTTGCACTATGCACACACTATGCAGTACTATGCAATAAAATATAATATATTCTATTTTATATAAAAAATAAAATTTATATAATATATATTTATGTATATATATATATACTCCCTCCTACCTATATATATATATATATATATATATATATATATATATATATATATATAATTTATATAATATATATGTACACATACACACATCATCATCCACCCACACACCCTCACACACACACACATTATATATATATATATATATATATATATATATATATATATATATATATATATATATATATATATATATATATATATATAACTTTCTATCGATGATTTTGAAAAATGAGTAAGTATGGGTCCATATAATAAGTCAAATTTACAACAAATACTTCATAAAAACCCCTCTATTTATCTCAATTCACTTGGCTTCACTAAACATATTTTTAATAATATTTTTTTTAACATTAATATTACAACTCACAATATTAACAATCAGATCATTCCCAGGAAAGAGGGGGCTTTCCGATAAGGACTTCTCCTTATTGGTGCGCAATTAGGTGACCAAATCTCTTACCTCGGCAAAACTTTCTAAACATTGTCAATAATGCAAATAATAATATGAATAACTTTGTCATCTCAACTATTGATTTAATCATATAAAATATTGTGCAGATGATACTGTGACAATAATTGAATCAATAATGTGAGATATTATATAGCAATTAATGTGGTAATAATTGAGTATAACTGAGTGACTTCTCACGTAAGCATCAATAATCAAAGATAATGTACAATACCGTTTGCTACTATGAAACCACGTGTATTACTATACCTCTATCACCGGGTATTTCAACAGTTAACGGTAAAAGTTTTGCCGTTATTTTTATGAAAAGTTATTTCTGTCACTTTCTAACTGCGACAGTAATTCCGTTATGGGGTCCAGCAATTATTGTCGTCGTACGAATATTCCCTGATAAAACGAATATTCCCTGACCAAACGAATATTTTTTGACAACTTGCTTACTTTGCAAAATTTGTAAATATTACCCACAACTATAACATTATATCAAAGGGCAAAGGGTCAAAAATACCGCTGATATTTACTCCGATATCCCACTTGCACCCTAAACTAATTTTTTTTCCAAAAGTACCCTTAACGTTACATTTTTTGGGTCGCCTGTGCCCCTGCCGTTAACAGAAGACAAACGGGGTTAAAATGTGATGACGTGACAAGCTTAAATATAAAATTAATTCTAAATAAAACAATATATATCATTTAATCAAAACAAAAAATACTAAAATAAAAAATAAAAAAAGCATAACATATTTACATTAGTATTTAGTATTATGATTTTAGTATTTTAATGATGTAATTTGAATTTTTTTTGTTTTGATTAATTAACAAAATAATTTGAATTTTAGTATTTTTAGTATTTTTAAATTTGATTTTTTTAGTAGTTTAGTATTTTTTTTAATTAGTATTTTAGTTTTTTTAATTAGTATTTGTTGTAAATATGTTATTTTTTGAATTTTAGTATTTTGATTAAATGATGTAAATATGTTATACAACTTATTTTATTTAATTAGTTGTTTTGATTAGTTAACACAATAATTTGAATTTTATTATTTTGATTAAATGATGTAAATATGTTATGCTTTTTTTATTTTGAATTTTACTATTTTTTGTTTTGATTAAATGATATATATTATTTTATTTAGAATATATTTTATAATTAAGTCTGCCACGTCATTACATTTTAACCCTGTTTGTCTTACATTTAATGAGAGGGCACCAAGCGACCCAAAAAATATAACGTTAAGGGTACTTTTGAAAACAAAATTAGTTTAGAGTACTAGTGGGACATCGGAGTAAACATCAGGGGGTTTTTTTGACCCTTTGCCCTTATATCAAATCCACACCTTATTATTCAAAAATAATATTTAGAGAAAATTAAATCTTTATTCATAAAAGTTGGGGTCTTACACCAATCTTTTGGACTAACAATTTTTAAAATTTGTACTGTTGAGAAAGACATATTATAACTGTGACGCTCCCAAAATAGGTATACATCACCCATCTTGAGTCGCCAAATACATGGTACAAAATTCAAATACAACTTAATTATACAACAGTCGTGTAAAATACGACATAATATAGCTGAGAGTTTAAACAAGAATATTGCCTTCAAGACAATATCCACTCTCAAATAGAGTCCTCATTACATTTATTGTCACACTATTTTATAGAATAGTGAGGACTACTAAAACAACCATCTGGACGGTCAATCTATTCCCCGACTCGTCCCAGTTATATTCTCATTTCCTGAAGAGAACAGTGAAAGAAAGGGTGAGCTCAACTAGCCCAGTAAAAAATTTTATGACTAAGATAATGCAGAATAAATTATCCTTAGCCTTCAACAGTATAACAATTGATAGAATATAATAGACAACAAGTTTTATATCAACAACTGCAGCAGAATAAGCAATCCATTAGAAGAGTCAAATAGAGCATAAAATCAACTATCTTCTATGATTTAAAAAGTTTTTCATCAACTTTATCACTGAGACTCAGCTTAATAAATAAAATCGAATCATCCCTGTACCACGGCCAAGGATATTCATGTAATCATCAATGGTCATGATTATACCGAATAATCCCTGGTCATAATCATACCAACAACTGTCCATTAATGAACTACAGGCCAATGAGGACTTTTACTACATCATTCGTAACATTACGGTCATGATAATACTGAATAATCCCTAGTCATAATCATACCAAGTCCATCTATGTCCGTAAGCCAAAGATGACTTTCAACACAATATAAGCATGAGGATGATGACAATAACATAATAAGTCAATAAAACACGTTCAAGATAAATTTTAAAGATTTATAATTTAATTTATACAGAAATCAATAACGTTCAAATTGTCAACATCATACTGCTTTGTAGAGTAAAATTCAAGAATAATATTCATGTACCAAAAAATAATTTGGACAGAAAAGAATTATATTTTTCGGGTGAATCATATCCCGTGAATAGTACTTTGGGAATAGTATCCCATGAATAGTACCCCGACACAAAAAGTGTCCCGAATACCCGAGTGAATGATACTAGAGTGAATAGTAATCAGGTGAATAGTAACCCGTGAATAGTAACTAGTGAATAGTACTCTGGCACGAAAAGTGCCCCGAATACCCGAGTAAATAATACTAGAGTGAATGATATTCCATGACGAGTACAAAAGAAATGATATCTCATACGAGTATAATAGAATATACGAAACTGCAAATGAATTTTCACCCGCCATGCGGTAATCCACGTAGACAGATCATTTCCACAATTTAATAAAGAATGAATACGAAGGGTCATTCACCATGCATGCGTAGTTCAGCGAGAAGCGAGTTATTCCAACGAATAATAAAGAATGGAATAATGAAGAATTCACGTGCATGCGGTAGGTCGCATGCATACATGTTATTCCAGCGAGAATAATAAAGAATGGAATAACAGAAGAATTCACCAAGCATGCGATAAACCGCACAGACATGTTATTCCAACAGAATAATAAAGAATGGAATAATAGAAGAATTCACCAGGCATACGATAGACCGCACAGACAGGTTATTCCAACAGAATAATAAAGAATGGAATAACAACCCTTACGAGTATTGAAAGAAAATAACTCTCTTCATGAATACAAAAGAAATAATACCCCTTACCTTAGAAGAAACTGGATACTGGAATAGTGAGGTAGCAGACTTCTCTTCTTCTTTCTCTCTATAATTTCTCTCTATAATAATTGCTCTTATGAGACTTACTAAATTGGTGAGAAATGAAGAAAGAATGAGCTTCTATTTATAGGAAAATATAGTTTCGATAATTGCACGTTTTGGGGCTTGAAATATTATAGTATAATACCTTCCTCTTTTTATTCATTTTTAATTTAGTCCTGCAAGTATTATCAAACTTGCACCACCTCCCCTAATAGTAAATCATGTGAACCAATAGTAAATCATGTGACTCAATAGTTCTTATCATGTGAAGAAACAATTACAGTATAGTACCTTCATCTATACCTCCATTTTTAATTTAGTCATGCAAGTATTATCAATCTTGCACCAATTCCCCTAATAGTAAATCATGTGAATCAATAGTACACACATGTGAATACATAGTTATAAGCATGTGAATTAATAGCAATTAATTGCTCATTTATCCGGTGAATTATCCGATTTATCAATATAACCTCCAGACATCAATTATTATCGAAATAAATGTCGATTTCCACTAACACTAATAATTCCAACACAATGGAACTATCAATTTCATCTTTAATCAACACGAACTTATTCATCATTAATATTATAACTCATAATATTTAACAACCAGGTCGTTCTCAGGAAAGAGGGGGCTTTTCGATAAGGATTTATCCTTATTGGCGCGCAATTAGGTCACCAAACCTCTCATTGACAGAACTTCTAGACATTGTCAATATTGCAAATAATAATATGAATAACTTTGTCATCCCAATTATTTATTTAATAATATATATTATGCAGATGATACTATGACAATAATTGAATCAATAATATGAGAGAGATATGCAAAGAATTACTATAGCAATAATTGAGTATAAGCGAGTGACTTCTTCACGTAAGCATCAATAATCAATATCGTGTATTGCTACTATGCAACCACGCCAGACATCGTATTTTTATTCTTAGGGTAGTTCAACAGTTTTAACGTTAACACTTTCACCGTTATTTTTATAAAAAGATAATTATGTCGTTTTATAATTACGACAATACTTCCGTTGTGGGGTCCACCAATGATTGTGCCGTGGTACGGATATTCCCCGACAAAAAGAATATTCTCCGACCAAACGAATATTTTATAACAACTTACTTACTTTGCAAAAAATTTCAAATATCACCCTTAACTTTAACCTTTTATCAATTTAAGCATTTACAAAATAAAATAATAATTATAAGAAAATTGAATAATTTCATTTCATAAAATTCGGGGTCATACAATAACGATCCCTTTGTTTATGAGAGATCTTAACAAAACCAGTTTCTATTAAGATGTGCTCCAAAAATTCTCTAGTTTTAGGGAGGACTGTAGGAAGATCATGAGAATAAGAAAGATATAGTTATCAGAGCCGGCCCTAGGCAAGGGCCACCAAGGCAACCGCTCAGGGCCCATAGTTAAGAGGGGCCCAATTTTTTTTATAAGTTTATGTATTTATGTGTATAAAAAAATAAAATAATAAAAAGATTAGCGATATTATGCATTAAAAATGATATGTTAGAAAACATTAAATATGATAGTATAATTGATGATTTTGCATCTAAAAGTGCAACAAGAAGACATTTTAAATGATGTTTTGTGGTTTAGATTTCATTGGGCAAAACTAAAGAAATACCCACTGTAGTTGGTAGGTTTTACTGATTACACCATTGAACTTTTAGTTTTTCAAATTACACCACTAAACTAATTATTATTTTGAAATTAGGTCATTCCGTTAAAAAAAAATAAACGAACGTTAATTTTTTATCTACAAAACTAATGAATTACTCACTGTAGTTGGCACATTTTACTGATTACACCATTGAACTTTTAATTTTTCAAATTACCCCATCAAACTAATTAAAATAATTATTTTAAATATTTTTAAAATTATTATTATTTTAAGTAAAAAATATTAGAAACTTTTTTTCTTCATAAAATGAGTAGAGTTTCATAAAATATAGATTCTAAAAAATTAAAGTGATTTTAAATTAAATTAATATTTACTTAATTTTTTAATGAATGACCAATTCTTAATATTAGATTATTTTTTTAAAACTAAAATAGAAATTAAAATAAAAAAAAAAGAATGAGATAAATAAAATATTGATTCAATTTTTCAAAAAAATAAATTAATAATTTTTATAAATAAATATTATTTTCAAGAAAAAATTGGAAAATTCTTCATACTTTAAAAAATGAGTAAACTTTTATAAAGCATAGATTCAAAAAAATAAACTTTATTTTCAAAAAGAAAAAAAGATTTTTTTTAAAATCGAGAAGGTTTCATAAAACTTTACTTTTTTTTAAATTTATATTTTATGAAAGTTTACTCATTTTATGGAAAAAAAATTAAAGTTTCTAATATTTTTTTACTGAAAATAATAATTATTTTTAAAAATATTTAAAACAATCATTTTTAATTAGTTTAATGGGGTAATTTGAAAAATTAAAAGTTCAATGGTGTAATCAATAAAACTTGCCAACTACTGTGGGTATTTCATTAGTTTTACCGATTTCATTGATATTTTTATTTTGTAGGTACATGTGATGGTTCTTTGCTTCGATGACATTTTAAAGTGTTTTCCTTATCTTTTGTAAATTCTTATAATTTTAATAAAAATAATTTGTTGATAATTTATTTATTTATTTATTTATTTAATTTTTATAAAGGAGCACATTTGAATTTTTTTGCCCTGGGCCTTAGAAAACCCAGGACCAGCTCTGATAGTTATGCAACAACTACTGGAGATCTTACCGATCAATATCTTCGATTACTACAATCTCTTTTAGGATTTTATCAGAGGATCATCAGAAACTTTTAGTTCTAGTTTTTTCCCCCTGACATGGTGCTTCATAGGAACTCAAGCTTATCCTTTAAGAACTTCTTTGCTTCTTTTTAAAGTTGGGTTTGGAACACGTTTTGGCAACCTGTCGATAAAAAGAACACAAACATTAGGAGTATTATGTAAAAATTCTCTTGTTAAGAAGTTAGGAAAAAATTTTATTCTCCTTTAATAAATTTTATATCAAAATCAAATACAACTAGTAACGATTGCCACCGGACAAATATTTGTTTTGACGCAATGTTTTAACATATTTTTCTAGGACTTCTTTTGCAGATTTACAATAAATTCTAAGGGTAAATCTCCAGTTTAAGATATCTTCCTGAAATTTGGAAACACATAAAACTATTGAAAGAATTTCCCTTTTTATGGTTGAATAGTTTTTTTGTGTAGGATTTCACACCTCCGAAGAAAATCTAATTAAGATTTATTTATTATTTTGAATATGTTTAAGATTTCCTCCATAACCTATATCTTAAGCATCAATTTCAATAATTTTCTTTGCTTCAGGATCATGAAGGTAAAAATAAGGTAATGATTTAGCTTTTAGCTTGATTTTTTCACTACTTTAGTGCATTCATCCGTCCAGGAGATTGGCTTTTTATTAAGCGTGAAAGTAGAGTATCGTTCTGATGAGGAATTATTTAATAAAAATTACCAATTACTAATTCTTAACCAAACTAATTTTATTTAAACAATCAATTTAATGTTGTGAATTAAAATATATAATTAAACTACTACTACTACCACCACTAGTTGAAAATTAGGTTATGGAGATTTAAGATCACAATTTTACTTATTGTTTCACTTCTATTAAGAAACTTCTTATTAATTATGCTCACTATTCTGGATTGTTAATCAGGAACTTATTAGTATTTATAACCACCTTCCGATGCATCACAAAGATATTAATGCAAATCCATAGTTGATAGAATTGAATCAAATGCCCTAATTAACTAATTCACTTTATTCCTATGTGAATTACAATTAAAGAGGATTTAAAGCACATGTTCCCTATCAGATTACATGTGGCGTAAAGGCATATCCCTATCCTAAACAAAAATCATTAATTCCATCACCATGCAGAAAACACAATCACATACTATTTTGATCAGATCTAAATCTATATTTCATCTCCCGAATTTATATAAATTATCATGGTAATTGTTAGCAAGATAATTAAACAATTATACGTAATCATAATAGACAATCCATAAAATAGATCACAGTAATTAACAGAGAAGCATACTAAAATAAGCTACACAATAAGATCCGTTGCAATCTTAAACAAGAATTTAGCTCATAAAAATTGGATTAAAATCAAGAATCCACAACTAAATAGATATTAAAAGACAAGAATAGAATTAGAGGAAATAATGGAATCTGTTGTCTGCAAATCTGATACTCCCCTCTTGCTCATGCTCTTGATCTTCAATGATCTCCAAGTTTGGTTTATTCTCCAACAATCCAATATAAACTAGGGTTTATGTTCTAATCTAATAGAGTATTTTTCTTTAATCTAATCGATCTAATCTCCCCCTATTCTATGTCTCACATCATGTATTTATAGATTACAAGTCCAATTTTTTGCTTAGGAGCAAACCCAATCCAATTTGGAGTAAAAAAAGTATCAAAATTCGGCCGACCCCAATAGCTATTTGCTCATGGTATTCAACACGCTTTGCTTTAGCTCCACAGTATTTGAAATGGCCTAGGTTTAGGCGCCCGTGACTGGGGAGGTTTTTTGGAATTTTTTTCTCTAACATCCTTTGGAAAAATGGCCATAACGTCTTCGTTCCAACTCCGATTTTGATGGTTTAAGATGTTCCGGAAAGAGGAGACGTAGATCTAAAACTTTTATTCTTTGTGTTTTTTGAAATAACGGTTGGAGAAATGCTGAAATTGGTCATGAAGTGGCTGCTATGTAAATGACAAGTCGAAAATGCGAATCTAGCAACCCCAAACGTCGATCCAAGTAAATTTTGTCCCAATTTCTACAAAACAACGTAAAACATGCATAAGCAAACACAAATACTTAAAAACTTCAAAAAGATTAAGCTCAAACGCACTCAATTAATGGGTATAAAACTCACTCATCAAATACCTCCAAACTTACACATTTGCTTATCCTCAAGAAAAAACACAAAAGAACTAAAAATAAACAAACTAACTCAACTACATGAAGGCATATGCATGATCTACTTCCTAATATACCTACGAATACAACAATAAATCAGTATGATATATAGCAACAAGCCTCAAAGATACCAATGATACTCACATAATATATCCAATTATGTCAAAATCCATAACTCTAACTAGTTAGTCGATCCAAATATGTCATCACCCATGTTGTAGGTGTGTGCTTGTTAACCATTCTAACCAACCACAGATCCAGATAATCACATAACAAACTTCTTAGAAGGAAAATTTTTAGTTCCAATTTAATTAATTTTTTGAACATGACAACTCCGATTAAAACTAAGCAATTATCAAGTCTAAGGGTTATACTTTTATTCAACCACGAGGGCATTTTTTCCCTTTCTCGTGTTTTATTCATTTTTTATTTTTCTCATTGCTGTGCAATATCTTATTCCCTTAGGCTTTTCAATGCTACCTTAATGAGCTTTTGACCAACAACTCCCAAGTCATTAAGGCCTTAGGGAGCTAGGTGTAGAGACATCCCCTCGGGCGTACTTACTCAAGTAACAAAGGCCACAAAACTAAACTAGCCACGGTGTTTATTCATTTATTTCTTTTTCTGGATTTATTATTTTTTTTCTTTTCATCATTTTTTTCATTTTGTATATATATACCCCATAGATTCCCCCAAATTCAAGCTTTTAAGTCATTCCAACCTTTACCGCCAGTTTACTAATTTCCTTAAATTTTAACCAAGATTTTCCCTCAGAAACAAATAATGAAACCTTTGAACCAAGAACAGTTAAACTATAAGTGCTAACCGGTTACATAAGTTTCAGACAGGCTCAGATTATCATCATTATTAAAATTAGAACTCATCATCAATTATCAACACTGTTCAAGTTAACATGCAAAACCAATCTTATCATCGGTCGAGCTAAGACTACACCAACCGATCGCATAGATTCATGCAAAAAATACAATTATACTACATGAACAAATACTAATGCAACACATGTATGAATATGCAATTAACTACCATGTATTATATACAACCTAAAAAAACACAGAATGCTAACACATAAAAATAACGAACTACAATGCAAATAACTAACTATATGCAATACGACACTAAAATGCCCCCAAACTTAAACTAGACATTGTCCTCAATGGCTGAAATAAAAAAAAGTAAAGCAAAGGACTTCCCTAAAAATATAGCAATCTTCTACTTTGTCCACTAAGTTTGGAGAATATGCTAGGTACATGCAATAAATTGGGCACCTCACTTGAATTTGACTTGAATAACCTGTAAACCATGATAGAAACAATTTTATTAAATCCTAAATAAATGCAATTTCAAAGCTACTAATATAAAACCTAATAAAAACAAAAACTAAAAATTAAACTAAGGCTGCCTCCCAATAAGCGCTTGTTTTGTAGTCTCAGCCTGACTTCTTCAATTCTCTATCCAATTCCCCTACGAAAATTGAGGAACCCTCCATCCATCAGTAACAATGTCTCTTTTATGAGATTCCCAATTGTAATGGCCATTGAATTTAAGTCACCTAGCATTCTCTTTTTAGATAGGATCCCCATTAAATACGACAAATAACTAGGTGTTTTCCCCATTGTGTATGTGATCAGAGTGTAGCATGGATGTTTGTCAAACACAACAGGTTCTTCTTCTATCTTCCCTTTCTCATCACACCATGGCTCTAAAGTTGTACTAGCTCTCATATCACAAATAGCCTTGCATGTGACATGACTACCAATTGGGCACAGTCTTGCAAAATTGCCTGGATCCTTGAACTTTGATGGAGAAGGTACATGGGTCACTATCAAAATTGGCTCATCTTCATTGGAACTCAAAGTTAGATCTTCCTCGACTTCCTTTCCTTGGTCCCTAAGTGTCTCCACTCTTTCAACATCTATATCATTTGGCACATCCGATTGCTGATTTGGTTTGGGCTCGCCATTAGTCTTGGAATCCATGTCATAGGGCCAAGTGTATTGAGGACAAATGTTCAAAGCCTTGAATAGTTGTTCCGCAAAATTTTGACTCAATATCTCTTGATTAATCCTCCTTTCCTCACTTGAAGCTATGAAGTTGGACAGAATTTCCTCCAAATTTAGATTTTCTTCCTGTTGTAGTGGAGGTAGACACGAGAACTCTTGTGAGTATGTTGGATTTGGAGCATAAAATTGATCTTGAAACGTATGGCTCCATGAAAAATTTGGGTGATACCCCTGATCCTGATAATAGTAGTTGGGATAAGCATAATTGTTGGGGTAAACACCGCCATACGGTACCGGCTCAAAACTGGTGGTACATTGATGACTCAGATGATTATCAGCACAATAATCACAAGTTATCGCTACACTTTAACGACGTTGTGCTGCAAAAGCATCTAAGCTCCTTGAAAGTGTCTCAATTTGTGCTGATAATGCAGAAAGTGTCACGGGTCTATCAATCCCTGTAACGAATGATTTGTTTGAGTTGTGATTCTGGGGACAGAATCCTTGTAATGAGGAAAGGATGTAACAATCCAGAATTTTATTTTAAATAGTAATTCAAAATATTTATTGAGTTATATAAATATTTTAATTTATGTGTTTATTGTTGAATAAATATTTGTTTAATTTGATTTGATTTGATTTGGTTAATTATTTTTTAAATAAATAATTAATGAGTTAAAGAAATTAATTATTATGAAATAATATTCTAATTTAATTAATAAATTAAATGAGAGAGTTGATAGGGAGTAAATGGATTATTATAATTTTTTAAATTTAATTTGGTAATAAAAGTGTGGCAAATAAATATGTTATAAATGGGTTATTAAATTAAATTAAAAGAGTTTAATTTAGTTTTACCAAACAAGGCTTAAGGATATTAAGTCTTTAATTTTAAAGGGTTTTGCTAAACAAAGCCTTATGGCTTTTGGATTTTGGATTTTTGAATTTTTAATAATATAAATAAAATATAAATAATATATATTAATTTTGGTAACCGCTGATTTAATAGGGTCATTAGTAGAACGTCGATTTTAGACGTTTAAAAATGTGTACGTTGGTTTTGTTTTATTTTACGTAAAATAACATATGGCTTAAGCCTAAGAAGGGAAAAGAGAAATTGTCAGAAAAGGTTACAGGGAATTTGAGAGACTAGAGAGAGTTTGAGAGGAGAAAAGGTCTGTGAAGTTGTAATTATCTGTGGTGAGCAAGGATTTCTCAAGCAATTGAATGTATTTTTCTATAATCTTAATATAAGTAAGTATATATGTTTTACAGCATAATTCCTAAGTTTATGTGTTCTTGAGTTGCACTGTAGTATAAAGTTCTTTACAAAATTGTCTGTAATCCAAGTTTCTTTATGATTGGTAATAAATTATGTGTGTGTTGTGATTGTATTGTTATAACTAGCATATATATATATATATATATATATATATATATATATATAAATATATATGATTGTATGCTAATTTACGTTCAAAGAGAAAGGAAATAGTTTTACAGTAAAAATATATGCATAAACATAACTAGTATGAGTATCAAGATTGATATTTGATTGTGAGCTAATTGTGAAATTGAACTTTGAATATATTAATTTGGTAAGAAACGAAGAGAATATAGTTAGAATGAACTAAGTTGGTGTATAATCGGGATTACAGTGTCAGTTTTGTCAAACAATGTCAAAAATGGAGTTTTGGTTTAAAACATGGCATTCAAGCTTTTAATTTTTCTAAAGTTGTTTGTTTAGATGTTTTAAATCAGTATATATATGATAGGTAATGTTTATGTGTAATTTATGAAAGTTATACATGATAAATTTGTAAGACCCCAACTTTTATGAATAAAGATGAATTTTCTATAAATATCATTTTTGAATATTAAGGAGTGAATGTGATATAATGTTATAGTTGTAGGTAATATTTATAAACTTTGCAAAGTACGCAAGTTGTTATATTATATTCGATTGGTCGGGGAATATTCGTTTTAACAGGGAATATTCGTACGATGACACAATCATTGGTGGACCCCATAGTGAAATTATTGTCGGAGTTAGAAAAGGACAAAAATATCTTTTTATAAAAATAACGGCGGAAGTTTTACCGTTGACTATTGAAATACCCGGTGATAAAAGTACAGTAATACGCGTGGTTGCATAGTAGCACACGGTATTGATTATCGATGCTTACGTTAGAAGTCATTCAGTTTTATTCAATTATTGCTACAGTAATTACTGCATAGTATCTCACGTTATTTGATTCAATTATTGTCAATATTTTATATATTATTAAATCAATAATTGAGATGACAAGTTATTCATATTATTATTTGCATAATTAACAATGTCTAGAAAGTTCTGTCGAGGAAAGGGGTTTAGTCATCTAATTGCGCGCCAATAGGGAGAAATCCTTTTCGGAAAGCCCCTTCTTTCCTGGGAACGATCTGGTTGTTAATATTACGAGTTATAATAATGATGAATAAATGTTGTTAAGATATTGAGGGGATTTTTATGAAGTATTTGTTATAAATTTTGATTATTATTTGGACCCCATTTATCCATTCTTCAAAATAATCGGTTGAAAGTTATTTAGTATATATATATAGGTGTGTGTGTGTGTGTGTTTGTGAAATTGTGATGGTGGGTGGAGTGAGGATGGCGTGGAAAGAAGGGTGTATATATAAATATATTATAATAAGTTATGTTTTTTATGAAAAATAGAATATATTATATTTTATTATGCATAGTGTCTGCATAGTGTTTGTATAGTAAAGTTTTACGAAATTAGATTTTTTAGGTGCCCGTGAAGTGAATTCGTTTGAGATTACTGTTGGTCTGTGATTCTTAAAAAATTCAAATAGTATCCTTCCATTCTCCTATAAATAGGATGCTTAGTTAGAATTGAAAATCACACTAGAATTAGAGAATTCTTCTTCTATAATATTGAGCGTATTTCTTTAGAGATTAAGAAAGTTTTGAACGTAGAAAACAGTTCAAGTTCTCTTCAAGGATATCCCCGCTATACCAGTTGGAATACTCTCCTTTTCAAGGTAAGAGATGTTATTTTTGTTCAATATTCGCTTGAAATAATATTTTCTTCCATACTCTGTAGTATATAAGTAATATTATTTCGTTTCGGATTTTGAATTCTATACTCGTTTTGTTAAAGTTTTGGCTTCTAAACTCCATGAAATTAGTAGAATATCCTTGATATTTGCGCTTCATCCAGTATCTTTTCATGGAAATATTATTCTGAGCATTCTTGATAAGTTTAAACTTTTTCATGTTGGAGTACTATTCACGGGATTACTATTCTCGAAGTACTATTCACGGGGTACTATTTACTCGAGTACTATTCATGGGGTACTATTTACTCGAGTACTATTCACCCGGGGTACTATTCATGATACAAAAAATTGATTCATTTTTGGTCCAAATTATTTTTTGTACAATATTATTCTTGAATTTTACTGCACAAAACAGTATCATGTTGATAATTTGGACGTTATTAATTTCTAGATAAATTAAAATATAAATCTTTAAAAATTTATCCTTGAACTTGTTTTATTTTATAAAAGAGGTTTTTTCAAACCCTTGTGCTCAATAGTAATTGAGACCTTTTACACTTCCATTTTATTAAGTGTTCGACTTGATTTATTTTATTTTCGAGATGCGAAGCATCTATAAGAAAAATAATGTACAAAATAATGTCGATTTCCTCGTGGGTATGAAAACCATCTGAGGAAATTCAGATATCTGTGAGAATAATTTACAAGTCGCCACAAATTTGAAAATGTCCATCACGAGAACCGAATCTAGATCTAATAAATTTGAATCTGTGATCACATGATTCCTAGGCTCACATGATACCGCAATTTGTATGAAAGCAGTAAGCAAGTATATATATAAAAGCTGTAAATATATATATATATACAGACATGATCAGCCACCACGAAGCACCTCAATGGGGGATCAAAAAATGTAAATAAAGCTGTAAAAGCCATCAACCTCCACGGAGGAAACTCCAGGCAGGACAAAACTTAAATAAAGCTGTAAAAGCGATCAACTGCCACGAAGTAAACTCCAGGCAGGACAAAACGTAAAGAAAGCTGTAAAAGCAATCAACCACCACGAAGTAAACTCCAGGTAGGACAAATATATATATATATATATATATATATATATATAAGCACGTAAACGCTCCGGATATAAAATCTGGGCTCATCGAATAAAAGTACGACACACAGTTAATATATATAAGTATATATATTAAAGCATTAAACGCTCAAACCAAGTCTACGCTCATCGAACAAAGTCGACTACAGTTCATATATATATATATATATATATATATATATATATATATATATATATATATATATATATAAGCAAATAAATGCTCCGCATCAAGTGCAGGCTCAATCGAGGCATAACTCGATAATGTTAGTCCAGTATATATAAATATATATATATATATATATGTATATATAAACTGAAATAAAACCATTCGATCAAAAAGGGCAAACACGCTGCAAATACGACTCTCAACGTGAAGAAGGTGTGTGCAAAGATGAAGAGAAAGGCTTTAAAGTGTGTGAGAAGGAAACTACAGATTGAATGCCAAGAAGACTTCTATATCTTTAAAGGGATGAACACTAGGCTCCCGCCTATACAAAAGTAGTTATATGTGAACTCACAAGTGTATAAAATGAGAAAGCACTCAGTATAGAGAGAGTACGGAGTAAATTTGACAGGGCTTCCTCGCCTTTCTTTTTTCTAAAATGGCCACCCCAAGCCCTTTATTTACTCTGGGCTAGGGCAGCAGGTGTACCGAGGCTACAGGTTGCCACAGGTTTCTATGGGTCTCAAAGCACGTGCACATAAACACGATAATGTCGACTCTAACTTTCGTAATTGCAATCCCGCATCGATCGAGGTATATAGGACCTATTTCGGTCCGCCGTTGTCGAGAGTTAAGCAATGGCATGGGATTAGAGGTTGTACGAAGTCAGGAAGATGGGACGGTGCCCTTCGGTCTTCAAGCTTCAAATTCCACCCGTTACCCTGCGTAATAGTCACTCGGGATTGGTTTTCCTTGATTCTTGTGGGACATTGTTGTGTAGAAATGTATGTATGAAATGTTGAGACGACGTGATGTGGCCTTAAAGTGGTGAGATGATGACTTTTCCCCTCACTGGGGTTATCGCCGGTTTGGGCTGGTAAAGCATACGTTACTCAGGGTTATCTCTGAGATTGGACTGCTGCAAGTGTTGAAGGTCCTTAGTGTCATCTCTGAGGTGTGCATGTTTCCCCAGGGTTATCTCTAGGTCATATACTGAGTGCCTCGATGTGAGTGCCAAGGTTGAAGCTGATTGCATGCATTTGAAACAAGCATTTCCGGAGTTATCACCGGAACTGCATTCCTTGGGGTTATCTCCAAGGTTGGTTGATGTTATTCCTAGTGTTGGGACTGAGACTGGATACCTCGGGGTTATCTCCGAGATTAATCGGTCTTCTCTGGTGGAATTTCCGGTATTGGATCTGCATGCCTCGGGGTTATCTCCAAGGTTGGAACGGTTACTCCTGGTGTGTGTTCCGGGGTTGAGATTGAACTTCCGGTAGTATCCAGACTGGATGTGAGCTGTCTTCCAGGGTTATCTCTGAAAAGACAAATCTGCATTCCTTTAATGTCAGTGACAGGTATGTAGAAAATTTTGAGTGTCTACAGATGCCCCTATTTATCATATTCATGCAATGTAATGCATGGGTAGGATAAAGAATCCTAGGCACTTAAAATGCAACATGATGCAAATGTATGATGCATGTGTGCGGGGTTGTTGCCCAAAGTCCTTAATCCTTGATACAGACTTGATTCCGAAGCGGTGCCTCTTATGTGTAAGAGATCTGTGGGGATAAAGCTTTGTCTGTTTGAAGATGTGTATAACATATTCCATCACCGATCCTCCATAATGATGCTGACCTTTCCTGGTTTGTATCGCCAGGATGGGTAAAGGTTCTGTTGGATTTATTACCAACAGCATATGCTGTCAGGGTTGCCTGACCTTCGTTGACGTATACTTCACCGATGTGTGAATCAACGGATGAAAACCCTGTGGGGTAGACTGTCAAGGCTGCTTGACCTTCCCTGACGTGTGAATCAATGGCTTGTATGCATTATGACCCCCGTCGGGGATCCGTTGGGAAATATGAATATCAAATTACGCAATCATCGAACAACTTTCAATGCCTCGATGGGTTTACTTGCCATTGGCTGAAATAACATCAAGGCTGCTTGACCTTCATTGACACGTACGTCAATGGATGACAATGCATGGTGACCCCCGCCGAGGTATGCGTTGTAACCTCACTGATGTGTGTATTAACGGTTGATATCATCGGATGGTTTCCAACGCTTTATTGGATTTACTTGACAACGGTCATACTGATGTCAAGGCTGCTTGACCTTCGTTGATATGTGTGTCAACAGATGAACACACATTGTAACCCCCGCCAGGGACTGCTTTTGAGACTGCGTTGTGACCCCCGTCGGGGATCCTTAGAGAATTAGGGTGTCGACCCTGAATTGGCGGCGTTAGACCTGCGCAAGGTATTGTCGAGCGTGGCTGGTAACATTTGAGATCATCAGTATAGTATACCCTGTGTTTGGGTGAATACCAATGAATGATGGGTAGACCCAAGTTTCAATCTGAGAAGACTAGGATTTATAAGCTATTCTGCTCAATCACGTAGCATTTTTATCCCTGATTTGACCATTTCAGTCTATAAGAACTCCTTTGTAACTCAAACTGGACCGAGCCAGAGGGGTGGGACCCATATAAAGGTCTTTGCAGTACACCCCTTTGTCATGAGATGGGCTCATGGCCAACCATGGATGTTATAATCCTGCAGGTTAATTTCATAAGTCATTTTCAACTTGCACCATAAAGGAAATCCGAGTGCTCTTCTTCAGATCTGCTGAGTTCGGGCGATTTTTTGCAAATTCTATCACCGTACAAGTGTTCTACACTATCCTGGTAACGTATGCATGTATTCTTTTCCAGTTTTTATCTATTGGAAAATGACTTATCATATGAAATGCATCTAAACACATAGTAGTGATTATGTATGCTCAAATGACTTGATAAAAAATATTCAACATAGTAAATGTTAGTATTAAACCCTGTTGAACATAATGATGTAAAAAAATTAAACTTTTGAGACAGACAAATTGGCACCTTTTTCTGCTATTTTTTTTATCCGATTTGAGGACAAATGAACAAAAGGTAAAAAGGCAAAGTACTCCTGGTATTGAGGTTAACCTTATGGATTGATGATTTTGATTTTTAATGCATATTTTATGTATATGACTTTGGGCAGGTGTGCTACTGAATGGCCACCTAGTCATGCCTATGTGAATGTGGATAGTCCTACTTACAAAGAGGACTATGGCAAAAAAATTCAAAATATAGGCATTTAATTAGTCATGCATTTTGAACTCTACTGTAGCTGTATATTAAAGTAATGCATGCATACATGTAGTCATAAAATGCATTTTGAAAAGCTCCAAGTCAGGAAATACCACACCCTTTCTAAGGTGATTTGGAAACTTGTTGTCCAGATATTATGGATCTGGATCAGCTGAGTAGCTCCCGTAGGACCACTTCTGGTGTACGGAGGAGGGCTTCTGAAGTGCCTCGACCCCGTTCTGTTAGATAGCCTCGTCGGTTGGTGGAGGCGGTGATACGTCCATTCCGGGTTGATGTGCCAGACGTTGAGGACGAGGAGGAGGATGATCCGGTTGTGGACCCCGCTCCTGCTGCACATGTTCTGTGATGTCCCCAAATTCGAGGTCCCGAATCACCGCGGATCCGGTTCGATCATTCTATAACTATTACTATTTTGCGGAAGATATAAACATAAATTGTTTATACAATAAACTTTACACACTATTCCCCAAGGTCGAGTAACCTTAACTTAATACACAAATCATAACTTAATTGACTTATAATAACATTAATATACCATACTTATACAAATCTAATCGCACACATTAACTTTACGCTGGAACTGTCTTTAACCTTTCCTCAGATCAAGCGTATTAGCTTTAATCTGCAATGTTTATCATGATATAGCAAGGGTGAGCATAAGATTTCCCAACAAGTTTAAGTTCAATAATTTAACGATATATCATGATTGAAAGAATCTGAATAATAAGCTGGCTATAATTCAACAATATAATTGTGAACTAGCAGGAACAAACTTTTGATTGAACAAGTATATAACATGAACAAATATATATCTCGATAGAAGGGTAATGAAGGTGATCGACCTTTCATACTTGATTTATATACGCAATATGTACAGAGTACAATTCTACAATGGCAATCAGCAATGATTATCCATAAGCATATCTGAATGAAACAACTCTTAGTAGAGTTAAGTAAAAACAAACTTGTCTGAACCGTTGATTACCGCTACACAATTTATAACGCTTTATCCGAAGACCTAGTATTAGTAATATAGATCTCCAATATTAGAATAATATCATCACAATATTTAAAAATAACCTAAACATATAACACATAACCCTATCAGTCTATACAACACATAACACATAGCCTCAAGTCAAACTATTGCAGTCCGAGTTGAGTTCGGTATAATTCTAACATCTCGACGGTCTACTCGGAATTTTCTCGAGTCTAAGTTTAATTAAACTCTGTCTGAACACTTAACAATTATCTTAGATAATTTATTATCAGTCAAAACATTAATCATAGGCTTGTAATAATTTTCAGATAATTATTATCAATTATTATAATTTTTCAATCACTAATATCGTATTTATATAAATACCACATAATTCCTTTATCATTAATATGTATTTAATACCAAATATTAATGAAAATTAAAACATAATATTATAATATATTTATAATATCACACAAGATTTTTAATACCTTAAAATCATATTTAACACACTAAATTCATTATCGGATAATTGATATTAATATTAAAATATTAATATTTTCATGACAAAATATCGAAAGTTATATTTAAAATATTTTTCTAACCCTTAAATCATTTTTATATGATTTTCAAAGCATTATTTCTAATTTTCCATAATTTATTTAATATATTTATTAAATTAATTAATTAATTAATTAATCACCATTAATATTAATTTATTAATGAATCTCATTAAAAAATATCAAGTCATTAAAAATAACATAAAATATTTTCTTATACCATAATATAATTTTATAGGCAATTGTAGTTTTTTTATTTCACTTAAATATGTAATTTATATTTATTACATATTTTTATTGCTTTATTTATGCCTGAAAAGAAGTTTATTGGTGTAAAATATTATTTATAGCTAAATCTCGTCTCGTAGGACTTTATTAGATTTATTAATACTTATTATTTCGCCGAAACGCGATTCGAAATCTCGAACGTCAAAATCGCCGACCGGTAACGCTTCTGCGGCGTTTGCTCATTTTTTAAGTTCGGCGATACGCCTCCTTCTTGATTTTTAATTTTCAAACCACAAATCCTATAACAGTAAATTTTGTGGCATGTTATAGATCTTATGTCATATTATTTTAGAAACCTCGAAAACCAATTACGGAAATCAATCAAAACATCGAGCAAAAAGCATGTCAGTAATTTCAAAGAATATGGCCACAAGACGCTTAGCGTCTATGACGTCATCGCCCAAATTCTTACTCGCTCTGTTGTCCGTTTGTCGAACTAGCTACTTCGCGAATTTCTCACGCATTATTCGTAACTCCGATTAATCTGATTTTTGGATATGTTATACACGGCATACCAAAGTATTTTAAAAAAATATCACCTAGTAATTTCGGACCTCTTAGGCAGTCTAAAACAGGCCCCAAAAATGTCCACTCGCAACAGTTTTCATCTTTTTCCTAGATTTACCCTCTTTCGCTAAAATAGTCATAACTCTTTCGTTTGAAAACGTTTTTAGGCGATTCTTGAGCCAACGCGAAGCTAACTTCTGGGACTACAACTCTTCCCTACTGATGTGTTTCCAGATTCCAAACATATCAGCCCAGAAATTCCGTTCAAGTGGACTGCACCGCACTTGTTGGACAGTTTTGACACTACTACTTTGAAATGACATAACTCTCTCCTCCGATGTCGGATTTAGTCCGTTCCGGAGTCTATGGAAAGCTTATTGAGTGTACTATAACATACCAAAAGCCCAGAATTTTCTGAAAATCCTAGCAAATCCCGAATTTTCTGTTTAGGGGAAGCAGTCCACTAACTTTTTTCTAAGTTTTAAAAACTACTTTCATTTTACTTTCTTTAGATCAAACTTGTAACACCTAAAATGTCTAGATCTACACATAACACACCATAAAACATGTAGATCTAAAGTTTTTAATTTAAAAAAACACAACTTCATCAAACCATAAATAAAAGTACATAAAGCTTGAAGTTAGGGTTTATACGTAGATTCATGGCTTTTATCCTTCTTTTCCACACTAGATTATGAAGCTAGGAGGCATGGAAATTTTCATTTCTTCATCCATCAAGGGGATCCTCTCTCTTTCTATTTGGTTCTTTTTTGTTATCTAACATAAGAAGTGAGATGGAAAAATTTATTTGCAAAATAGATGAGGGATATTTATAGTAGGAGAAATGCATATATATAACATATGTATGTATATATAAAATCTCCCAAAATTCCTTCCATATCTCTTTCATATCTTTCCATATCTCTCTAATATCTTTCAATATCTTTTTCATATCATTCCATATCTCTCTCATATCTTTCCATATCTCTTTCATATCTTTCCAATCCTTATCAATTTATTTGCACACTTGGTTAAGAATGTTGGCAAAATAAAATGATGACACATGGCTAGAGTTGTTGGAACAAATATTGCCAAATGAATTAACCATGTGCTTAATTACAATCTCCACCAATCTCTTCCTTCCTCTCCTTGTAAAATCCGGCCAAGTGGCCTTATCTTGCTCAAGTTTGATTTTTGTTTTATGTAATATTTAGTATATCTAATGACAAAAATGCCCCTCTTCAATTGGACTAAGAGATTGGGCTTCAATTTAATGTTTTGGGCTTACAAATTTAGTTTCTTTGGGCTCTTTACTTAACATGTTTGGGTCATCTAATTTACATAGCCCACTACCTTTAATTCTATCATTTCCTAATTATTTAATTAACGTTTTTATTTCCTCAATTACAACTTAAATTCTTACTCATGTACACTTAATTTCTTAACCCAATTAGACTTGCTATAATTAGGTTATAAAATTAATTAATTGAGATGTATAAAATAAATCTCTTAGAATTAGTATATATTCTAAATACCATAATTCTCTCATCACATAACCCTTAAGTTATTCAATTTTTCATTCTTAATATATAATTAGATTATCCTAGTTTCTTTTATTTGTTTATATAATAAACAATTAAACAAATACATAATATTCATATTCATTACACACAACTTTTAATCCCTTAGGGTTTTATACAAAACATTAGGCTTTCTAATTTAGCAATTAGGGTTATCCTAATATATACACAAAAATACTTAAGCCATAATATTTAGCCTTTGATTTCCCAAATTAGGGTTTGAATTTTAATCGAAATTGGGTTTTGTAACCGGTTTTCAGGGTTTCTTATCCATTGCTAGGGTTTTCTAACTGAACATTTACATTCGTCAATAATATTAGGGTTTGACAGTGATAAAATTTATCTGGTCAACCCTTGACCCTTAACCACATATTCTGAACACATATAATACCAGATCCACAGAACATATACATATATATACTTAATCCTGAATAATTCTCCAAAATCCTACACAGAATTTTGAAATCCTCAAAATTCCATCCTAAAAATATCAAACGCATACACTTATTTTCTGTCTAGGTCTATTATTTGACCTTAAATCAATCATTTAAGATTTTAATAAATTGTCTAATTTCTCGGGTTGTCACATGTTCCCCGTAGGGACCTCCCGAGTATTCAGGTGGCAAACCCAGAGCTTTTGGGTGACTTGAGTCGACATCCCTTGATGTATTTGCATGCTAACGAGGTATGACGTTAGATCTTGATCTTCCTACTTTCCTATTGATGAGGAGTAAAGGATTTTGATGTTGGTCTGCATTTCATGTAGGTTCCCGGCTTCACACAGCCTAGAGGGAATTGGTTTAGCATACACTCCATGTACCAAGCTCTTCATCCTAACTATAGAACGATTGGGCATGACTGGGGATTCGGAGCATTCTTTTCCATCCTTCCCCGTCGTTGTCCTTGGGGTTATCTCAGGGCATTATCTGAGCGATGGTTTCATCAGACTTAGTCACTCCATTTATTGGACTGTGAGGTGTCGATGACGCCGATGGATTAGCGGATATTTCCCCTATTGTCGTCAGATCCTTGCATGGCAGATATTACCCCTATTGCCGTCAGATCCTTACTAGGAGTTTCGACGAAGGTGCTCAAAGGCAGGACTGTCCGTGTAGGTCCTTTGAGCATGGATGCTATGAGTGGGCTGTTGAGCGAGCCCATGCCCGATGATGTCAGAGTTAGGGATCGCATTCTTCGACGATTGTTCCTGATGATCATTAGAGGCTGCTTCATAGCAGATAACTTTTCTACGGTGTCGTTCGCTTTGGTTAGCGCCACACGTCATGTGGACCGTATTGGAGTATATGATTGGGGTTCCTATACCTTTGTCTATTTCCTTAGGGGCATGCGTATGCGCTTGTAGGGTTTGACTAAGGCTTGGTTAGGATTCTACCCATTTCTGCTGGTGAGTATTTCTCTTGTCGTTTCCCATGTATCTGTTAAGAGTGTTTACTGATCGCAGATGTTTGCCTTTGTGTTGGCAGTTTTGGGCCTATGAGAGGCTTCCATGTTTGCGCCCTGTGAACGTGTTAGGTTTAGATACCTATCCACTTGGATGACGATGAAATCATTCTATATTGGCAGAGGTCCCTATAGCTGAGGGTTTCACTCATTGTCGCCTACAGCTGGAGTTGTTAACAGCTGATATCATTATATGGATTCCCTATTCTGGGGAGCATTTGGCCATCAATTTTGAGGATGGGTACCCAACTGGCGTCGAGTATGTGATCTCCACCCGGAGAGTTCCTCTTTTTACAGATGGAGGATAGGAGCTCTATTTAGGAGAGCGTGCTATTAGGAGCACCACAGGGGAGATTCGTATGTCGATCTTGCCTCCTACCAGGCGTTATTGGCCTGTATCACAGTCACCCGTCATTGACATCCCATTGTTGGGGGTTGAAGGTTTTTCATTATCAGAAGGCCCCTGCACTTAGGAGATATTCTAGTGTTGGTGGTTCTCTCGCACTATTGGAGTGCAAACCCGCGCCAATCAGTTCATGGGGGATATGGTTCCAGGATCCGTGATGATGATGGATTAGCTAGCTTGTGTCCGAGATCCGACTCATGTGACACAGATTGACAGTTTGACCCAGCACTTGGACCGAGCACATTTCTTTATCTGGCATTTGGGCAGAGATCCGGCAGAGGCAGATTTGTTTGATCCTTCCAGCTCAGGCGCTGGCCCCTCAGATGACCCATTTGGCTTTGCCAGCGCAGATCCTCCTCTATATAGGCCTGCCATCCCTGTTGATAGAGATCTAGTGACTTAGGAGGAGTTACATCAGGTGGACGTGATTGATGATGTAGATATTGACACCGTTGTCTTCTTCTGATGTGTATTCTTGTTATCTCTTTTGATAGGCCTCTGTTAGATATTGGGTGGTTGTGCCCCATTCTCGCTATATCTTTTGATAGGCCTCTTTTAGTAGTAGGGCGTATGTGCCCCATTTCCCTATATTTTTAGTTGTACAGAGATGATGTATGTAGATGATAATATACTTAGGAATGTATGTACAGTTTTCCATTCTATATATCATATTGCCATCTATTACCTGTAATGCATGTATCATGTTATGCATATGTATGTATTTCCAGAGATATTCAGCATTGACCCCTGGATGGTCTTATGACACGGCCCGTACAGATGTCTTCTTTGACAGTTAGCCGTATTGATCATACCCCACCATTATTGGTGGCATTTGGTATGCGATCGTGGTATGATACCATGTCACCATCAGATAGGGTGACCGTAGATCACTTGTTACAACATACTATGACCCTGTTGGTGTTTCAGGTTCCTACAGGATTCGTGGATGGCATGCTGGCTCACTGGGTATCAGATAGGCAGGTTTTCTAATTTGGGACCCAGGAGTTGATTCCCACTCTAATTGAGTATGCACGGTTGACGATGTTGCCTCTGGACAGACCTTGCGTGCATATGGCTTTGGGGGACATGAGTCGACGTTTCATGACCCTCACTGGACTGAGGCGTAGGGTGGTGCAAGATAAGCTTACATCTGGCCACGTTATATCCCAGCGTTTTCTGTTTGACATATTTGGCTCTAAGGATAGTTATACACGATATTCTGGGGATTTCACCACATCGGAGGATCATTGGCGTCTAGCCAGGGTGGATGTACTGCTATTGTGTGTACTGTCATATGTATATATGCCACGGTATATGGATGAGTTGAACATAGGAGTTATCGTGGCAGAGAGAGCTCTCAGGGAGGATCACACCATCATACCTATGATCATAACAGAGACTCTGAGGTTAGCTACATACTGCTGCACTTATCCGATAGGAGTGTTTACAGGCAGCTCGCTCATGCTGTACGTGTGGTTTATGTCATACTTGAGACCGATTCGCACTTTCAAACGGCACAAATATTGTTTCACCCATGATATAGCCATGTCATACTCCTTTCAGTCTGCGGAGTGTTTGGACGCTATATCTTGGTCTGTATTTTTGACGGAGATCAGTGATCCATTTAGCATATTGTCGTGTTCAGGGCTCAGCTCACCTTACAACTTTATTACTCATGCTCCGGGTATAGATTACCTCCCTCTAGCTGGTTTGAGGGGCATGACTACATATCACCCGATGGCCGTGATGTCGTAGTTTGACCAGTTTCAGGTTTTTCACCCTTTCGAGGGGGCGCTGGGCCAGCGTTTAGCTTCTCGCTATCTCTCAGCAGAGGATCGATCCTGTGTGTATGCTTATTGGGATCAGCATGAGATAGTTGCTTTCTCTATTAGCCATTCGGGTTGTTCGCCATATTCTACGTGGATGGAGATAGAGATTTCATCGATTGCAAAAGTATCCACAGTACCGAATAGTGATTCAGACGATGGAGAGCCCATGGAGGACCTTGATTCCCACATCGAGGATGAGCTACTTGCCAGGTTGCCAACATCTCCTTTAGATTCTCCTAGTACTAGCACTGTTGTGATACAACATTCGGCACAGTACTTTGAGCAGAGTCTTCATCTGATGACCTTCGAGATAGACCAGGCTAGAGCCTTGATGTTGACTGCCCTTGATGGGAGAGACACAGCTCTGTTAGAGAGAGATGATGCATTAGCTCATAGAGATGCCACTATTTTCGAGTGGGATGAGGCCAGATCAGCCAGAGATGCAGTGATAGTTGAGTGGGATAGTGTCATATCTGCCCGGGATGTAGCCGTCACAGATAGTACTGCAGTGAGGTCCCTTACCATTGACATGATTGTAGAGATGAGCACTTACATTGATGAGCATATGGTCACCATGCAGATGGCTGCAGATCAATTGGGTCGTGTGGATACCCTCGTACAGGAGACCACATCTTCACCTCCTTCTTCTAAGAGGGATGCCATGTTGGGCTTGTTAGCTCGCATATATCCTGAGTTGTAGATGGGCCTGTTATTTTCCTGCACAAACTAGCATAGCCATTTTGTTCTGTACAGTTTACATTATGTATATCAAACAACATTATATATAGTAGGGAAATATATTTTTGATCACTTCCTTTTCATATATGTCTGTTGCTTGCTTGATATTTGCATGTTTCTTTAGGGCTTGTGATCTTGATGTATTCTGAATTCCTCCTTGAGGGATGGACATTGAGTTGTCACTGGATAGTTCAGAATGGATCATTGATATGTGTGTATCCCTACCATCTTTGGTGTCTTGGGACTGGTTTCTGTATTGAGATGTGGAGAGGAGTGTGGCTTTCTTCTCTGAGATTGACCGCACCACAGATGGTCGCCAATACTTCTATTTATGAGAAGCCTAGTTAATTCCATCTCTTATGGATTGGTGTTGCTCTTTGAGGCACAACCGCAGCTTAGATGGTAACCGAATCTCCTATTTAGGAAGAGTTCAGGTAATTCCACCCCTTTGGTCTGAAGCCGAATAAAATGTAGTGGATTGAAGGATGATCCTAGTACCAGTTGACAAGTGTTTATGTTTTGGTAGGGGGGAGACTGAACCATAAATGGCTGCCTACGTACTCCTATTGAAGAGGAGATCAGGTCTGCGTAGTTCGAACCTGGTGTAAGAGGTTCAATGTTGTATGTGGCAGAAATGGTGTAGGAATTTTTTTTGTTGTTTTTGTTTTTGTAATGGAAAGGGGGTAGAAATGTTTTTGTTGTTTTTGTTTTATTGCGACCGGGCCATGTAAAATGGTTGCCTACGTACTCCTATTGAAGAGGAGATCAGGTCGGCGTAGTTCGCCCCTCAGGGCAAGTTGAAAAGTGTGATCCCATGTGCAGGTCAGACTGCGGGGCAGAGAAAGTTTGATCCTAAGTTGAGGATACACTGCAGGCGTGAAAAGTTTAATCCCATGTTTGGGGGTAACAAACTGTAAGCGCAAAAGGTTCAATCCCTAGTGGGATGACCGAAGTCGTAGGAACGCAGAGAAGCCAGGATGCTGGCTTGAAAAGTATGTTTCCCTGAGGGGCAAAGTGTGGAAAAGAGTTGTATGTGGTAAGGGTTAAAGAACCGGAATGACTGGTGATCTGTTGATCCAACACCAGGATGTTTGCTTGATGGTAACTTCAGACATAGTACCGTTTCACGGTGTCAAAGTTGATGAGTTATGGAAACTCATCGTCGTCCATTTCTTGCAATCTGAGAACACCTCCTGTCAATACTTCCTTGACAATAAATGGGCCTTCCCAGTTAAGAGCGAATTTTCCCTAGATTGATCTTGGTTATCAATGATCTTCTTTATAACCAAGTTATGTTGTTTAAACTACCGTAGCCGGACTTTTCTGTTGTAGGAGCTGGCGATCCTTTGTTGATAACTGACCATGGAAGATAGCCGCGGTTCGCCTTTCGTCTATTAAAGACAATTTGTGAAACATGTCTTGTACCCATTGGACTTCATCCAGCTGAGCATCTATCAACACTCCAAGGGATTCCATTTCTACTTCTATGGGGAGCTATGCTTCCATCCCATAGGTTAATGCGTAGGGGGTTGCCCCAGTGGAAGTGTGCATTGATGTTTTGTAGGCTAACAGAGTAAGAGGCAATAAGTCAGGCCATCCTTTGTGATTGGCGGACATCCTTTGCATAATCTTCTTAATGTTTTTGTTAGCTGCTTCAACAGCACCATTCATCTTCGGACGATAAATGACAGAGTTAAGATGTTTGATGTGGAATTTACTGCATAATTCCTCCATCATTTTGTTGTTGGGGTTCTTAGCATTGTCTGACACAATCATCTCTGGTTGTCCATATCGACAAATGACATTGTTTTTGATGAAAGCAATGATGACTTCTTTGGTAACCCTGGGGAAGGAGGCTGCTTCTACCCATTTGGTGAAGTAGTCGATCATGGTGAAGATAAATCGATGTCCATTACTGGGTTTAGGCTCAATGGGCCCGATAACGTCCATTCCCCACATTGAGAAGGGCTAAGGCAAACTCATATTGTGGAGTTCCCGTGGAGGGGCGTGGATAGCATTCTCATGAATCTGGCACTAATAACATCTCCTGACGTGGTCATTGCAGTCAGCTTTGAGAGAGAGCCAGTAATGTCCTGTCCTGAAGATCTTTTTAACAACAAGAGGGCCACTCATGTGGGGCCAACAGACTCCACCATGGATCTCATCCGTAAGCCTTTGAGCTTGGTCTTTGTCTAAACATTTGAGGAGACCTTGTCCTGCATCTCTTTTATAGAGGGCATCTCCGCTCAGATAAAATTTCATAGCAAGTCGATGGATCCGCCTTTTCTCAGTCGAGCTCGCCTCAGCGGGTGTAGATCCATCTCGTAGATACTCCTTGATATATTGATACCAAGGATGTTGGATGGGAGGTAGCTCATCTGATACTTCTCCAACGTAGTTCCCATAGGCTGGGGCCTTGTGTTGTGAAATTGTGACGCTTGACAAGTGTCCCTTGTCAGATATACGAATCAAGGAGGCCAAAGTTGCTAATGCGTCTGCAAAGTCATTCCTATTACGAGGAATGTGTAGAAATGAGATTTCTTCGAACTCCATAACCATCTATAAAACTTGTTGATGGTAAGGCAGCAAATGTAGTTCTTTATTTTGATAGATTCCGGTGGATTGTCTGATTACCAACTCTGACTCTCCAAATACAGTTAACCGCCTGATGCCTATTGAACGGGCAAGTTTTAGCCCCATGAGACAGCCTTTATACTCAACTGTGTTGTTGGTGCTGACAAATTACAATTTGACGATGACGAGATACTGCTCCCCCGTACCGGATACTAGAACAGTTCCAGCTCCAGATCCTTCCATATTAACAGCTCCATCAAAATACAACCTCAATGTTTGGCGTGTATCGTACTGATGGTGTTGCTGAATTGTCATTACTCCTTCATCGGGGAAGTATGTCTCCAAGGGTTTGAAGTCCCCTGAGGGTGCGGCGGTCAGTTGATCCGCAATTCCTTGACCTTTGATGGACTTTTGAGTCACGTAGACGATGTCAAATTGTTGTAGGATCAACTGCCATCTGGACAGCCGATAATTTAATATAGGTTTGTTGAACACGTACTTGAGAGGATCCACGCGGGATATGAGATGGGTTGTGTGACCATGGAGGTAATGTTGTAACCTCATGGAAGCCCATGCTAAAGCACAACAAGTCTTCTCAATCAGAGTGTACTTGTGTTCACTGCTGCTGAATCTTTTGCCGAGATAATAGATAGCTCGTTCTTGGCCTCTATCGTCTTTCTGTCCCAGCATGCAGCCCATGGCATTGTCACTTATGGACAAGTACATGAACAGGGGAACATCATCCCTGGGTGGTACCAAAATGGGAGCTTTGACTAGCTGTTCTTTGATTGTGAGGAAGGCATTTTAGCACTCATCATTCCATTTCATGGAGGAGTTCTTCCTTAATAGCTTGAAGATTGGATCACAGGTTGCTGTGAGTTGAGAGATGAACCTGCTAATGAAGTTGATTCTTCCCAAAAATTCCCGTATTTCCTTCTCTGTCTGAGGAATGGGCATTTCCATAATGGCCTAGATTTTGGTAGGATCCAGCTCAATCCCTTTGCGGCTGACTAGAAATCCTAGCAACTTGCCTGATTTAACGCCAAAGGCGCACTTGGATGGATTCAACTTCAAGTTGTATTCAAGCAACCTGTTGAATAATTTTCTAAGATGGTCTAAGTGGTCCTCCTCCTTACGGGATTTGATAATGATGTCATCCACGTAGATCTCGATCTCTTTGTGCATTAAGTCGTGGAAGAGAGCCATCATAGCTCGTTGATAGGTGGCTCCGGCATTGATGAGGCCAAATGACAACCGTCTATAGCAAAAGGTTCCCCAAGGAGTGATGAAAGCAGTTTTTTCACGATCTTCCTCAGCAACCATGATTAGATGATACCCCGCAAAGCAATCAGCAAAGGAGTACATGCAGTATTGAGCAGTATTGTCAATGAGAATGTGGATAAATGATAAGGGAAAGCTATCTTTAAGGCAAGCTTTGTTCAAGTATCGATAATCCACGCAAACTCGAACCTTTCCTCTAAGTTTAGGCACGGGAACAATGTTGAATATCCACTCAGGATATGTAGACTCCATGATGATGCCAGCTTGAAATTGTTTCACAATTTCTTCTTTCACTTTTAAACTCCACTCAGGTTTCAATCGCTTGAGCTTCTACTTAACTGCCTTGAATCCTTCTTTAATGGGAAGGAGATGAAGTACAATATCAGTGGAGAAACCCACCATGTCTTCATGAGACCATGCAAACACATCCTGGAACTGGGTTAGTAGCGCAACCATGTCATTCCGCTGGTTTAGGGTAAGGTCTGAACCAATCTGGATTAACTTAGGGCTTTCTAAGGTTCTGAGATTTAAGGAAGTGGTTTGATCAAGGTTGGGTTTAGGTTTGTCTTTGACCCATTCTTGAATTTTCGGAGGCACATCAATGTCCTCATGTATTTCCATCAAGGCTGAATTCATCTCTACATCAAAGTTACAATCTTTGTGGAGAAGAGGCACCATATCAGCAAGTACAGGCGCATCTAAATTCAGGGTCCTGAAACAAAATATGCTTTCACTTAGTATATATGAAAAGGTTTGATCATACAAAGTGTTGGCATGTATTGGCAAAATTATTGCTAATATTGTACAAAAAAGTAAGCAGTTATGATATCTATAGGGCAGAAATAGTTTCTTCCCGTTTTACCCTTGTCGACCAATGCAAGGAGTGTTGCTCCAATTGGCAAGGGCAAAGTCCGGGTGTACTACAGTGATGGAGGGGTTGTCATCGTCCTCCCTATCCTGAATGATGGCCATTATGTCTGAACAATTATGGGTGAGCATTCGGTTATTATTCGAACCGAACAAGAATTTCAGTTATAACCGAAAACCGAAATTACATTGTTTTGGGTATCCGAACAATTAACTGAAATCTATAATAATCGAATAACCGAATAGGTTATTCAGTTATTCGGTTAATAACCAAATTTATAAAACTTAATTAACAGCAGAAACAACAAACAAATTACCAAGAGAGAACAGCAGCAGCAGATCAGTACATGATTAACACTATGTAGCCTACATATTGATATTACAAAAGAGGCCAATACATATTACAAAAACATACAACAGATACATAACATCTTACACGAGAGGCCAATATGTCTACGGTCTACCTGGCCAAATTCGTCGAATAAGCCGAGCGCTACGAAGAGATGGTGAGCAGTGAGCTTCACGGAAAAGCTCTTCATCAGCTTTACTTCCGTCGCCGTCGGCGAGCTCACCGTCGAAGATCGGAACCTCCTCTCCGTCGCCTATAAGAACGTCATCGATCTGATCACTCTGAGCAGCTTGGCGAATTGTATCGTCGATTTAGCAGAAGGAGGAGGGTCAGACTGTGATTTTGCAATGATCGGACACTGGAATTCGCTGAAGATGATAAGGTTCACTGGTTCAGGTAGGAAGATGAGGACATGGAAGGGCTAATTGAGATTGTTTTGGATGGGAAGGGAAAAAGCCCAGTTTTTTAGTATTGAAGAAGATAGTCTGATTGAAATAAATAATGTGGTTTTCGAGGAGAGTTGGGTACAGTTAACCTTGATTAATGAAAATATAAGAATTAAGATAGGGAGTAACAAAAAAGAGATTTTGGTATTTGGGTTGGGTGTTTTTCGGGTATTCGTTTAAACCGAATAGCTCAAAAATAAAATCCGTATAAACTAACCGAAACCGTAAAAAAATTCAGATATAACCGAAATATTAAAAATAATCAAATTTTTAGAAAATTTTGGTTAAATTATTTCAATTCGGTTCGGTAATTCGGTTATAACCGTTTTTTGCTCAGTCCTATCAGCAATCATCGCCTGGGGTGTATCTGTTTGTATGTTCGTCATGGATGATGATGCGTACGCCTGACATCATTCGAATGTCGTCTTGTTTAATTCTTTGTTTCTCTTCTTCTACGGCGGGATCTGGAACAAAGACTTCTTTCGCCTTTACCGGTACCGGCTTCGGAAATAACATAGCCATCTCGTTGGCTGACACCTTTACAAGAGGTTGTGCGGACTCAACAGTTGTAAGTGTGGACAAACGTCGTGTAACTAAAGCTGGTGGAATCTGAGGATATTTATGTGGATTCCTGTTACTAGAACTGGCAGAATAGACTAGCCCAGCTGTCCCAGTTTGACTGATAACTTGGATGGGGTACTTGATACCCTGGTGTTCTTTACCCAGCCCTTGTCCTGGCTGATGACCCAAGGATATCTTTTCTTGAGTAGCTGACATTACTTCGGCAGAAATCTTAGGTATGAGAGGTGGCGTTCTAATAGCATAGTACTGAGTGTTTCTCACCTTCAAGGCATGAAAATTGACCAGTTCAACAACTGAATTGACGTTGATGTATGGTATGTCACTATGTGGAGGACACTCCGGTTCAGCGTTGACTGTGACTATGCTATTGTTGATAATGTATTTCAAATGTTGATGAAGGGTGGAGGGGACTGCCCCGGCCATATGAATCCATGGTCTTCCCAAGAGCAGGTTGTATCCTGAGTCTATCTTGAGTACGTGAAAAGACACGTAGAATGTATTGGGACAAATTTCGATTGGCAGTTCAATTACTCCGATCGAATTTCGGTGGGCTCCATCAAAAGCTTTGATGACCGTATGGATGCTCCAGATTTGGTTGAGATTGACATTCATCTTCAATAATGTAGCATATGGACAGATATTTAGAGATGAGCCTCCATTTATCAAGACTCCGGCCAGCATGTATCCGGAGGACAAGACCGCAATGTGCAATGGTTTGCAATGATCGGTCCCTTCGGGCGGTATGTCATCATCAGTGAAGGATATCACATTGTTGTTGAAAATATGATCAACCAAATGTTGAAATTTTTCCGCATCCATTGATTTTGGTAGATAGGCTTCTTCTAAAACCTTCAGCAAGATCGTCCGGTGATCCTCGGAAGTTAGGACCAGGTCCAAAATTGAGATTTGGTGTGGAGCTTCTTTTAAGCTTAAACAACCTTGGCTTCGTTATGACCCATAGTGCGGAGGAATTTTTCAATCTTCTCCATGGGTATTTTCCCATTTGATTTGATGGTAGACTTCATCACCTGTTGGGGAAGATACAGTGGATTTTCCTTCGACATTGCAGCAGTTGTATGCGAGGTGGATCCTTCACCTTCTCCATAATTCCATGGCACTTTGTGTAAGCTAATAATAGGATATTGTGCTCTGCATGGTAAGTTGATTGGCTTTGGAGTGGCCACTTTTAAAGGATTGTTGTTTCATCTAAGTTGAGTTACTGGTATGGTGAGTGATTTGTTAGTCCCATCAGTTTCTGTGGATATGACTGATACCAACCCCTTCCACTTAGTAGGACAGGTATTCTCACTCTCACGAATACAAGATCATCGCTCGCTAGTTGCAGGACACCACTGTCAATTAGATTCTGGATAAGGTGGCGGAGTGCCCATCATTCTTCTGTGCTGTTACCACGAGAATAGGAGTGATATTGACATACTCCATCAGAATTGAACCGTCCGGAACGGGGATTAACTAGAGGAAGAAGGGTAGTGATTCTTCCTTCATTGATTAGCATCTGCAGGATTTCCTCCATAGGTTGGCCCGGGTATGTAAATTCCCTTTTATTGGCCAAATCCCGACGGCCTTTGGCATTTACTCTCCTTATCACTTTGTCATCCATCATTTCATTTTCTGAAGGTGATGAGGTTATATTTGTGACAAGAGGGAGGAGACTAGCATGCTCCTGGCTGACCAACTGGCGTGTTACTTGATGCTGATAAATCACCAGTTCTGTCAATTGTTCAATTTGCTTGCATAGAGCTTTCATCTTACGTTCCATTACAAATTGGAATTTGGCATAATCCCATTTATCAACACCATCTTTGGTGGTCTGAGATGACTCGCCATTGAAATTGTAACTCTATCCATTGCTCCAATTAATCATGTTGACCTCTTCTATTTTGTGTTGGGGAAGAGGATTATCTTGTATGTAATGTTGATCTGGTTTGGTGACCACGATCTCACCATTGTCTATCAGGTCTTGGATCTTATGTTTTAAGGCCCAACAATTCTGAGTATCATGTCCAGGTCCCCCGGCATGATAAGCACATTTCTGAGCAGTATTGAAACCCCGTCCATTAGGGCTGGCTGGTGGAAGAATATGCGTGATTTTCTTCTGTGTTGTCAGAAGAGTGAGAATATTCTCGAGTGAGTCCCCTAAGGGTATGAACACTCGAGGGCATTTGACTTCTCCACCTTTTGTCATTGGAGGGTTTGAAGACTGTGCTTGAAAGGGAGTGTAACTTCTCCTTTAAATAGGCATGTTGATTGCCTTTTTAACCCTATAGTATCAGGGAAAAATCTTCCTCTTTCTTTTTATGGATCCTTCGGGGGTTGTTTCCATAATTTCCGGATTGGATGTGCTCAGCAACAGCTTGAAGGGCAACTAGGTCTTGAATTTTTCCGGACTTTAATCCCATCTCAGCCATCTCCCCATGTTTGACCATTTCAGAAAATGGTTTACCGATGCCGGCTAAAACTCTTTCATAGAAAGGAGCTTCTTGTATGTCTATGAAAGTCATGACCATTTCTGATTCTGACATAGAAGGAATAACTTGGGAAGCCAGGCGTCTCCACCTTTGAGCATACTCTCTGAAAGACTCGTTAGACTGTTTCTTAACCTTGGTAATTTGATACCGGTTAGGAGCCATCTGAGACTGGAAGCTATATTGTGTGAGGAAGGCGTGTGCTAGCTCCTCCCAGCTATGGATCTTTGAGTTGTCTAATCTGGTGTACCACAAATGGGCTTCTCTAGTCAGACTCTTCTGGAACAGCTGCATTCTGAGTTTCTCGTCCTCTACATAAGATCTGAGTTCTCCGATAAACACCTTCAAATGTGTGTAAGGATCTCTTAACCCGTCATATTTTTCGAAGTTGGGAGTCTTTACCTTTTCTGGATAATAAACACCATGGAGTATGCATAGATCAGCATATGAAACACTCACGTGTGTTCCAATTCCTTTGATAGCACGAAGGGTCTCTTCCATTTGAAGGACTTTCTTTCTGATGTCACTGGTGTCTGGATCTCCTGTGAGATGGGTGGCATCATGAATTTTGTTGGTCGTATCCAACTGCAGTTCAGGTATCGTAATGACCTGGGTTCCCCCTTTTGTAGAGGATTCAGCATGTACGGGTATCTTTGGACCCTAAGTAGACTGGTGTAGTTCTTTAAGAAGAACATCCAAATCTGTAATTTGTTTGCTTAATCCGTCAAATTCTTTGCGAGAAACTGGATTAAGGTCAGTCTTGTCAGATGATGACATAATTAACTGTAGGCTTGCAGCCTTTATGGATTTTGACCATGTAGTGGGTCCGATTGGTTCCCTGCGAAAGACTTGCATAGTTTAGTCTTTAGGGAATGTATAAAAATAACATGATATGTGATGTTTCCGTTTTAGGAATTTTATCTTGCAAAACAGATATCAGCTGTTTGTAATACATGATAGCATGTTAAATTAAATATGTATGTGTACACATTTCTTCATATTTCTCATTACATGGAGATAGATATGGAATGAAATTACAAGTAATTGTGTCTACAAGTAATTAAAAATGAGAAAGCATGAAGAGACTTTCCTCCATATTGGGTTTATCAGAGGCTGACCTATCTTAGGTTACTCTCGCGGCTTTTTGGCATGAAGGTTCCCAAATCATCGCAATTTACTCAACGGAAAATTAATCCGATCTTTCAACTGGAGCGAATTTGGGTGGTGCCTTTCCTGAGCATCGCGGAAATTAGTCTTCCTACGAGTCCAGTAATCAAACACCGACAGGATAGACTCCTGGTGGAGGGACCACACAACATACATTCACATACATCACGTCTCACCGTATGGAAATGATGATATGTGCAAAGCACTAATATCATAAGCAGATATAGTGCGAAGCACTAAGTGCAATAAGTAAATGCATTCGTACACATTCATCATAAATGTAAATGCAACATGAACTTTGTAGAATATCCTTGATATTTATCTTCATCCAGTATCTTTTCATGAAAATATTATTCTGAGCATTCTTGATAAGTTTTAACTTTTCATGCTAGAGTACTCCACGGGGTTACTATTCCTGAAGTACTATTCACGGGATACTATTCACTCGAGTACTATTCACCCGGCATACTATTCATGATAAAAAAAATTGATTCATTTTCGGTCCAAATTATTTTTGGTACAATATTATTCTTGAATTTTACTGCACAAAACAGTATCATGTTGATAATTTGGAGGTTATTGATTTCTGGATAAATTAAATTATAAATCTTTAAAAATTTATCCTTGAACTTGTTTTTATTGAATTCTTATAGCATTGTCATCATCCTCATGTTTATATTATGTTGAAAGTCATCTGTGGCCTCTAGTGCATAGATGGACTTGGTATGTTTATGACCAGGGATTATTCGGTATAATCATGACCGTAATGTTACAAATGATGTGGTAAAAGTCCTCATTGGCCCTTAGTGCATTGATGGACAGTTGTTGGCATGATCATGACCATTGATGAATACACGAATATCCTTGGCCCGTAGTGCATGGATAATTTGTGGTCGTGATACTAATGAATATCCTTGACCGTAGTGTAGGGGTGATTCGATGATGTGGATTATTTATTAAGCTAAGTCTCAGCGATAAAAGTGATAAAAAAAACCTTTGAAATCATATAGGATAGTAGATTTAATGCTCTATTTAACTCTTCTAATGGATTGCTTGTTCCACTGTAGTGAAACTTGATGTTTGTTATATTTTATAAGTTTAACATTGTTGAAGGCTAACGATAAATTATTATGCATTATCTTAGTTGTCGATGTCAGGATTTTTAGTTGTCCCTTTCCGTTACTTGTTCTTTGGTGTTCTCATGTTAGGTGAGATTTGTTTGAAAAAACAAGTGAAAAAGGTCCGACATGTATAATGTCGCCGATGGACTGTTAAGAGTCGCCAGTTGGTTTTTTTAAATGGTTGTACCAACACAACCGAGAAAAGGTTTGCACATTGACCCAGTGATGTGATACTGCTAAACAGGTTGTTGAAACCGAGATTCATTAGGGTCCGGGGACTTGATTATGCAGAGGGAAGGTGTTAGGCACCCCCCGACATCCGTGTTACCACGGTGACTGCCACTTTTCAAGAAACTATTATCTGAATGTGTGTGTGTGGGGGTCAATGTGTTGTTTATTTGGAAGTGGTGTGAGGCCTCGTTCATACATATATACACAGGGTTTGAATTTATGTAAAAATTCAATTTTAGCAAGATATGGCAGTGATGTTTTATAAAAGAGGTTTTTTCAAACCCTTGTGCTCAATAGTAATTGAGACCTTTTACACTTCCATTTTATTAAGTGTTCGGCTTGATTTATTTTATTTTCGAGATGCGAAGCATCTATAAGAAAAATAATGTACAAAATAATGTCGATTTCCTCGTGGCTATGAAAACCATCTGAGGAAATTCAGACACTGCAGAATAATTTATAAGCTGCTTACAGCTAAAAATGTCCATCATGGGAACCGAATCTAGATCCAATAGGCTAAATCTGTGATCACATGATTCCTAGGCTCACATGATACCGCAATTTGTATGAAAGCAGTAAGCATGTATATATATAAAAGCTGTAAATATATATATATATATATATATATATGACATGATCACCACCACGAAGCACCTCCATGGGGGATCAGAAAACGTAAATAAAGCTGTAAAAGCCATCAACCGCCACGGAGGAAACTCCAGGCAGGACAAAACGTAAAGAAAGCTGTAAAAGCGATCAACCACCACGAAGTAAACTCTAGGTGGGATGAATATATATATATATATATATATATAAGCGATAAACGCACCGGATGTAAAATCCAGGCTCATCGAACAGAGTTCGACAATAGTTCATATATATATATATATATATAAAATAAAAGCACGTAAACGCTCTGGATATAAAATCCAGGCTCATTGAACAAAGTCCGACACACAATTAATATATATAAGTATATATATATATTAAAGCAGTAAACGCTCCAGACCGAAGTCTAGGCTCATCGAACAAAGTCCGACACATAGTTCAAATATATATAAATATATTTATATATAAGCAAATAAACGCTCCAAACCGAAGTCTAGGCTCAATCGAGGTATAACTCGATAATGTTAGTCCATATATATAAATATATATATAAATATATATATGTATATACAAACTGAAATAAAACTACGGACCGAAGTCCTGGCAAACACACGCAACATGACTCTCAACATGAAGAAGGGTGTGTGCAAAGATGAAGAGAAAGGCTTTAAAGTGTGTGAGAAGGCTTACAGTGGGCTGCCAAAGAAGACTTCTATATCTTTAAAGGGATGAACACTCGGCTCTCCCGGTTCAAAAGTAGCTATATGTGAGCTCACAAGTGTATAAAATGAGAAAGCTCCTCGCCTTTCTTTTTTCTAAAATGGCCACCCCAAGCCCTCTATTTATAGAGGGGGGAGCCGCAGGTGCGGCTCGGTCGCAGGTGTACCTGAGGCTACCCGGGTTTCCCCGAGTTTTACGAGTCGCATCGTCTCAAAGTACGTGCACGTAGGCACTGTAATGTCTGTTTGAACTTTCAGAATTGCAATTCGGGCATCCGACTGAGGTATATATGACCTATTTCAGACCGCCATTGTCGAGAGTTATGCAATGGCATGGGATTAGAGGTTGTACAAAGTCAAGAAGTTAGGACGGTCCCCTCCGATCTTCAAGCTTCAAATTCCACCCGTTACCCTGCGTAATAGTCACTCGGGATTGGTTTTTCTTGATTCTTGTGGGACATTGGTTTGTAGAAATGTAAGTATAAAATGTTGAGACAATGCTATGTGGCCTTAAAGTGGCGAGATGACGACTTTGCCCCTCACCGGGGTTATCGCCGGTTTGGACTGCTAAAGCAGACGTTGCTCAGGGTTATCTTTGAGATTGGATTGCTGCAAGTGTTGAAGGTCCTCAGTGTCATCTCTGAGGAGTGCATGTTTCCCCGAGGTTATCTCTGGGTCTTATACTGAGTGCCTCAGTGTGAGTGCTGAGGTTGAAGCTGATTGCATGCATTTGAAACAAGCATTTTTGGAGTTATCGCCGGAACTGCATTCCTTGGGGTTATCTCCAAGGTTGGTTGCTGCTATTCCCAGTGTTGGGACTGAGACTGGATACCTCGGGGTTATCTCCGAGATTAATCGGTCTTCTTCGGTGGAATTTTCGGTATTGGATCTGCATGCCTTGGGGTTATCTCCGAGGTTGGAATGGTTTCTCCCGGTGTGTGTTCCAGGGTTGAGACTGAACTTCCGGTAGTATCCGGACTGGATGTGAGCTGTCTTGCAAGGTTATCTCTGAAAGGCAAATCTGCATTCCTGCAATGTCAGTGACAAGTGTGCAAAAAATTTTGAGTGTCTACATTAGTCAAAATATTTCTTACTGAGCTAGTTGAGCTCACCCTTTTGCTTTCATTGTTCTCTTTAAGAAATGAGAACGTAGCCGGGACTAGTCAGGAAACGGAGTGACGGTCCAGATGATAACATTAGTAGTCCTCACTATTCTATGAAATAGTGAGATAATAAATGTATTGAGGAGTCCATTTGAGTTGAATATTGTCTAGAAGATAATATTCGTATTAAAACTCTCAGTTTATGTTTTGTCATATTTTACACGACAGTTGTATTTGAATTTTGTACCATATATTTGGCGACTCAAGATGGGTAGTGTTTACCTATTTTGGGGGTGTCACAGTTGGTATCAAAGCTTAGGGATATAATCCCTGGCTGAGATGTGAGACTAGAACTAGGGGGAGATACGGGAAAATCCTTCGCTAGTATGAGCTACCTAAGTTTATTTGTTATTTAATTGGTCGGTCAGAATATAGGGATAATATGTGGCATGTTAATTAACCTTTGTTTTGTTGCAGTATTTGAAAATGACATCCGAGAATGTTAAGAATAACAATGGAGCACATGAGACCGTTGAATCACTAACGATCAATAACCAGGAAAATGTGCATCAGGAAGGCAGCAATCCTCATGCAAACAACAACACTGACCAAATGCTGAATGACGAATTGTTTAGGGGCTTTATGCAATTCATGCAACATCAGACAAGAGAGATTATTGTCCAAAATGCAGGTAGAAACACTAGCAACTCTCGGACGGTCACCGCTAAGTAGTTCAAGGAGCTGGGACCACCAGAGTTTATTGGAAAGCCAAAACAACTTAAGGCGGAGACGTGGATAAAGTAGATCACAAAGATATTTGATGTCTTGGGATGCTCCGAGGAGCAAAAGGTTCCCTTTGCCACCTTTATGTTGCGAAGAGAGGCAGATTACTAGTGGGAATCGTTAAAGCGTACTCATCCTGCCGCACTGAAGATGTCTTGGGAGAAGTTCCAAGAACTATTCAATGACAAGTACTTTCTCGAAAGTATTCATCACATGAAGGAGGTGGAGTTCATCAAGTTGGAGATAACAATATGACCGTTTCACATGACGAATCTAAGTTTGTCGAGTTATCCCGGTTTGCGTCCCACTTGGTTGATAATGAGAAGAGAATGACGCAGATGTTTCTAAGAGGTTTGAAACCCGAGATACGTTAATACTTAATTTCTTACAAACTGTGTTTGTATTCAGATGTTGTCAATATGGCTCAGTTATTAGAGCGCGATAACGAGTCAACCCAACCAAGAGAAAGTAGCCGACAAAATAATAATACCAGTGGTAGCAGTCATCGAAGCGGTGACAACAAACGTGGAGGGAATCAACATGCCAAAAATGGTAACCACTTCGGTGGTAATCATGGCCAAGACAGTAAAAGTGGACATTTCAACAAGAGGAGATTCAACAATAATGGAAAGACGTCAGCACCAGCACCCGTTGTTAAGGAAGGAGAACAATCACATATCATATGCTTCAAATGCAGAGGGGAAGGACATATCACTCCAAACTGTGCGCAGCAGTCCAAAACGTGTTAAAATTATAGAAGAGAAGGTCACCTGGCTTGATTTTGTTGTTTAGGAAAGCCAAGTCCAGCTGGGATGGAGGCACCAAAAGTCGTTCCAGAAAAGTCAAAACAAGTAGTTCAAGGGAGAGCGTTTGTCGTGACCTCCCAAAAAGCAAGGAACCCAAACGAGGTCATCACGTGTAAGCTTATCATAAACTCTAATGAAGTTTATACCTTATTTGATACTGGTTCTACCCATTCTTTTATTTCTCCTACTTGCGCTCAATGTTTAAATTTGACTCTGGAGAAATTACACTTTTAAATATCTGTTGAAACTAAAATGGGAGAAACCTTCATTACATCCACTTTTTGAAGTCTTGTTTGGTTCAAATCGATACCCTCACATTACCTGTCAATCTTATTTCATTAAAAATACTTGCATTTGACGTAGTTTTAGGGATTAATTGGTTAACTACTCATCATGCAAAAATTGATTGTTTTCGTAAGGTTGTTAGCTTTCATATTCCTAACCAACCTATTATGTGAATTCAAGTAACCAAACCATTAAAATCAAATAATGTCATCTCAAGCCATAAAGCTATTCATTTATTGAAAAACGGATGTCAAGCTTTCTTAGCTTATGTCATGGATTTAAAAAAAAATACGTCAGTTTTGAATGATATTTCTATTGTTAATAAATTTCCTGACATATTCCTTGAAGAACTTCCTGGCCTACCCCCTAAGCGTGAAATTGAATTTTGTATCGACCTTGAACCCGGTACAAAATCCATTTCCAAAGCCCCATATCGAATGCCTCCTATTGAACTTCAGGAGTTAAAGACCCAACTGTAGGAATTGTTAGACATCGGTTTCATTCGTCCTAGTACTTCTCCTTGGGGTGCTTCTGTTCTATTCGTGAAAAAGAAAGATGGGAGTATGCGACTTTGTATTGATTATCAGGAGTTGAATCATGTCACCATCAAAAATAGATACCCATTGCAACGTATTGATGACTTGTTTGACCAGTTATAAGGCGCTAAATTCTTTTCAAAGATCGATCTTCGTTCCGGATATCATCAGTTAAAGATTAGAACTGATGACATTCGAAAGACCACTTTAAGAACTCGGTACGGGCATTATGAATTCCTAGTCATGCTTTTGGATTGACTAATGCTCCTGCTGCCTTCATGGATATGATGAATCGAGTATTCAAGGAATATTTGGATCACTTTGTGGTCGTCTTTATTGATGACATCTTCATATATTCCAAAAGCCATGAAGATCATGAGCAACACTTGAGGCTATGTTGCATTTACATTTTGATGAATGTGTATGAATGCATTTCCTTATTGCACTTAGTGCTTCGCACCATAACTGCTTGTGATATTAGTGCTTTGCACCATATCTGCTTGTGATATTACTGCTTTGCACTATATCTGCTTGTGATATTAGTACTTCGCATATGTCATCATTTTCATACGGTGAGACTCGATGTATGTGAATGTATGTTGTGTGGTCCCTCCACCAGGAGGCTATCCCGTCGGTGTTTGATTACTGGACTCGTGAGAAGACTAATTCTCGAGGCTCGGGAAAGGCACCACCAAATTCGCTCAGATTGAAAGACCGGATTAACTTCCGTCAAGTAGATTGCGATGATTTGGGAACCTTTATGCCAAAAAAGCATGAGAGTAACCTAAGATAGGTCGACCCTCGATAAACCCAAAGCGGAGGAAAGTCTCTTCATGCTCTCATTTTAATTACTTGTAAACACAATTACTTGTAATTTCATTCCATATCTATCTCCATGTAATGAGAAATATGAAGAAATGTGTACAGATACATATTTTGAAACATGCTACAAACAGCTGACATCTGTTTTGCAGGATAAAATTCCTAAAATAGACACATCACATAGCATGTTTTTATATACATTCCCTAAAGACTAAACTATGCAAGTCTTTCGCAGGGAATCAATCGGACCTACTACCCGTTCAAAGTCCAAAAAGGCAACAAGCCTACAGTCGATCATGTCATCATCGACTGCAATGAACTTAATCTAGTTTCTCATGAAAAATTGACGGATTAAGCAAACAAATTCTGATTTGGTTTGTTCTACTCAAAGAATTACACCAGTCTACACAGGGTTAGAAAATACCCGTACATGCTGAATCCTCCACACAAGGAGGAACCGAGGTCATTACAATACCTGAACCACAGTTGGATACGAACAACAAAACTCATGATGCTGCCCATCCCTTTGGATATCCGAGACCTTTGGTGACATCAAAAAGAAAGTCCTCCAAATGGAAGAGACCTTTCGCGCTATCAAAGGAATTGGAACACACGGGAGTGTTTCATATGCTGATCTGTGTATTTTTCACGGGGTTCATTATCGAGAAAAATTTAAAACTCGACTTTGAAAAATATGGCCGGGTTAGGAGATCCTTACACACATTTAAAAGTGTTTATTGGAGAACTTGGATCTTATCGGAGGACGAAAAGCTTAGAATGCAATTATTCAAAAAAGAGTCTAACCAAGAAGCCCGTTAAGTGGTACACAAGATTAAACAACTCAAAATCCATATTTGGGAAGAGTTAGCACATGTTTTCCTCACTCAATCTGACTTTCAAACTCAGATGGCTCTGATCGGTATCAAATTACCAAGATCAAGAAAGCAGATCTAACGAGTCTTTCGGAGAGTATGCTCAGAGAGGTGGAAATGCTGGTTGCCCAAGTTAGTCCTTCCATGAGCGAGAATAGAAATGGTCATGACTTTCATAGACATCTACAAGAAGCTCCCTTCTATGAGAGAGTTTTAGCAAGCATCGGCAAACCATTTTCTAAAATGGTCAAACATGGGGAGATGGGTGAGATGGGATTGAAATCGGGAAAGATTCAAGAGACCTATTTGCACTTAAAGTTGTTGCTGATCACATCAATCTGGAAATTATGGGAACAACCCGGAATCCATAAAAAGAAAGAAGAAGATGTTTCCACGATATTACGAAGGAAAAAGGCAATCAAAACATGCCTATTCAAAGGAGAAACTACACTCCCTTTCCGCCACAGTCTACAAACCCTCGATACTAAAAAGGTGGAGAAAGTCAAGCGCCCTCGAGTGTTTACACCCTTAGGGATACCCTCGAGAACATCTTGAATCTTCTAACAACACGAAAAGAAAATTACATCTTCTTCCACCAATGACCCTAATGGGCCGGGGTTTCAATCTTTGCTAGGAAATGTGCTTATCATGTTAGGGGCACTGGGACATGATACTCGGGATTGTTGGGCCTTGAAACACAAGATCCGAGGACACGATAGACAACGGAGAGATCGTGGTCACAAAACCGGATCAACCTCACACGTTAAAAGACAACCCTCTTCCTCAACCACAAAGAAGAAGAGGTCAACATGATTAATTGGAGCAATGGGACGAGTTCCAATTTCATTTGTGAATCTTCCAGACCCTCAAAGGCGGTGATGACGAAGATGGGATTATGCAAGTTCCGATTCCTGATGGAGCGAAAGATGAAAGCTCTCTGCAAACAAATTGAACAATTGGCGAGGCGGTGACTTATCGACATCAAGTGACTCGTCGATTAATCGGCCGAGGAGCATGCCGGTCTCCTACCTATTGTCATGAATATTCCTCGTCACTTTCGGAAAATGAAATCTTTGGAAGACAAAGTGATGAAAGAGAGCAAATGCCAAAGCCGTCGGGATTTGCGACAAAGGAATTCACCTATCTGGGCCAACCTATGGAGGAAATCCTTCATATGTTAATCAATGAAGGAAGGATCGGTTCCTTCTACCTCCAATCAACCCCGTTCGGGGCGATACAACTCGATGGAGTATGTCGATATCACTCCCAGTCTCGTGGTCACAAGACGAGAAGAATCTTTGGGCACTCGCCACCTTATTCAAAATCTAATCGCGGTGGTGTCCTGCGCTAGCGGGACGGCGATCTTGTGTTACGTGCAAGTGAGAATCGAGGCCCTACTAAGTGGAAAAGTGTGGTAGCGGTCATATCCACTGGCCGATGGGATTAATACATTACTCTGCGCCGACAATTGACTCGAGGAGGCAACAATCCTTTGAAAGTGGGCGCTCAGAGCCAATCAACTTCGTGCGAGCTGATATCCTATTGTTAGCTTGCATACAATTAGTGGAATTATGGAGAAGGTGAAGGATCCACCTCACATCTGGCTGCTACTGATGTCGAAGGAAAATCCCATTGTATCTTCCCCAACGGGTGATGAAGCCTACCACCAAATCAAAGGGAAAATACCCATGGAGAAGATTGAAAAATTCCTCCTACTTTGTGGGTAATGAAGCTACGGTGGTTTTAAGCTTGAAAAAGCTCCACAACAAATATCAATTTTGGACTTGGTCTAACTTCGAGAGAATCATGCGGAAGGTCTTGTTGAAGGTTTTAGAAGAAGCCTATCTCTAGCGACATCGGTGGATACGAAAAATTTCAACATCTGGTTGATCACATTTTCAACAACAATGTGATATCCTTCATTGATGATGACATACCACCCGAAGGGACCGGTCATTGCAAGCTATTGCATATTGTGGTCTTGTCCTTCGGATATATGGTGGCTGGAATTTTAATAGATGGAGGTTCCTCTCTGAATATCTGCCCATACGCTACCTTGGTGAAGATGAATATCAATCTCAATCGAATTCGGAGTAGCCATACTATCATCAAAGCTTTTGATGATGGAGCCGCGAAATTCGGATCGGAGTAATTAATTACTTGATCGAAATTGGTCCTCACACATTCTGCGTATCTTTCCATGTGCTCAAGATAGATTAGGGATCTGACACGCTCTTGGGGCGACCATGGATTCACATGGGTTGGGGCGAGTCCCCTCCACTCTTCACCGATAGTTGAAATACATTATCAACAATAGCACAGTCACGATCATATTTGAAGGAAGATTCCTCAACACGGAGACATGCCATTCATCGATGCCCGATGCGGATGTTGGGCCGGGTTTTCATGCTTTGGAAATAAGCAACACCTAATACCATGCTATTGGAGCACCATTGCCCGAACCTAAGATTTCTGCCGAGGTAATGTCGGCTACTCAAGAAATGATGTCGTTGGGTAATAAGCGGGACAAGGGTTGGGTAAAGATTTACCGGTATCAAGTACCCAATTAAATTAACGAGCAAATTTGGAGCAATTTGGGCTAGGCTATTACTGCGATTCTAGTCACAGGAATCCTCATAAACATCGGTGATTCCTTGACTTCAACCATGTGGCGTTTATCTTCGCCTTCAAACTACGAGTCGCACAACCTCCGTAAAGGTGCCGGCCCAATGTAATGGCTATGTTATGTCCCAAGCCGATGGGGTAAAGGAAAAAAATCTTTGTTCCAAATCCGCGGTGGAAGAAGAAGAGCGAAGAATCAAGCAAGAGCGTCATCACGGATGATGTTCGGTATCGCATCATCGTTCATGATGAACATACCAATGAGATACACCCCAGGCGATGATTGCCCGGACGTAATGGCCATCATTCGGGACGGGGAGGATGATGACAATCCCTCCATCACTGCGGTCCACCGGACTTTGCCCTTACCAATTGGAACAACATTCCTTGCATTGGTCGTCGAGGGTAAAAGCAGGCGAAACTCTTTACGCCTGTAGATATAATAGCTTGCTTACTTTTACATGCAGTATTAGCGGTTTATTTTGCCGATATATGCTAACTAACTTATGTATGATCAACACATTTCATATATACTAAGTGAAAGCATATTTTGTTTTGAGGACTACGAATTTAGATGTGCATGTACTTGCGATCTGATTGCCTCTTCTCCACAAGGATTGTACCTTTGATGTAGAGATGAATTTGACCTTGATGGATATCTGAGGATGACATTGAGGTGCCTCGAAATTGAGAATGGGTGAAGAACAAACCTAAACCCAACCTTGATCAAACCACTTCTTTCGATCTCGGAACCTTAGAAAGCCCTAAGTTAATCCAAATTGGTTCGGACCTTACCCCAAACCAGCGGAATGACATGGTTACGCTATTAACCCAATTCGAGGATGTGTTTGCATGGTCTCGTGAAGACATGGTGGGTTTGTCCTTGACATTGTCCTTCATCGCCTTCCATTAAAGAGGATTTAAGCCGGTCAAGCAAAAGCTCGGCGATTGAAACACGAATGGAGTTTAAAGGTGAAAGAAGAAATTGTGAAACAATTTCAATTTGGCATCATCATGGTGTCTACATATCTTGAGTGGATATCAACATTGTGCCCGTTACCTAAACACGGAGGAAGGTGCGAGTTTGCGTGGATTCTAGGGACTTGAATAAAGCTTGCTTAAAAGATAGCTTTCCGTGCCATTTATCCACATTCTCATTGACAATCTTGCTTAATCGACATGTACTCCTTTCTTTGATTTTTTGCGGGGTATCATCGGATCATGGTTCTTGAGGAAGATCGTGAGAAGAGCGCTTTCATCACTCCTTGGGAAACTTTTTGCTATAGGCGGTTGTCATTCGGCCTCATCAATGCGGAGCCACCTATCGGCGAGCTATGATGGCTCTTTTCCACGACTTAATGCATAAAGAGATGAGATCTCGTGGATGACATCATTGTCAAGTCCGGAAGGAGGATGACCATATAGACCATCTCGAGAAAGTTGTTCAACGAGGTTGCGTAAAGTACTGACTTGAAGTTGAATCGACTAAATGCGCCTTTGGCGTTAAATCGAGGCAAGTTGCTAGGATTTCTAAGTCGACCACAAAGGGATTGGTGGATCTTGCAAAATCCAAGCCATCATCGAAATGCCCATTCCTCGAGACGAGAGAAGGAAATACGGGGATTTTTGGGAAGAATCAACTTCATTAGCGAGGTTTATCTCGACTCACGACAACTTTGTGAGCGATCTTCAAGCTATTAAGGAAGAACTCCTCCATGAAATGGAATGATGAGTGTCAAAATGCCTTCTTACAATCAAAGCTTGACTAGTCAAAGCTCCGTTTTGGTACCACCCGAGGATGATGTTCCCCTGTTTATGTACTGTCCATAAGTGACAATGCCATGGAAATTTGCATCTTTGAGACGAGAGAAAGGCGATAGAGGCCGAGCGAGCTATCTATTACCTCGGCAAAAGGTTTATTGACGGTGAACACAAGTACACTCGATCGAAAAGGCGTGTTGTGCTTTAGCATGGGCTTCCATGAGGTTACAACATTACCTCCATGGTCACAACCCATCTCATATCCGCGTGGATCCTCTCAAGAAATCGTGTTCAACAAACCTATGTTAAATTCTTTAAATTTATCCGGATGGCGAGTTGATCCTACAACAATTTGACATCGTATATGTGACTCAAAAGTCCATCAAAGGTCGAGGAATTGCGGATCGCTGGGCTTGCACCTTGAGGGGATTTCAAACCCTTGAAACATATATTTCCCGATGAAGGAGTAATGGCGATGCAACAACACCATCGATGCGATCTGGCGCCAATCATGGAAGATGTATTTTGATGGGTATTAATATGGAAGGTTACGGAGGGTGGAGGCGGTTCTAGTATATCGATGCGGGGAAGCGGTATCCGTTGTCGTCAAATTACGGTTTATCGGCACCAACAAACAATTTGAGTATGAAGGTACATCTCATGGGGCTAAAACTTGCCCATTCGATGGGCATCGGCGGTTAAGCATGTCTTTGGAGATTGAGTTGGTAATCAAACAATCCACGGAATCTATCAAACCAAGGAACTACATTTCTTTGCCTTACCATGGCGGAGTTTTGAAGATGGCTTTGGAGTTGAAGAAATCTCCTTTCTACACATTCCTCGTAATAGGAATGACTTTGCGGACGCATTAGCAACTTTGGCCTCCTTGATTAGCATATCGAGAAAAGGAACACTTGAAAGCGTCGCGATTTCCCACAAAAAGGCCCGACTATGGGAATTACGTTGGAGAAGTATCGGATGAGCTACCTCCCATCAACATCCTTGGTATCGACATATCGAGGAATATCTGCGAGATGGATCTACACCCATTTGGCGAGCCCGGTGAGAAAAAGCGGATCCATCGACTTGCTATGAAATTCTACACGAGTGGAGATCGCTCTACAAAAGAGATGCGAGGACTAGGTCTCCTCGGATGTTTAGACAAAGATCAAGCCCAAAAGGCTTATGGATGAAATCCATGGTGGAGTCTGTGGCCCCCCATGAGTGGCCCCCTCCTTGTCGAAAGTCCTCGGGGCCGGGACATTATTGGCTATCTCTCAAAAGTGATTGCAATGACCACGTCAGGAGATGCTATCGATTGCGATTCATGGAATGCTATACACGCCCCTCCACGGGAACTCCACAATATGAGTTCACCTTGGCCCTTCTCGATGTGGGGAATGGGCGTTATCGGGCCCATTGAGCCTAAAGCCCGATAATGGTCATCGATTTATCTTCACCATGATCGACTACTTCACCAAGTGGGTAGAAGCGACCTCCTTCCCGGGGTTACTAAAGAAGTCATCATTGCTTTTTCGCCGAAACAATGTCGTTTGTCGATATGGACAGACCGGAGGTGATTGTGTAGACAATGCCAAGAACCTCAACAACAAAATGATGGAGGAATTATGCGATAAATTCCACATCAAACATCTTAACTCTGTCATCTATCGTCAGAAGATGAGCGGTCTTTGTTGAAGCGGCTAACAAAAACATCAAGAAGATTATGCAAAAGATGTCATGACCACAAAGATTGGCACGACCTATTGCCTCGACTCTGTTAGCCTCTGAGAACCTCAATGCGCACTTACTTCCAGGGCAACCCCTACGCTTTAACCTATGGGATGGGCGGTACTCCCCATAGAAGTTGAAATGGAATCCCTCAAAGTGTTGATAGGCGGCTCAATTTGGATGAAGACCAATGGGTACAAGGCGGTATCACCAATTGTCTCTAATAGGCGAAAAGCGAACCGCGGCTATCTTCCATGGTCGAGTTATATCAACAAAGGATCGCGGATCCTACAACAAAAAGTCAAACTCTGGCGGTTTTAACAACATGACTTGGTTTTGAAGAAGATTCTTGACAACCAAGATCGAGGCTAAAGGAAAATTCGCTCCCTATTTGGGAAGGCCGTTTATTGTCAAAGAAGTATTGTGGGAGGCGCTCTCAGATTGCAAGAAATGGATGGCGATGAATTTCCACAACTCATCAACTCGAGATGACCGTGAAGCGGTACTATATCTGAAGTAATTCATAAAAACACCATGGTGTTGAACCATCGAGATCACCGGTCATTCGGTTCTTTAACCCTTTACCACTACTGACTTTTCTACACACTTTGCCCCTCGGGAAACATACTTTTCAAGCCCGGTGGCTGGCTCTCCCTTTTGCGTTCCTCTGACTTAGGTCATCCCACCATGGATTGAACCTCTCACGCGTTTGCGGTTTGGCTACCCATACATGGGATCAAACTTCTCATACTACTGCAGTTTATCCTCAACCTAAGATTAAACTTTCTCCTCCCCTTTTCGACTTGCACATGGGATTACGCTTTTCATCTGCATACGAGGGCGAACTCGTCGACTGATCTCCTCTTCTTATAGAATGCGTAGGCAACCATGTCATATGCCCGGTCATGATAAAACAAAAAACAACAAAAACATTTCTACCCTTACAAAAACAAAAACAACAAAAACATTCCTACACCATTTACGCCATATCTGACGTTGAACCTCTTACACGAGGTTGAACTACATGAGACTGATCTCCTCTTGATAGGATACGTGGCGACCATTCATGGTGCGGTCTCACCCCTACCAAAACACAAACCCTTGTCGGTTGATGCTTTGGGATCATCCTTTGATCCACTACATTTCATTTGGCTTCGGACGAAGGGATGGAATTACTGAACTCCTCCCAAATAGGAGATTTGGCGACCATCTAAGCTGCGGTCATACCTTGAAAAGCAACACCGATCCATAAGAGATGGAATTAACTAGGCTTCTCTAAATAGAAATCTTGGCGACCATCGTAGTGCGGTCGATCTCGAGAGAGGAAAGCCACACTCCTCTCCACATTTCCATCGAAACCGGTCCCAAGACACCAAAGATGGTAGGGATACATAGAGATCGATGATCCATTACGAACTATCGAGAGACAACTCGATGTCCATCCACCAGGAGGAATTGAGAATACATCAAGATCCTGAAAGCCACGAAGCGTGGGCAAAATATCAAAGCAAATATGAAGGCATATCTAAAAGGGAAGTGATCAAAAATATATTTCCACTGTCATATATATAATGTTGTTTGATATATATACTGATATAAAGCTATACATGACAAAATGGCTAAGCTAGTGCATGTGAGGTAAATACAAGCTCATCTACAAGTCGGGGTATATGCGAGCTAACACAAATGACATGGCGTCCTCTCTCGGAAGAAGGAGGTGAAGGTTGTGGTCTCTATATGAGAATATCCACACGACCAAAAGATCTGTAGCCATCTGCATGGTGACCATATGATCATCGATATATGTGCTCATCTCTGCGATCATACCCGGTGGTAAGGGACCTCAACTGCTGTAGTCTTATCTGTGATGGCTACATCCGGCGGATATAGCACTATCCGCTCAACTATCACTGCATCTCTGGGTGATCTAGCCTCATCCCGCTCAACAACGGTGGCATCTCTGCGAGCTAATGCCTCGTCTCTCTCTAATAAATTGCGTCCCTCCCATCGAGGCGATCGACATCATAGATCGAGCATGATCTCTCTCAAAGGTCATCGGGATGAAGACTACTGCTCTAAGTCTTATCTTCGAGTCTTTGAATCACAATGATCTTGGTACTAGGAGAATCCAGGAAGAAATGTTGGCAACCCAATGACGGGCTCCTCCTCGATGTAGGTATCGATGTCCTCCATGGGCTCTACATCATCGACTCTCGCTCTCGGTCTTTGTGAATCTTCTTGCGGTAGATAAAATCTCTGTCTCCATCCATGCGGAATACTCTGCTGCGAAGAACTACGGGATGGTAGCGGAAAAAAAAAGCTATCTCGCGTTGATCCCAACAAGCATATACACGGGATCGGTCCTCTGTGAGAGATATCGAGAAGTGAGCGATGACCTCGCCCCCTCGAAAGGATGGAAATCACAGGGCTGAGTGAAGCTGCGACATCACGGCCGATGGGTGATAAGTAGTCACGCCCTCAAACGACCCGAGGAGGAGGAAGTCCATGCGGGCGTGAGTAATAAAGTTGTATGGTGAAAAAGCCCGAAACGCAGCAATATCTTTGAATGGATCTCGATATACGCCAAAAAATGCGGACCAAGACGAGAGCATCATATACACGACCAATGAAAAGAGTATGACATGGCTACATCATGGGTGAACCAATACCCGTATCGTAAAAGGTGCAAGCCGGTCTCAAGTGTGACATAAACCACACATCTGACATGGTAGAACTCGGTGAACACTCATAGGATCGTGCAACAATAGGGATCTTGGCCGAGGTCTCTGCTACTGATCATAGGTCTGATGGTGCGACCCTCTCTAAGAGCTCTCACGACCATGATGACACCAATATCTATCTCATCCATATATCGTGGCATATAGACATGACGATATGCATATAACAATCGATACATCGACCACGGCCAAGCATGATGGTCCTCCGGTGCGGTGAAATCCCGGAATATCGTGAATAGCTATCCTCAGAGCCAAATCATCATCTGAGAAAATCTTTGGGATATCACGTGGCTAGATGTCGGCTCATCTCTGCACTACTCTCTGCGCCGCAATCTGTGAGAGTCATGAATCGTCTACTCATGTCTCCCAAAGCCGGATGCCTGTGAGAGTGCATCAAAAGGCGGCATCGTCAAGCGTGCATACTCCTCCGAGTAGGAGTCGACTCATGGGTGCCGAATCGGAATACTGCCTATCCGGTGTGATGCTCTAGCATCCGTCTACAAACCTGCGGGAACTGAAACATCAATAAAGTCATGGTATCTTTGCGACAGGTGATCTCTGATCACCCTATACGGTGGTGACATGCTATATCATACCACGATCGCATACCCAATACCACCAGCAGCGGTGGGGTATGATCTATCTGACTAAGCTGTCGAAGAAGACATATGCATGCGGGCCGTGTTATAAGACCATCGAGGTCGATTAGAATATCTACGGACATACATACATATGCATAACATGATACATGCATAATGAGATAATGGATGGCAATATGATATAGGGAATGAAAAAAAATGGTGCATACATTCTAAGTATATCATCATCTAATACATCATCTCTGTCTGACTACAAATACGGGGAAATGGGGCACGGTAGCCCTACTACTATGAGAGGCCTATCAAAAGATATAGCGAGAATGGGGGAGCGACCACCCGATATCTAACGAGAGGCTATCAAAAGATATAACGAGAATATACATCGAGAAGAAAACCGGGGTCTCGATGTCCACGTCCTCAATCTGTCCACGATGTAACTCCTCTGAGTCTTTGGATCTCTATCAGCGGGGATGTCGGGGCTATAAAGAGGAGGATCTGCGTTGGCAAAACCGAATGGGTAAATCGAGGGGCGGCGCGCACAAGTGGAAGGAACAAATGACTCGCCTCTCTTTGGATCTCTGCCCAAATCTTGGGATAAATATATGTGCACGATCCAGCTGCCGGGTTGAACTATCAATCTGGGTCATATGAGTGGAGCTCGGACCTGAAGCTACCAATCAATCGTCATCATCGAGGATCACGGAACCATATCCCCCATAAAGCGTGTGTGGCGGGGAATTTGGGCTCCAATAGTGTGAGGGACCACCACCATTGGGGCGTCTCTGAGTACATGGACCCTACGATAATGCAAAAGCCGTCGACCCCCAACAATGGGATATCGGTGGTGGGTGGTGTGATCTGAGACCGATGGCGCTGGCGGGGAGGCAAGATCGGTATCTGGATCTCCCTGTGGTGCTCCTAATATGCACGCTCTCTCTAAATAGAGCTCCGGCCTCCATCTGTGAAGAGGAACTCTCTGGTGGAAATCAAATACTCGACTCGGTCGGGATGTCCATCCTCAAAGCCGATGGTCAAATGTTCCCCCTGAATAGGGAATCCGTGTAATGGTGTCGTTGTCGACAACTCCATTTGCATCTGGCGGTGAGTGAATCCCCTCATTCTGAGGGACCTCGAAAAAATAGAATGGTGCCATCGTCGTCCTCGTGGATAGGTATCTAAACCTAACACACTCATGGGGCCTTAAAAACATGGGAGCCTCTCATAGGCCCCAAAGCGCTTGACCTGATGGCAAAACATCGCTATCGATAAACACTCTTAACTATGAATGGGAAAAGACAAGAGAAATACTCACCGGGAGAAATGGGTAAAATCCTAGCGAGCCTCGGTCGAAACCACATGGCGCGCATCGCATGCCCCGGAGGAAATAGGCAAAGGTGTAAGAGCCCCGATCATACTCTCAATACGGTCCACATCACGTGTGGTGCTGATCAAAGAAAAAGGATACCGTAGAAGAGTTATGCTCTATGAAGCGACCTCGAATGATCATCGGGAACAATCGCATGAGTGAGCGCGATCCACGATCGACATCATCGGGCATGGGCTCACTCAAAAGCCCACTCATAGCATCTACGCTCAAAGGACTGAGCAGACGATCGATCCGCCTTTGGCGCCTCATAGGAACTCTAATAAGGATCGGCGGCGGTAGGGGTGATATTCGCCATGCAAAAGCCTTTGGCTCCCCTCAAACTCCATACATGATAAATCGCCCGATCCATAGGCGTCATCATCACCTCATGATCCGGCGAGATGGGTGGTGAGTGCGATGAAACCATCGCTCAGACAATGCCCTGAGGTAACCCCAGGGACAACGACGGGGAAGGATGGAGAAGAATGCCCCAAATCCCCACTCATGCACTATCGCTCTATAGTCAGGATGAAGCGCCTGGTACATGGAGTGAATGCTAAACCAGTTCCCTCGAGGCTGTGTAAAACCAGGAACCTGCATGAAATGCAGATCAACATCAAAACCCTTTAATCCTCATCAATAGGAAAGAAGGAAGATCAAAGTCTAACGCCATACCTCGTTAGCATGCAAGTACATCGATGGATGTCTGCTCAAATCACCCAGCAACTCTGGGTTTGCCACCTGAATGCTCGGAAGCTCCCTACGAGGGACATGTGTGCAGCGAGCGGGATCCTCAATCGGAATATCCGCCTCCTCGTCCTCAACGTCTGGCACATCTACCGGACAGGACGAATCACGGCCTCCACCAGCCGGCGCGAGCATTATGCGTGAAGCAGGGGCGAGGCACTTGAAGAAGCCCTCCGTGCGTGCGCGAAGTGGTCTATAAAGCTGCTCGGCTGATCCGGATCCATAATATCTGGACAACAAGTCTCCAAATCACCTCAGAAAGGGTGTGGTATTTCCTTACGGAGCTTTTTAAAATGCATTTTGACTATATGCATGCATGCATTTACTTTAACATATAATAGAGTTAAAATGCATGACTACCCTGATGCCTACATTTGGAAAAAATTTTGCCATAGTCCCCTTTGAAAATAGGACTATCCACATGCACATAGGCATGTCTAGGTGGCCATTCGGTAGCTTTTACCCCAAAGTCATATACATAATATATGCATTAAAAATCAAAATCATCATGCATAAGGTTAACCTCGATACTAGGAGTACTTTGCCTTTCTACCTTTTGCTCATTGGACCTCAAATAGGACACAAAAAATAGCGAGAAAAAAGGTGCGATTTGGTATCTCGAAAGTCAAATTTTTTCACATCATTATGTTGACATGGTTTAATACTAACATTTACTATGTTGAATATTTTTTATCAAGTCATTTATGCATACATAATCACTACTATGTGTTTAGATGCATTTAGATGCGATAACTCACAATCAGCGGATAAAAGCTGGAAAAAATACATGCATATCGTTACGAGGATAGTGTAGAACACTTATGCGGTGGTGAAATTTTGAAAAGCGGCCCGAACTTCAATGAGATCACGAGATGGCTCGCGGTTTTTCTCTATCTGAAACAAGTTGAAAATGACTTGTGAAGACCGACTGCGGGATTTATGATCCACGATTGGCATGAGCTCATCTGCAGCTGCGGCGGCGGTGCACTGCGGCACCCTATATGGGTCCCACCCCTCGGCTCGGTCGATTCGAGTTTGAAAGGAGTTCTCACAATTTAGAAAGGTTAAATCGAGAATAAAAATGCCCGCGCGATTGAGCAAAAAACGACATCTGATCTGGTCTTCTCGGATGAAACTTTGAATCTATACATCACTCATTGGTAGTCACACTGAACACAAGGTATACCTGCGATGATGATCATTTTTCTACAAATCACATCGTGATACCTTATATGGGTTCGATGCCTTGACTACGGGTCGTTACCTAAAATATGTCCCCGGCGGAGATCGATTTGACAATATGTCCCGTCGGCGGTTACAACGTAGTCCCCAGGGGACGAGAGTCCCAGCGGGGGGTTACGTGTAGATCCCCGGTGGGGTTCTGTTACAACACGTCCATTTGTTGACATGTCTATCAGCGAAGGTCGAAAGGTGACCTTGGCGTTATTTGACCGATGGAAAGTAAACCCATCGAAGCATTGAGAGCTATTCGATAATTGCGTGCGTACTCATGAGTCCCGATAGGTCCCGATGGGTCCCCGTGGGGTTCAGCGATATATCTCGGCGGGGAGTAAGTAACAACGCATGCTGCTCGGCCGTTGACACACATATCAATGAAGGTCAAGAAACCTTGGCGTCATTTCGGTAGATAGCGATTAAACTATCGAGCTCTAGAGTTATTCGAGGTTTTCATACCCTTTCGATTGCTCGTATTCCCGGTGGATCCCCGGTGGAGTCCCAGCGTATAATGTTCCGTTGATTCACACGTCGGTGAAGGTCAAGCAACCTTGATGATCTACTCGAGAGTCTCGACCGATTGATTCACACGTCGGTGAAGGTCAAAGCGACCTTGACGGTATATCCACGAGGATTTTTCGGTAGTTGATTCACATGTCGGTGAAGTACGCGTCAACGAAGGTCGAGGCATCCACAGCGACATTTGTTGTTGGCGATAAATCAGCGAGAATCTTGACATGTCTGGCGATACCAACCGGGAAAGGTCGATGTTATCAAAGAGGATAGATGATGGAATATGTTATACACATCCTCAAAGCGGATCAAGCTTTATCCCCACGGATCTCTTGCACATAAGAGGTACCTCTTGAGGATCAAGTCGTTATCAAGAACACGAGAATTTGGTGATAACTCAACATCAACATCTATGATTTGATTACACATCAAATCTGGTCGGCATTGCCAATCCCAGTTGAAGCAGCGGGGATCGGCAATCATCCCGGCATGTTGGGCTCTGACCCGTATACATGCATCATACATTTGCATCATTTTTGCTACCCATAGTACCACGTTTGTCTTGTTGCGTTTCAAGTGTCTAGGATTCTTTATCCTACCCATGCATCGCCGTGCATGAGTATGATAAAGAGGGCATCTATGAACACTCGAAATTTTTGTACTCTCATTATTTAACATTGCGGGAGGGCAGATTCGTCTTTAAGAGAGAACCACGAAAGACAATCCAAATCCATACAGGATACTACTAGGAAGTTCGGCATCAACCCGGATCACACTCGGGAGTAACAATTCAACCTCGGATGTAACCCGAGGCATGCGAGATCAATCACGGAACACACACCGGAGAAGGCCGATTAATCTCGGAGATAAACCCGAGGTATCCGGTCTCGGTCCCAACCATAGGAATAGCCACCAACCTTGGTGATAACCCCGAGGAATGCGATTTTGGCGATAACCCCGAAATGCTTGTTTCAAATCGACCGACTTCAATCTCGGTGCTCTGGCGAGATATCTTATACCAACCGGCAATAACATCGGGAAGGCAGGCACACCTCAAAGGTGACAATGAGGACCTTGACAATTACGGCGGCGGTCAATCTCGGTGAAGTCGAGCAGCGTCTGCTTTATCGGCCCAATCGGCGATAACACGGTGTGAGGGCAACATCATCATCTCGTCGAACACGATGCCCGTCACGTCATCTTAAACATCTCTACGCAACGATGTCCCCAAGACTAACCGATCCGAGTGACTATTATGCGGGGTAGCGGATGAAAGTTGAAGCTTGAAGGCCAGGAGGGCATCGTCCCATCTTTGATGACTTCGTACAAACTCTAATCCCATGCCATCGTACAACTCTCGACAGGGCGGTCGAAATAGGTCTGTATACCTCAAGCGGATGCGGATTGCACTTCTAAAAGTTCGAGTGGACATTATGAGTGCACTGAGTGCGTGCTTTGAGACGACGGCAAAAAAACCGGGCCCCCACCGGGTTGCCCACTGGTACACTGGCTCGGTGCCAGTGCGGTACACCTCTGACTAAAATGCCTATAAATAGAGGGCTTGGGGTTTGCCCATTTTTAAGAGAAAAAAAGCGAGGAAGCCCTGCCTTGATTTGCTCTGCACTCACCCCATGCAGTGTACTTTCCCTTTTAAACACCTGTGAGCTCATATATAGCCCTTTTGTACCTACAAAAGTCAGTGTTTACCCACTCTAAAGATATAGAAGTCTTCTTTAGCAATCAGTTGTAAGCCTTCTCACACACTTTAGAGTCTTTCTCTTCATCTTTACACACACCCTTCTACACGTTGAGAGTCGTGTTGCTGCTTTTTTGCGGACTTGGTCAGTGGTTTCATTCGATCTATATATATATATATATATATATATATATATATATATATATATATATATATATTGACTAACATTATCGAGTTATGCCTCGATTGAGCCTGAACTTGATGCGGGGCGTTTATTTGCTTTAATATATATATATATATATATATATATATATATATATATATATATATATAGCGTATATACTTTATATATATTAGCTGTTGTCGAACTTTGTTCGATGATATATATATATATATATATATATATATATATATATATATATATATATATGAACTTTGTTCGATGAGCTTTAACTTGATATATATATATATATATATATATATATATATATATATATATATATATATATATATATATATATTAGCGTGTGTCGAACTTTGTTCGATGAGCACAGACTTTATGCGGAGTGCGTTTATTGCTTTTATATATATATATATATATATATATATATATATATATATATATATATATATATATATATATATATATATATATATATATATATATATATATATATATGAACTTTGGTGAACTCCATTCGATGAGCTGGTTTTTTACATCAATTTGCGTTTATTATATATATATATATATATATATATATATATATATATATTCGTCCCACACAGAGTTTACTTACGTGGTGGTTGATCGCTTATATATATTTACGTTTAAATCTGCTGGAGTTTACTTCGTGGCGGTTGATCACTTTATCTGACTTTATTTACATTTTGTCCACTGAGTTTTCTTCGTGGCGGTTGGTAGTATTCTGACTTTATTTACGTTTCGTCCACTTTGGAGTTTCTCTCGTGGCGGTTGATAACTTTTATGACTTTATTTACATTTTTGATCCCCCATGGAGGTGCTTCGTGGTTGGTGATCATGTCTGTATATATATATATATATTTATAACTTTTATATATATATATCTGCTTACTGCTTTCATACAAATTGCGGTATCTTGTGTGCCTAGGAATCATGTGATCACAGATTCAGCCTATTGGATCTAGATTCGGTTCCCGTGATGGACATTTTAGGTTTATGGCGACTTGTAAATTATTCTGCGATTATGCGAATTTCCTCGGATGGTTTCCATACCCACGAGGAAATCGGCATTATTTTGTACATTATTTTCTTACGGATGCCTCGCATTCGTAAAATAAAATCAATCAAATCGAACACTTAATAAAATGGGAGTGTAAAAGGTCTCAATTACTATTGAGCATCAGGGTTTGAAAAACCTTTTTATAAAACATCATTGCTATATCTTGCTAAAAACTGAATTTTTACATAAATTCAAACCCTGTGTATATAGGTTGAGCGAGGCCTCGCACTACTTCCAAATAACGACACATTGACCCACACACACACACATTGGATAATAGTTTCTTGAAAAAGGCGGTCATAGTGGTAACACGGATGTCGGGAAGTGCCTAACACCTTCCCCCGCATAACCAAGTCCCGGACCCTAATGAATCTCGGTTTCACCTCACCAACTTGGTTTAGCGATGTCACATCTTTGGGTCGATGTGCAAACCTTTTTCGGTTCGGTTGTGTTGGTGACCATTTCAAAAAAACCAATGGCGACTCTTAGCGGTCCATGAAAATCGACATTATACATATCGGACCTTTTTCACTTGTTTTTTCAAACAAATCTCACCTAAAATGAGAACATGTTGACAAAGATAAAGAACAAATAGCGGAAAGGACATCCAAAATCTGATCCGCAGCAGTTAAACTTGTTGTCTATTATATTGTTCTATCAGTTTAACATTATTGAAGACTAATGATAATTTATTCTGCATTATCTTAGTCATAATATTTTTTACTGGTCTAGTTGAGCTCACCCTTTCTTTCACTATTCTCTTCTTGGAAATGAGAACGTATTTGGGACTAGTCGGGGAACAGAGTGATGGTCCTAGATGGTGCATTAGTAGTCCTCACTATACGTGAAATAGTGTAATAATAAATGTAATGAGGACTCCATTGAGTGTGGATATTGTCAGATGACAATATTTATATTAAAACTCATGATTTATGTTTTTGTCGTATTTTACATTTAATTGTTGTAAAATTAAGTTGTATTTGTATTTAGTACCTTATATCCGCAACCCAAGATGGGTGATGTATACCTGTTTTGGGGGCGTCACACCACCTCCCCTAATAGTAAATCATGTGAATCAATAGTAAATCATGTGACTAAATAATTCTAAACATGTGAAAAAATTAATTATAGTACAGTACCTTCATCTATACCTTCATTTTTAATTTAGTCATGCAACTATTATCAATCTTGCACCAACTCCCCTAATAGTAAATCATGTGAATCAATAGTACACACATGTGAACACATAGTTATAAGCATGTGAATTAATAGCATTTAATTTCTCATTTATCCGGTTAATTACCCGATTGGTCAATATAACCTCCAGACATCAATTATTATCGAAATAAATGTCGATTTCCACTAACACTAATAATTCCCACATAATGGAACTATCAATTTCATCTTTAATCAACACGAACTTATTCATCATTAATATTATAACTCACAATATTTAACAACCGTGTCGTTCCCGGAAAGAGGGCTTTCAGATAAGGATTTCTCCCTATTAGCATGATTAGATTATCTAACCTCTCCTCGATGAACTTCTAGACATTGTCAATATTGCAAATAATAATATGAATAACTTTGTCATCTCAATTATTGATTTAATAAAATAACATATTATCTGAGATGATACTATGACAATAATTGAATCGATAATATGAGAGATATGATGCAACAATTATTATAGCAATAATTGAGTATAATGAGTGACTTCTTACGTAAGCATCAATAATCAATACTGGTGTGCTACTATGCAACCACAGCAGTATCTTTATTTTACTACCTAGGGTAGTTCAACGGTTTTAACGGTAACACTTTGGCCGTTATTTTTATAAAATGGTAATTCTGTCGTTTTCTTACTACTAAAATACTTCTGTTGTGGGGTCCACTAATGAATATGCTGTCGTACGAATATTTCCTGTTAAAACGAATGTTCCCCGACTAATCGAATATTCCCCGACACAACGAATATTTTATAACAACTTGCATACTTTGCAAAATTTTCACATATCACCCTTAACTTTAACCTTTTATCAATTTAACCACTTACGAAATAAAATAATAATTATAAGAAAAATTAATACTTTTATTTCATAAAATTCGGGGTCTTACAAGTGATATATGTTATGAAATTAGGAACATGTATTTTTCAAGATGGAATTCTACAATTAAATTATAATATCCCATTGATATAATTTATTAGTTGATCACCAAAATCTTGGCAAAGTATTTTAGTAATTCAAATTACTGAAGTATTAGTTTAATTTATTAAATTAACGTGTGATCAAAAGTTTATAAATTATGTAGTCGAGGGTATAAGCAATAAACGTAGCCGATTAACAGTTTTATTCCTACACGCGTTTATAGATATTACTATAGAGGAGTATTTTTGCAAGATACTAATAGTGGAAGGATTTAATTAATTAATTTTAATTCTATTATTTCTAAAGTGCAATTATAACTATTTAGTGGAATTAGTTATAATTAATATAATTATAATTGATTAAAGAGTTAATCAAAAATTAGTATTATATTGGAACTAGAATTGTAGAATCCTATTTGATCCCCACTCTAGCCCTTATTAATATATAACAACATAGCAGGATAAGATATATCTCAAGAGTTTTCAAATCATTCTGAAAAATATCAGGGAGTTGAGGACTCTGTAACGACCCCAAAATTCATACAATTCAATTATCGACTTCGGTCGTTAATAACACGTCTAACTTCTAATTTTACATCATTATTCGATGTTAACTTAATAAAATGCGGAATAATTTAAACTTTTCTATCTTCTTACTTTAATCCCATGAAGCAAAACCTTTATCATCTACATGTCATTGAATCATATATAATCCATGATTCACCTTATCAGAGTTAACATATATATACTTACATATCAAATCGATATCCTTTATACATCGGATAACTCAAACTTTAACTTTACAACTCAACATAAAATATACATCATAAAATATTAAATACATCTCATAAACCTTAATCATGGTTTAAATAAATAACAACGTTAGCTAAAATATTAATCTTCGTGTATTATTTCTGATCCACGTCATTCAAGTAGCACATAGTTTTACCTTCAATCCTTAACTTGTAAAAATGGTTAATTGCAAGGTTGAGCTCGACAGCCCAGCAGATCTAATAGTTTTTATGCATCACGTAGCACATAATAACATGTTTATCATACATCTCATTAACATTAGACTAACATAACAAATATGTTGCAGTTCATATAACAAGTATAAAGATTGAGTTCCTTACTCAATCAACATTCATTACTCAATCAACGTAGTCATAAATTGACTTTAACATTCATACTTTCAACATATATATAACACATCATGCTATTTGCAATAAAGATTTAAAAGAGTTTATCATCAAGTTCAAATAGCAAATAGAAACTGAAAGACTTGCCTTGATCGATGTTTACCGATAATAGTTTAACAGCTTACAGCTATCTGCACTTCACGTGCCCTACACAATTATATAATCATGCATATAAACTATTAGTCACATAGAAATGCATAGTAGTTTTAATGTAAACTTTACTCTATATCTCATAACCCTTCCTATTATCAATACACAGTGTTCAATTTGATTGTGTTAACTTTCGACTTACATCTCACTATATTTCATACTCAAAGTTCATTCAAGTGCTTAATTCTTGCTTGGAATCATTATTGGTTTTATATTAACCTTATTCCATATCTTATAATATTCATTTCATTTGTCTTAAAACACTTTTTACGTTCATTAACACTTGTAATGGCGTTTCGACATGCATTCGTCACACGCCCGATTTGTCTCTCTTATGTATGCTTAGTATGCTTATACAACTTATCTAATACATCACTTATTAATGTTAAACATCATTATATTTACTAATATTTATGTCTTATAACTTAGAAAAACATCGTTTATCGTCATAAGCACTACACTTGCATACGGGCATGCCCGACGCCCTCTGATTGCCTCTGAAAACACAACAGTCCCAAAGATGGCAATTTTTACACCTTCTAAAGACCTTTAAATTGAAAATGTTAAACAATAAAAGTTGTAGGTCTATTCATCCTCGTTTCGGATCATCTTGAATCTCCTTAATCGGAGTTCATATGAAAATGTTATGGCCATTTTACCAAACCAAGTCAAAGCAGTCACACCTGGCACACTATAGTTGGCTACCATTTCCTTCACAACCCAGTAGCGCCCACACCATCTAGCTAGTTGCCCAAATTGCCGCTGCGCATCATGGGCGTGGCGCTTGCGCTAAACTTTGCACAGATTACAATTTTTGCGATATTTTTACTTTATAACTTCTTCATTTTAAGTCAGAATTTGTTGGTTTTCGACTCTATGAACTCGTGAAACACTGAACTACTCATCTACATAATAATTATAACATTTTAGAAACTTTAACAAAAATCAATTTAAGGGTTCCAATTCAGTGTTCATGCTATATTTTCATGTTTTAAACATATTTAGCGAATTCATTCACTACGAATTCATTTTACATCCGCTTTGACTCGTTCAACTTGGGTTGTTTTCATTTTTCATCATACTAATAACATCTATAATCAATTTCAGATTATATCATGAATTCATCAGCAATTTTTGATTCCAAAACAAGCCCTAATGTACATATTACACCTAAAAGGTCAATTATTCTTATTTAACACACTTAGACGAATTTGATTCCCCCAAAATAACTTATAGATGATACATAACAGATTATATATATCCATAAAAACATATTACCACTTCCTCATCAATGTAACCCACCAAAATAATTTACAATGAAGAACTCAAGAAAATAAAAACTTAAGAAACTAGAATTGGATTATCACCTCTTGATTCCTTCCTTAGTTTAGATGAAGATTACTTGATTACTCTTCTTCCCCTTCTTTGATCCTCAGATTTTTGCTATCAACTGCATAGAGAATTCTCTTTTCTCTTAATTTCTCTCTAAGTTTCTCTCTTTCTCTCTATTTTGCTAAATCTCCTAAACAAAATAAACTTATGGCTTAATGTGGGTGTTGCAACTGATGGCTTAACGTGGGTGTTACAAATGCAAAAGGTCACAAGGCCATGTTTGGCTAGAACCCTTAATCTCCTTTTAATTTATTCTAATAATTCTCCTTATCATATAGTATATCTTCTTTTCTCTAAATGTCACACTGTTTAATTAAATTCTAATATTTTAAATTGAATTAAATTAAACTTAAATCCTTAAGAAATAATATTGATCTTATCAGTCAAATTATAATTTCTATTCAACCATTATAATTATAACTTTATTTAACAAATTTTCACTTCTCTAATTTAATTATTTAATTAAATTAGAATATCCTCATTATACTCACGTAATAAAATACGATAAATCCCATCAATTTTATCACACTTAAATAATTTCCATCAAATATTTATTTAATACCATAAATATTAGAACTAAGATATTTAATTTATTCGATAAATATTTTAACTATTTACAATATTGACAATCGTATTACTTTAGCATATTACACTCATATTTAACATTCTACTTCCTCATTTATTAAAACAAATATGCTTACACTAATTCACTATTTAAATTAAGTGAATTACTTGCTTTATTCTAGATTTAATTCATAATAATTTCATTACCAACAAGCATACCAAATAAATTATATTATTCCATAATATAATTTTCCATCTTAATTAACTAATATTATTAGGTTAATTTACTTTTCATAACAATTACATTTAATTTCTTCAATAGTTTAATTAACTATTAAACATCTTTTTCCCAATACATGAATATATATAATTCTCTTTGCACCAAATTACATATTTCAAAATATATACATCTCATAATAAGAATTTCAATTATTAAATTCTTATTTTAATGACTTATGAAAATTCGGGTTGTCACATCTTTCCTCCCTTATAAGGATTACGTCCTCAGAATCAACGAAATCTCCCTTACACGATTTTCACCAAATCTCTTTTCAAAATTTATCGTTGAATATCTCCAACACATTACCTTAATATAGGTTTTATTTTATTTCTTACCACTCCAACCATTTTCACAATAAATTCTTGTAAGTTTTATTTCATAACATTTACTTATACTTAATTATATTTGAGTATTACATATTCTTTGACTCATTCATTATCTATCTCTAAGGATCATTATCATGTACTAGATTCTCAAACTATCGGGACATTACATTCACCTCTTCTTCTAAGAATTTCATCCTCGAAATTTTGACTTACTAATATTCGTTCATTCCATTCATCAAAATAGATTTTATGTTAATATTTATTTATTCATTAGGTTCTACAACCAAATTCTTTCTCTAAGGATCTTTCTAAGATCATCACATTCCTCACCTCTTCCTCTTCTAAGAGTTTAACATTTCCCTTCTTTCTGGAATTTTATTTTTTTTCTTGAAATTATTATGTTTTGCTTAATTTTCTCATCCTTTCCACTTTCACCTTTCTGAATAATAAGAATCTTCCACAATTGCTCAATAATTGGGAAGCAATATGAATAACAGGAATTTAAAAGATTCCAATTCATGTTGAGGGGTCACAAGACCATGAACTCATCTCTAGGTTTAATAGTGCATCACCACTATAAATCGTCTTTAACAGAATGTTTATCAATCACACAGACTGAAAACACTCTTTGCAAGTACTCTAGGTGATCAGCCTATCGTACCCCTACGTCGTGCATAACGTATTGCATCATAACATCGTAACGACTATATGCGTTACTTTCAGAATCGTTGTCTACGATAACATGTCCCCTTTTACAGGGTTGTTCACCTCAGCTTCTTAACATTTGAATCCGCACTAAAAAAATTTGATTTGGCATAATTTCTCAAAGAACGCTTGAATTTCGTATACATTTTTCAATAATCGTCTATCCGAATCAAATAGCTTAGACTTTTAGCAATAACTCGAACATCAATCGAGATAATATATATATATATATATATATATATATATATTATAAGACCCCAACTTTTATGAATAAAGATAAATTTTCTATAAATATCATTTTTGAATATTAAGGAGTGAATGTGATATAATTTTATAGTTGTGGGTAATATTTATAAATTTTGCAAAGTACGCAAGTTGTTATATTATATTCGATTGGTGGGGAATATTCGTTTTAACGAGGGAATATTAAATGACGACGACACAATCATTAAGTGCACCATGAGTGGAATTATTTGTAGGAGTTAGAAAAGCAGCGAAATATCTTTTATAAAAATAACGACGGAAGTTTACCGTTGACTATTGAAATACACAGTGGTAAAGAAATACTGATGTCTGGCGTGGTTGCATAGTAGCAGCACGGTATTGATTATTGATGCTTACGTGAGAAGTCACTCGGTTTTATTCAATTATTACTACATTAGAATTGCACGCATAGTATCTCACGTTATTTGATTCAATTCATCGTCAATATTTTATATATTATTAAATCAATAATTGAGATGACAAGTTATTCATATTATTATTTGCATAATTAACAATGTCTAGAAAGTTCTATCGAGGAAAGGGGTTTGGTCACCTAATTGCGCGCTAATAGGGAGAAATCCTTATCGAAAATTCCCCTTTCCTGGGAACGATCTGGTTGTTAATATTGCGAGTTATAATAATGATGAATAAATATTGTTAAGATATTGAGGGAATTTTTATGAAGTATTTGTTATAACTTTTGATTATTATTTGGACCCCATTTACCAATTTTTTTAAAATAATCGGTTGAATTAAAGTTATTCAGTATATATATGTAAGACCCCAACTTTTACAAATTTTGCAAAGTAAGCAAGTGGTTATATAATATTCGATTGGTCAGGGAATATTCGTTTTAACAAGAAATATTCGTACGACGGCACAATCATTGGTGGACCCCACAATGAAAGTATTGTCGTAGTTAGAAAACGACAGAATTATCTTTTTATAAAAATAACGGCGAAAGTTTTACCGTTAAACTGTTGAACTACCAGGTAGTAAAAGTACAGTAATACACGTGGTTGCATAGTAGCACACGGTATTGATTATTGATGCTTACGTGAGAAGTCACTCAGTTATACTCAATTATTGCTACCGTAATTGTTGCATCATATCTCTCATATTACTGATTCAATTATTGTCACAGTATCATCTACATAATATTTTTTATTATTAAATCAATAATTGAGACGACAAAGTTATTCATATTATTATTTACAATGTTGACAATGTCTAGAAGTTCTGTCAAGGAGAGGTTTGGTCACCTAATTGCACGCCAATAAGGAGAAATCCTTATCGAAAAGCCCCCTCTTTCCTAGGAACGACCTGGTTGTTAAATATTGTGAGCTATAATATTAATGATGAATAAGTTCGTGTTGATTAAAGATGAAATTGATAGTTCCATTGTGTTGGGATTATTATCGACATTTATTTCGATAATAATTGATGTCTGGAGGTTATATTGACCAATCAGGTAATTAATCAGATAAATGAGCAATTAATTGCTATTATTTCACATGCTTATAACTATTTGTTCATATTGTGTACTATTGATTCACATTCATGTACTATTAGGGGAGGTGGTGCAAGATTGATAATACTTGTGACGCCCCCAAAATAGGTATACAACACCCATTCTGAGTCACCAAATACATGGTACAGAAACAACTACAACTTTATTAATACAACCGTAAAGGCAAAAATACGACAACACTTAAATTGTGAGTTTAAATACAAATATTGTCATCTAGACAATATCCACACTCAAATAAGTCCTCATTACAATTATTGATACACTATTTTACAAAATAGTGAGGACTACTAAAACAACTTCTAGAACCATCATTCCACACCCAACTAGAACTCGCTACATTCTCGCCTCCTCGAGAAGAAAAATGGAACAAAAAGGAAAAGAGTGAGCTCAACTAGCCCGATAAAGAACATTATGACTAAGATAACATAGAACAAATTATCGTTAGTCCTCAGCACAGGAAAAATTTAATAGAATACAATAGACAACCGGTTTTAAATCAATATTCATAATGAAATAATAATTCATTAGAAGAGTTAAGTAGAGAATGAAATCTACTATCTTCTATATATGAATTTAAAAGTTCATCGATGATATTTTATCCCTGTAACATCAATCAATATATATCTAGAATCAAATATTCATCTTTGCACTCTGAGGCCAAAGATATTCATCGATTAGTCATGTTCATCTAAACACATGTTCATCTTTGCACTACGGGCCAAAGATATTCATCGAAATCATTCATCTTTGCACTCTGTGCCAAAGATATTCGATAATATCATCATTTAGGGGTGAGGATGATGAAAAATATTTTAAAGGAAATGAATCCGGTGAAACAAAATAACAAATATTAAGGATTCAGTATTTGGTTTATCCATGTCCAAAAATACCTCATAAATAATCATAGTGGAGTAAAATTCAAGAATGATCAAAACATGGATACAATCAAAGCTAGTATCCATAATAGATATTTTGGAGGAAAAACAAAAAATTAATTTTTTTGTGAATAGTGCCTTATACGTGAATAGTGTCATATACGTGAATAGTAATTCTGACACTAAAAGACAAGAATTTCACAAGAAAAATCTTACCAATATTCCGGCATAATGATATTGAAAGAATTAATATCATTTTTTTAAAAAATAATATCCCTTACCTCGAAAAGACAAGACTGCCGATTGGAATCTTTGGATATAAATTTGAAGGAGGCTGCACCAGATATAGCAACACTCAAATTCTTAAAATACTCACAAGAATACGCTCGATAATATAGAGAGAGAAAGAGAGAGAAAACTTGTGTTTCTGGTGTGATTTTCAATTCTAACCTAAACACCCTATTTATAGGAAAATGCTTAGAACACCAAAGCAGAAAATTTAATATAATAATAATATAAATTTTCCAAATCCTCCTACGCACACCACCAGCTGAATTCAACCACTAACACATGTCCCACAAATGAAAAAAAACGTTTTTCTTAATTAAAATATTTTAAACTTCAAAAATTATTTATTTTGGAACTTCGGAACTTCAATAATTCATAATAAATAGCCCTTTTACAGAAAAATTCAAACCTGATGTCTTTTCCATAGGAAATTCCATTATCTACAACTTTGCAGAAGAAAGTTTTTCCAAATTCCAAACAGAAATTGACCAAATTCACAAAGCGAAGCGATTTTCTAATTTATAATTAATTTCGATCAAGAAATGGGGTCCACCGACACACAAAACATGTGTTAATCATTTAATGCAACAAAAATACTCTTTCTCCTCATATACTCATATATCCCACATTCATTGTAAAAAATATCACCATTATTATATTATTAAAATATAATAATATATTTAAATAAATTATTTTATCAGAAAAAGATAAAATATTAATTTTCAACAATTGTCACATTAAAAATTTTCTCCATTTATATCCACATAAAATCAATATTTTCCTCATCATATAAATCAATAATTAACTATTTATAAATAATATTACAGAATCACAATAATGACAACCAGGCCGTTCCCAAGAAAGAGGGGGCTTTCCAATAAGGATTTCTCCTTATTGGCACGTAATTAGGTGACCAAACCTCTCCTTAGACAGAACTTTCTAGATATTGCCAATAATGTTATCTAATAATATTATTCAGATAATATGAATTATTGCTCCGATAATGGAAAATACTGTGTAGTGACAATTATTGAAACAATAGTAATATAAAATATCAACGTAGCAATTATTGGATCAATAAAATAAAATTTTGAACAGTAATTACTGTAACAATTATTGAGCAGTGCCTTCTTACGTAAGAATCAATCATTGGTGCAATATCGGTATACTTTCTTTGGCAACAATGACGTATTCGTATTTTAACCATCGGGTATTCCAACAAGATAATCTTGGTAACAACTACTGCCGTTATTTATAAACAACTTATACTTGTCATTTTCTTCATCCAATCGCTTTTCGTTATGGGGCCCACAAAAGACTGCGCTGTCGTATGAATATTCCCTGACAGGAAGAATATTCCACAACCAAACGAATATTCCCCGACAACAATGAATATTTTATAACCACTTGCTTATTTGAAATATTTGCGCATTTTACCCATAACTAACCACATTAATCAATTCAACCCTTACTATTTCAAAATAATAAATAGAGAAATTCAATTTCATTTATAATAAGTTGGGGTCTTACAACCTCCCCTCCTTATGAAATTTCGTCCTCGAAATTGACGTACGTACCTGGTGTTTCGAAAAGGTGAGGATACCTCGCTTTCATTTCCATTTCCAACTCCCAAGTCATTTCCTCTATAGCATGATTCCTCCACAAAACTTTGACTTGTTGTATGACCTTTGTGCGTAGGACATGCTCTTTCCTATCCAAGATCTTGACAGGTACCTCCTCGTACGTTAAGTCTTTGGTTATCTAGTCCGGTTCTAACTCAATAACGTGGTTCGGGACTTTTATATATTTACGAAGCACAGATATATGAAAAACATTATGAACACGGGACATACTTGGAGGTAACGCGAGTCTATAGGCCACATTTCCTACTCGGTTAAGAATCTGAAATAGACCAATAAATCATGGATTGAGTTTTCCTCTTTTCTCAAATCTTGTAACTCCTTTCCATGGAGCCACACGCAACAATACATGATCCCCAGTGTCAAATTCTACGTCCTTTCGATGAAGATCCGCATAACTCTTTTGTCAATCTTGTGCTGTTTGTATACGTTGTCGAATCGTTTGGATCTTCTCTGTAGTCATTCGTACCAACTCTGGTCCCAACAACGTTGCTTCTCCCACCTCATCCCAACATACTGGAGAGTGACACTTTCGTCCATACAATGCTTCAAATGGAGCTACACCTATACTTGCCTGATAATTGTTGTTGTAGGAGAATTCCACCAATGGTAGGTACTTATCCCAACTCCCTTTGAAATCTAGAACACAAAGTCTTAATAGATCTTCAAGAGTTTGAATAGTCGTCTCTGATTGCCCGTCCGTTTGAGGATGGTATGCCGAACTGAATCGTAAATCCGTGCCCATAGCTTTTTGCAAGCTAATCCAAAATCGTGAAGTGAATCTTGGGTCACGATCCGAAACTATGGATACTGACATGCAATGCAATCTCATAATCTCATTTATGTACATACGAGCAAGACGTTCAAGGGAATAAGTCTCCCGTATCGGCAAGAAATGAGCAGACTTGGTTAATCTATCAACAAATAACCCAAACCGTGGGAAGACCCGTAACAAAATCCATGGTAATATGTTCCCACTTCCATTTCGGAATCTCAAGTGGTTGCAATGGACCCTTTGGCACTTGATGCTCCGCCTTTACAAGTTGACAAGTTAAACACCTCGAGATAAACTTCGCGATCTCTCTCTTCATATTGTTCCACCAAAATGTATGTCGAAGATCATGATACATTTTGGTACTCCCAGGATGGATTACAAACAGTTTGTTGTGTGCCTCCATCATAATTCTATGCTTTAAGTCAGAATCGTTAGGAACACAAAGTCTAGAGTTGACTCGAAGTATTCCTTCTTCATCGATTCTTGCTTCTAGAATAGCACCTTCTTGCACTTTCTTCTTTATACGCATCAGCTCCATGTCTGTAGCTTGAGCAGCTTTAACTTTATCAATTAAAGTCGGTTCTACTCGTATGCTTGATATCATCACGTGGGTGCTTGGAGCCTTTATCTCTATCTCCATCCTTTGCAAGTCATACAAAATGGGCCTTTGTGATAACAACATTGCACTTGTACCCGTATATGATCTTCTACTCAATGCGTCAACTACCATGTTTGTTTTTCCAGGATTGTATTGGATGGTATGGTCGTAATCTTTCAATAACTCGAGCCAACGTCGTTACCGCATGTTAAGTTCCTTTGGGTGAAGAAATATTTGAGACTTTTATGGTCTGAATATATTTCCACTTTCTCCCCATATAAATAGTGCCTCCAGATCTTTAGCGCGAAAACGACTGCTGCCAACTCTAGATCATGAGTAGGATAATTCCTCTCATATTCTTTAAGTTATCGCGAGGCATAGGCTATAACTTTCCCACGTTGCATGAGAACACATCCTAGCCCTTTCCCTGAAGCATCGCTGTAGATAACAAATCCATCCGAACCAGATGGTATTGTCAAAACAGATGCCGAAATGAGTCTCCTCTTAAGCTCTTGGAAACTCTTGTCGTTTTCTTCATGCAATCGCTTTCCGTTATGGGGCCCACAAAAGACTGCGCCATCGTACGAATATTCCCCGACAAGAAGAATATTCCACGACCAAACGAATATTCCCCGACAACAATGAATATTTTATAACCACTTGCTTATTTGAAATATTTGTGCATTTTACCCATAACTAACCACATTAATCAATTCAACCCTTACTATTTCAAAATAATAAATAGAGAAATTCAATTTCATTTATAATAAGTTGGGGTCTTACAACACTTGCATGACTAAATTAAAAATGGAGGTATAGATGAAGGTACTATACTATAATTAGTTTTTTCACATGATTATACTATTAAGTCACATGAATGAACTATTAATTCACATTATTTACTATTAGGGGAGGTGGTGCAAGTTTGATAATACTTGCAGGACTAAATTAAAAATGAAGAAAAAGAAGAAGGTATTATACTGTAATATTTCGAGCCCCAAAACGTGTAATTATCAAAACTATATTTTTCAATAAATAGAAGCTCATTCTTCTTTCATTCTCACCAATTCACTAAGTCTTACAAGAACAATTATTATAGAGAGAAATTATAGAAAGAAAGAAGAAGAGAAGTCTGCTACCTCACTATTCCGAAGATCCGATTTCTTCTAAGGTAAGGGTATTATTTTTTCGTATTCATGAAGAGAGTTATTTTCTTTCAATACTCGTAAGGTTGTTATTCCATTCTTTATTATTTTATTGGAATAACTTTTGTATGTGCGATCCATCGCATGCACGGTGAATTTTGTTGTTAATCCATTTTTTTATTATTCGTTAGAATATCACTCGCATAAGAGTTTCGTGGTGACCGGTTCCATTCTTTATTATTACTGTTGGAATAACACATGCATGCGGATTACATACGCTCTGGTGAATTCTTACATTATTCCATTCTTTATTATTACATTGGAATAACATATACATGTGGATTACCGTGATGCATGGTGAATGATCCTTGAATTCATTCCTTATTAAATTGTGAAAATGATCCGCTCACATGGATTACCACATGGCGGGCAAAAATCCATTTGCGATTTCATATATTCTATTATACTCGATTGGTTAAAGTTTTGGCTTCTATACTCCATGAAATTAGTAGAATATCCACGGATATTTGTGCTTCATCCAAAGATCTTTTATGGAAATATTCTTCTGAGCATTCTTGAATTTTACTCCACAAAGCAGTATCAATGTTAACAATTTGGACGTTATTGATTTCTGGATAAATTAAATTATAAATCTTTACAAATTTATCCTTCAACTTGTTTTATTGAATTCTTATATCATTGTCATCATCCTCATGTTTATAATATGTTGAAAGTCATATGTGGAATGTAGTGCATAGATGGACTTAGTATGATTATGACCAGGGATTATTCGGTATAATCATGACCGTAATGTTACAAATGATGTGGTAAAAATTCTCATTGACCGTAGTGCATTGATGGACAGTTGTTGGCATGATCATGACCATTGATGAATACACGAATATCATTGGCCCGTAGTGCATGTATAATTTGTGGTCGTGATACTAATGAATATCATTGGTCGTAGTGCAGGGATGATGTGGTTTACTTATTAAGTTGAGTCTCAGCGATAAAAGTGATGAAAAACCTTTTAAATCATAGAAGATAGTAGATTTTATTCTCTACTTGACTCTTATAATGGATTGCTTGTTCTGTTGTAGTTAAACTTGATGTTTATTATATTTTATCAGTTTAACATCTTTGTTGAAGGCTAATGATAATTTATTACGCATTATCTTAGTCATAATATTTCTTATTGGGCTAGTTGAGCTCACCCTTTCATTCACTATTCTCTTGAGGAAATGAGAGCGTGGCGGACTAGTAGTCGGGAAGCAGAGTGGCGGTCCGGATGATAGCATTAGTAGTCCTCACTATTCTGTTAAATAGTGTGACAATAAATGTAATGAGGACTCCATTGAGTGTGGATATTGTCTAGATGACAATATTCATATTAAAACTTTTAGATTATGTTTTGTCGTATTTTACACGACTGTTGTATAATTAAGTTGTATTTGAATTTTGTACCATGTATTTGGCGACTCAAGATGGGTGATGTATACCTATTTTGGGGGCGTCAGAATATATATAAGTATTATATATATAAGTGGTGGGTCCCACGTTTTGAAAATGACATTTGGGTGGGGGACTTATGTTGGTCACGGGAAGGTAAGAAAAAGGATGGCATGAAGGAAATGGTGGGTATAGATTTATATTAAATATATATATATAGGTGTGTGCATATGAATGTGCAGGTGTGTGTGTGTGTTTGTGAAATTGTGATGGTGGGTGGAGTGAGGATGGCATGGAAAGAAGGGTGTATATATAAATATATTATAATAAGTTTTGTTTTTTATGAAAAATAGAATATATTTTACTTTATTATGCATAGTGTTTGCATAGTAAAGTTACACGAAATCAAATTTTTTAGGCGCCCGTGAATTGAATTCGTCTGAGATTACTGTTGGTCCGTGATTCTTAAAAAATTCAAATAGTATCCTTCCATTCTCCTATAAATAGGATGCTTAGTTAGAATTGAAAATCACACCAGAATCAGAGAATTCTTCTTCTATAATATTGAGCGTATTTCTTTAGAGTTTAAGAAAGCTTTGAGCGTAAAAAATAGTTCAAGTTCTCTTCAAGGATATCCCCGCTATACCAGTTGGAATACTCTCCTTTTCAAGGTAAGGGATGTTATTTTTGTTCAATATTCGCTTGAAATAATATTTTCTTCCATACTCTGTAGTATGTAAGTAATATTATTTCGTTTCAGATTTCGAATTCTATACTCGTTTTGTTAAAGTTTTGGTTTCTAAACTCCATGAAATTAGTAGAATATCCTTGATATTTGCGCTTCATCCAGTATCTTTTCATGGAAATATTATTCTGAGCATTCTTGATAAGTTTTAACTTTTTCATGCTGGAGTACTATTCACGGGGTTACTATTCCCGAAGTACTATTCATGGGGTACTATTCACTCGAGTACTATTCACCCGGGATACTATTCATGATAAAAAAAATTGATTCATTTTCAGTCCAAATTATTTTTGGTACAATATTATTCTTTAATTTTACTCCACAAAATAGTATCATGTTGACAATTTGGACGTTATTGATTTCTGGATAAATTAAATTATAAATCTTTAAAAATTTATCCTTGAACTTGTTTTATTGAATTCTTATATCATTGTCATCATCCTCATGTTTATATTATGTTGAAAGTCATATGTGGCCTGTAGTGCATAGATGGACTTGGTATGATTATGACTAGGGATTATTCGGTATAATCATGACCGTAATGTTACAAATGATGTGGTAAAAGTCCTCATTGGCCCGTAGTGCAATATTGATGGACAGTTGTTGGCATGATCATGACCATTGATGAATACACGAATATCCTTGGCCCGTAGTGCATGGATAATTTGTGGTCGTGATACTAAAGAATATCATTGGCCGTAGTGCATGGGTGATTCGATGATGTGGATTATTTATTAAGCTGAGTCTCAGCGATAAAAGTGATGAAAAACCTTTGAAATCATATAAGATAGTAGATTTTATGCTATACTTGACTCTTCTAATGGGTAAGACCCCAACTTTTATGAATAAAGAATAATTTTCTCGAAATATATTTTTGAATATTATGGTGTGGATTTGATATAATGCCTCACGACAACTTAAAGAATATGAGAGGAATTATCCTACTCATGATCTAGAGTTGGCAGCAGTCGTTTTCGCGCTAAAGATCTGGAGGCACTATTTATATGGGGAGAAAGTGGAAATATATTCAGACCATAAAAGTCTCAAATATTTCTTCACCCAAAAGGAACTCAACATGCGTCAACGACGTTAGCTCGAGTTATTGAAAGATTACGACCATACCATCCAATACCATCCTGGAAAAGCAAACGTGGTAGCTAGCGCATTGAGTAGAAGATCATATGCGGGTACAAGTGCAATGTTGTTAACACAAAGGCCCATTTTGTATGACTTGCAAAAGATGGAGATAGAGATAAAGGCTCCAAGTACCCACGTGATGATATCAAGCATACGAGTAGAACCTACTTTAATTGATAAAGTTAAAGCTGCTCAAGCTACAGACATGGAGCTGATGCGTATGAAGAAGAAAGTGCAAGAAGGTGCTATTCCAGAATCAAGAATCGATGAAGAAGGAATACTTCGAGTTAACTCCAGACTTTATGTTCCTAACGATTTTGACTTAAAGCATAGAATCATGATGGAGGCACACAACACATCGTTTGCAATCCATCCTGGGAGTACCAAAATTTATCATGATCTTCGACATACATTTTGGTGGAACAATATGAAGAGAGAGATCGCTAAGTTTATCTCGAGGTGTTTAACTTGTCAATGTGTAAAGGCGGAGCATCAAGTGCCAAAGGGTCCATTGCAACCAGTTGAGATTCCGAAATGGAAGTGGGAACATATTACCATGGATTTTGTTACGAGTCTCCCACGGTTTCTCAAGGCATAAATGCGATTTGGGTTATTATTGATAGATTAACCAAGTCTGCTCATTTCTTGCGATCACGGAGACTTATTCCTTGAACGTCTTCTTTGGTATGTCACGTAAATGAGATTGTGAGATTGCATGGCATGCCAGTATCCATAGTTTCGGATCGTGACCCAAGATTCACTTCACGATTTTGGATTAGCTTGCAAAAAGCTATGGGCACGGATTTACGATTCAGTTCGGCATACCATCCTCAAACGGACGGGTAATCAGAGAGGACTATTCAAACTCTTGAAGATCTATTAAGACTTTGTGTTCTAGATTTCAAAGGGAGTTGGGATAAGTACCTACCATTGGTGGAATTCTCCTACAACAACAGTTATCAGGCAAGTATAGGTGTGGCTCTATTTGAAGCATTGTATGGACAAAAGTGTCGTTCTCCAGTATGTTGGGATGAGGTGGGAGAAGCAACGTTGTTGGGACCAAAGTTGGTACGAATGACTACAGAGAAGATCCAAACGATTCGACAATGTATACAAACGGCACAGGATCGAAAAAAGGGTTATGCGGATCTTCATCGAAAGGACGTAGAATTTGACATTGGGGATCATGTATTGTTACGTGTCGCTCCATGGAAAGGAGTTACAAGATTTGGGAAAAGAGGAAAACTCAATCCACGATTTATTGGTCCATTTCAGATTCTTGACCGAGTAGGAAATGTGGCCTATAGACTCGCGTTACCTCCAAGTATGTCTCGTGTTCATAATGTTTTTCATATATATGTGCTTCATAAATATGTGAAAGACCCGAACCATGTTATTGAGTTAGAACCGGACGAGATAGTCGAAGACTTAACGTACGAGGAGGTACCTATCAAGATCTTGGATAGGAAAGAGCATGTCCTACGCACAAAGGTCATATCACAAGTCAAAATTTTATGGAGGAACCATGCTATAGAGGAAATGACCTGGGAGTTGGAAACCGAAATGAAAGCGAGGTATCCTCACCTTTTCGAAACACCAAGTACATACATCAATTTCGAGGATGAAATTTTATGAGGGGAGGTTGTACGTCCCCAACTTATTATAAATGAAATCGAATTTCTCTATTTATTATTTTGAAATAGTAAGGGTTGAACTGATTCATGTAGTTAGTTATGGGTAAAATGCGCAAATATTTCAAATAAGCAAGTGGTTATATTATATTCATTGTTGTCGGGGAATATTCATTTGATCGTGGAATATTCTTCCTGTCGGGGAATATTCGTACGACGACGCAGTCTTTTGTGGGCCCCATAATGGAAAGCGATTGGATGAAGAAAACGACAAGTATAAGTTGTTTATAAATAACGACGTAGTTATTCACAGATTATCTTGTTGGAATACCGGTGGTTAAAACACGATGAATGGCGTTATTACGACATGAGCACGGTATTGATTGCACCAATTATTGATTCTTACGTAAGAAGGCACTACTCAATAATTATTACGGTAATTCTTGTTCAATATTTTATTTTATTGATTCAATAATTGCTACGTTGATATTTTATATTACTGTTATTTCAATAATTGTCACTACACAATATTTTCCATTATCGGAATAATAATTCATATTATCTGAATAATATTATTAGATAACATTATTGGCAATGTCTAGAAAGTTCTGTCTAAGGATAGGTTTGGTCACCTAATTGCGCGCCAGTAAGGAGAAATCCTTATTGGAAAGCCCCATCTTTCCTGAGAACGGCCCGGTTGTCATTATTGTGATTCTGTAATATTATTTATGAATAATTAATTATTGATTTATATGATGAGGAAAATATTGATTTTATGTGGATATAGATGGAGAAAATTTTTAATGTGACAATTGTTGAAAATTAATATTTTATCTTTTTCTGATAAAATAATTTATTTAAATATATTATTATATTTTAATATTATAATAATGGTGATATTTTTACAATGAATGTGGGATATATGAGTATATGAGGAAAAAGAGTATTTTTGTTGCATTAAATGATTAACACATATTTTGTGTGTCGGTGGACCCCATTTCTTGACTGAAATTTGATTATAGCCTGTAAAATCGCCCGTTTGTAGATTTCGGTCAATTTCTGTTTGGCATTTAGAAAAACTTTCTTCTGCAAAGTTGTAGATAATGGAATTTCCTATGGCAAGGGCATGAGGTTCGAATTTTTCTAAAAAAAGGGCTATTTATTATGAATTATTGAAGTTCCGAAGTTCCAAAATAATTAATTTTTGAAGTTTATAATATTTTAATTAAGAAAAACGTTTTTTTTTCATTTGTGGGACATGTGTTAGTAGTTGAATTCTGTTGGTGGTGTGCGTAGGAAGATTTGGAAAATTTATATTATTATTATATTAAATTTTCTACTTTGGTGTTCTAAGTATTTTCCTATAAATATGGTGTTTAGGTTAGAATTGAAAATCATACCAGAAACACAAATTTTCTCTCTCTATATTATCGACCGTATTCTTGTGAGTATTTTAAGACTTTGAGTGTTGCTATACGGTGCAAGTTCTCTTTGACTCTATATCCGATTATTCAATCAAAATCTTGTCTTTTCGAGGTAAGGGATATTATTTTTTTAAAAAAATGATATTAATTCTTTCAATATCATTATGCCGAAATATTGGTAAGATTTTTTCTTGTGAAATTCTTGTCTTTTAGTGTCGGGGTTACTATTCACGTATACGGCACTATTCACGTATACGGCACTATTCACAGAAAAATTAAATTTTTGTTTTTCCTCCAAAATATCTATTATGGATACTAGCTTTGATTGTATCCATGTTTTGATCATTCTTGAATTTTACTCCACTATGATTATTTATTAGGTATTTTTGGACATGGATAAACCGAAATAAGAATCTTTAATATTTGTTATTTTGTTTCATTGGATTCGTTTCCTTTAAAATATTTTTCATCATCCTCGGTCCTAAATGATGATATTACTGAATATCTTTGGCCTGTAGTGCAAAGATGAAGGATTTCTGATAAATATCTTTGGCCCATAGTGCAAAGATGAACAGGTGTTTAGATGAACATGACTAATCGATGATGAATATCTTTGGCTGTAGAAAAGTAAAGATGAATATTTGATTCGAGATATATATTGATTGATGTTACAGGGATAAAATATCGACGATGAACTTTTAAATTCATATATAGAAGATAGTAGATTTCATTCTCTACTTAACTCTTCTAACGAATTATTATTTCTGCTGCGAATATTGATTTAAAACTGGTTATTTATTGTATTCTATTAAATTTTTCCCTGTTGAGGACTAACGATAATTTGTTCTATGTTGTCTTAGTAATAATGTTCTTTACTGGGCTAGTTGAGCTCACCCTTTTTCTTTTTGTTCCATTTTTCTTCTTAGGAGGCGAGAATTTAGTGAGTTCTAGTCGGGGTGTGGAATGATGGTTCTAGAAGTTGTTTTAGTAGTCCTCACTATTTTATAAAATAGTGTATCAATAATTGTAATGAGGACTTATTTGAGTGTGGATATTGTCTAGATGACAATATTTGTATTTAAACTCACAGTTTAAGTGTTGTCGTATTTTGAACGACAATTGTATTAATAAAGTTGTAGTTGTTTCTGTACCATGTATTTGGCGACTCAGAATGGGTGTTGTATACCTATTTTGGGGGCGTCACAGTTGGTATCAAAGCTTAGGGATATGGTCTCTAGCAGAGATCGGGGAATAGTACTAGGAGGGGAGAGACGAGTAAATCCTTCGCTAGTGTGTCATACCTAAGCTTATTTGTTGGTCAGTCGGAGCATCTGATTATTATGTGATATGTTAATTTGTTTAATTAACCTTTGTTTTATGGCAGTATTTAAGAATGGCAGCTGAGAATATTAACAGTGGAATGAATGAGACCGCGGAGACACCTTTACTCACCAATGAGGAGAACGTCCAACAGGCCGGCAATGTTCCTCCTGTAAACAACACCACTGAGTAGACGATGAACAACGTGATGTTTAGGAGCTTTTTGCAGTTCATGCAAAACCAGACGAGGGAGACTCGTGTACAAAATACGAGTGAAAATGATAGCAACGCTGACTTTGACATCACTGACCAAGTAGTTCAAAGAGTTGGGACCACGAATTTATTGGAAGCCGGATCCGATCAAAGCGAGAGCGTGGGTTAAACAAATTACCAAGACATTCGATGTCTTAGGATACGCGGAGGAACAGAAGGTTCCATTCGCTACCTTTATGTTCCATGGCAAATGAGGTAGACTCTTGGTGGGAATGCGTGAAGGCGTACTCACTGCCTCACTCAAAGCATGTCTTGGGATGCACACAAGCCGATCATGTTTGATGATAAAGCATATACTTTGTAACAATCTTATTCATTTATTAATAAAAAGTATTAATTTATTAAAGGCTTTTAATTATCTACATGATCTTTGTTTTATAATATGTGATAAACCCGTAGTTTTAAGCGATGCTTTTAGAATAATGATGATGATCATTCTAATGAGATCTAAATTCTTTGAAAGCTTAAAACTAAAATAGTTCCCAATCGTTGGATTACTAAATTGGGGATTAGTGAATCCAGGATAGATTGGTACATCGTTGCTTGCTCATTGGATGAGGATGATTGATCTCATGATCATTTGTGTGGAACACTAAAAGCAAGTATGTAGGTGCTTATTAGAGAATAAGTTCCTTTGAGCGTGGCTCGCTAAGGAATACCTAATGGAGTTTTATTTGCTGTCGATAGGAATTCTGTAGTGATAGTAGTCAAGTGATCCTTGGACTTGAGATCATCATAGTATCTTGTGTATGATGAGTTATACTTTGACTTATTCCTTAAGACCCTTAGGGTATATCAAAGGGTATGCTTGGGTATAATAAGTTGTACATGGAGATAATGTATGATCGATAAAGAATCTACCACTACTAATAAAAAAGAGAAATGTCTATGTGATTCGATAAATGACAACCCGGTAGTCCTTGGCGGCGAGAATGAAATTAGAAAGGAGTTTCTAATTTGCATTATTTGGAGTTGTGCATTTAAGGATCGAAAATACATATAATTAAATAAAATAAGACTTGTGGTAATTCCATATCTTATATTTAATTGGGACATTGTATGGTGGAAGGATTGAATTATGCGGTAACTATTTACTCAAAGGTTCTTTTATGATTAATGTTGAAATCTATATTATACGGAAAGTCGTTGATGTTGGGGAGGCTTATCCTATTGTAGAATAAATATTATTTATTTAAATAAATTAATTATTTAATTTATTTATTTAAATAAGATTAGAATTATTCTAATTGATTTATTCACAATAGGTTTAATATGGAGAACCTAAAGGTCACACCATAAAAGGAAGAATAATTATTTAAGAAGTTAATGGCATAATCGTAATAATATGTTATGTATATTTAATTTAATCTATGGTGATAGAATAAATTAAATAGCTTAATATTATTATTTAATATTTTAGAAATATTAAATATAAATTAATAAGAGAGTCTTATTAATATTATTACAATTATTATTATTTTAATTTCTAAAGAGTTTAGGAATTAATTTAATATAAGTACTCTCATTTATTCCTAATTGGATTAGGAAGGAAAATTAGTTAAAGGAGTTTAATTAATTATCCTAATAAGATTAGGGAGCTTAATTAATTAAAAGGGTTTAATTAAATAATACCTAATTCCTTAATTGTTAAGGTGGGTTGATATCTATTATAAGAGAGTCTTATATGGGGATATGGGTTGTTGACTTTTTTTATAACACGACGTAATAATTCAATTGTTGGAAATGCGCTCCTTTTCTATAGAGATAGAAAAACTAGGGTTTAGTGACCACCCATCTTCTTGAATTTTCTTCTTCCTTGGTGGATCACCTCTGAGAGGCCAAACACTTGGGTGGCTAGCGTTGATCGAAGGAAGGAACCAAGGCCGGTGGATTGAGTTGAGCGAAAAGGATTGGAGGTGAACTTGTACGAGGAAGCTCGATCTTGAGGGTATGATTTTTATTCTTTATCTTTTTCGTTTAATTAATAATTGTGCATAAAGGGTGATCCGGGTATATGGTTTGTAAAAATTTTAAACTACGATTTTACCACGTTTAGCTAATTTTTTTTATCTGATTTGATTGCGTTATGAATATTACAAACCTAACTTGGTGGCATCGAGCCAAACCTTTATACGAATTATTAATTGTTTTAATTTGATATGTATATTGATATGTGTTTAGAACAATTTAATTGGGCATAATTTTATTGTATAAAATTTAAATTAAAAAAAAAAAAAAAAAAAAATTTGATGGAAAAGCAGAAAATTTGGTTTTTTAAAAAAAAAGCGCAAAAATTTTATTTTGAATGCACGGAAATCGAGGACCTGATTTATATTAGCCGTATTTTTGATTTTTTTTCATGCACGGAATTATCTTTGCATTTTTTAATTTATTAAAGCAACACAAAAACATGCCACGGTTTTCAAGTAAAAAAAAACTGCAAGACTCATGGTGGTTTTTTTTTTTTTAAATTTATATACACGTTATTTTTTTTTTAAGGAAAGATACGGTTTTATATATATATATATATATATAGTTATAATATATATATATATATATATATATATATATATATATATATATATATATATATATATATATATATATATATATATATATATATATATATATATATATATATTAATATTATATATATATAAATAAAAGGTTTATTTTAATTTTAAAATAAAAGGTTTATTTTAATATATAATATATAATATATATATTTTAATCTTAATAATTTTATAATTAAAATAAAAGTTTATTTTAATTTTAAAATAAAAGGTTTATTTTAATATTAAAATAAAAAGTTTATTTTAATTTTAAAATTAAATTTCATGCTAACTAATTAGAGTTGGAATTGGATTCCATGATAACTAATTGGAGTTGAAATTGGATTTTATATTTCCTTAAATAAAGGAGTTTATTTAGATATGAAATAAGATTTCATATTATTCAAAATAAAAGAGTTTATTTGTGAATAGGAAAAAAGAATCCAATTTCCTTAAATAAAGGAGTTTATTTAGATATGAAATAAGATTTCATATTATTCAAAATAAAAGAGTTTATTTGTGAATAGGAAAAGATAATCAAGTGTTTCCTTTAAATATATGGAATTGATTCATAATTTTAAAATAAAAGTTTATTTTAATTAAAGAGTTTTTTTTATTTTTTACATGGAATTGGATTCCATAATTAATTAAAATAAAGGAGTTTATTTTGATTAAAGATTTTGATTAAAATAAAATAGTTTATTTTATTCAAAATTGGATAAATTAAAATAAAATAGTTTTATTTTGATTTAAATTTGGATTAAAATAAAAGAGTTTATTTTGATTCAAAATTAGATTTTATCTAACTAAATTTGCCCATTAAATGATATCAATATATATATTAAATGTTTATTATTCATGAGATGAATGTTATTTATTGATGCGTATGGTGATGTGTATGATAATAAATGGGATTGATTATGGATTTATTGACCCGATGTGATTGGATTTTATTTTAGTTGGATGCGTGAATGTATGGGTTTTATTAAATGGGAATTCTGCGTACCTCGTCTTCTCTAATTTTTCTTAATGTAAATTCTATCTCTCTCTATGTACTTCCCCTTATTTGGCGATCGAGGTTTTATTTATTTTAAATAGTTTTGTAATAGGAATAGTTAGAATTAATTTTGAAAATTGGAGATCAAGGAGCGAGGCGCTTGAAGACCCGTTTGTAATGGAGCAGGGTTTAAATGTAATAGTTATATTTAAATATTATTTCTTGCACCCCTAGGGTTTGACCTTTTGGTTCACTTGGTGGCTCTAGTGAACCAAACTAGAATAAAAGTCCATAATCAATCCGGGTAGAATATAGTATTCTATATATGCATGCTTATACTTATATATATATTATATATTATGCAAACATGCTTCGCATGTTCATTAATATAATAGCGTATTTTATATATATATATATAAATGTAGCTAAGCAAGATGAGACAAATTAATAACAAACCCCTCAATTTTTTTATATTAAGTCTAAGCGTTCAAAGATATTTGGAATATCGAGCGTAAGCCTTCTAGCATGATAAAATTAATAGAGTATTAAATATTTAATATGAGTTTGTTGTGTCACCACAATGAGTATTAAGTATTTAAGATGTTAATTTATCACATTTGATGCTTATAAAGAAAATTGAACAATATTGTTTTGTTGTGTCACCACAAGGATGATATTTTCTTTTTGAATATATGGAGTGCTAGGTGGGACTTAACTTGGATAATTTTGATTCGGATGTGCCACCACTTGATCAAAATAATCTAAGAGGCAAAAGAAAAGGAGTTGCATAGTTGATGTAATTGACAAAAGTTGTCTACCTATTTATTTATATATAGTTTGTTGTGTCACCACAAGGCTATATACATTTGAAATGGGATCCTTATTCTCCTTTAGCAAATCTTTAATTAGATTTTTTGCGAACTATATAAGTGAGGTAATATAGTTTGAAGAAAATAGTGGGAGATACCAATTTAAAACAAGACCTAAATTATTTTGGTAATTAATAAAAGAATGTATGTTAAAATGTTGTTAATTACAAATTCATTTCTGAAATTTTACAATGTCTAAAATTACTATCTTTGCTGAAGCATATTAGATGCTAAATTAACGGGCCAAGAATTAAATGGATTGGTTAAGGAATTTGAGAATAGTTCATCATTTGAAAAGCTATCTTATGTCATAATCGCCTATCCTGCAATGGTTGCAGAACAATGCCTCGAGGAAGAGATTGCTACTTTTAGAAAGTGGCAAGATGATGCCTGATTGGCTCGATGCATCATGCTCGCATCCATGAGTAATGAGCCGGCGTCGACATGAAACTATGGATGCTCTACTATATTCCTGCACATCAAGTAGTTGATGGTGAGAAAGTAGGGTGATAGATATCGAGATATCTAAGGAGCTCTTAGATCTAGAATGGCCGATGGCACTATAATGCAGACAAAAAGTTCTTAACATAATCAATTTGATTGATCGATTAGGACAATTGGTTTTGTCATGGATGGAGAGTTGAGCCAAGATTTGATCTTGCACTCACTCCGGACTCCTTTCACAATTGTTGTGAATTTTTCATATGAACAAGCTAGATATCGACTGTTGATTTGCTTAACATGTTGAAAAATGTTGAGAGTCACTTTTCAACCAAGAAAGATCAAGTCTTCTTGGTAGGGGCCAAAGGATCTTACGAAAGAAGAAAGCGATTCAAAGAAGGTAAATAGAAAGGCATAAACAAAGGATAATAAGAACAAAAGCGATATGGATAGCAAAGGGTTTGCTTCCTTTGCAATAAGCTTTGGACCTTTGGAAAGAAAGCTGCGAGAAGCATCTTGCGAGAGGCTAACAAAGAAGCTTAGTGAAGTTTGGTTACAAATATAATTTTGTTCATGATTTAAAATAAATTTTTCTTTAAGTCGAGGTTCTACTTGGGTATTGGATACCGACTTTGGTTATCATAAATATAGATTTATGAAAGGACCAAAGCAGTAGAAAGCTAAACAAATATAAGTAATCCTATGTGGGAAATGAAGCAAAGGTTGCCATATTAGCCATAGAAACTTATAGTTTAGCAATGCCTACTGGGCAAATCTATTAAGTCGATAAGTTGTTATTGTATTCGGTTCTTGTTAAAAATATTATTTCCATTTTATTGTTGGATGATGAAATCTTTGGTATTATAATTAAGAACAATTGTTGTTCTATTTTTATAATAATAATTTTTTATATAAATGGAATATTACTTAATGGATTTTGTATACTTGACTTACGTGAAAATTATTTTGTAAATTGAACAAACTAGTATAAGAAAAGGAGATGATCATTGAAAAGAGTTGAATGTATGTATTTCTTTGAAATACAAGTGTGAATTATTTGAAAGGGAAAAAGAATTGAAGTGAAACAAATTTGACAATGTATTAAGATTCTTTGATTAGATCGAGGAATAAATACTTGTGCGATAAGTTTCTAGATCATCTCAAATGGTTTTCTCATAATGGACACATCTCGATCGTAATAATTGATTGATGTATCTGAATGAAAAATCGTACCTTGTTGGACATGAGTGCGGTCCATAATGATTTTCTGAGACATTCGATATCCTACAGGATTATGTCCTAGAAATGGTTTGCATATCTACTGAAAATGGTAACCTCAAAATCCGGCCCCAAGACTCCATAAAAGTTATGGACGGGGAGGATTCTAATCTTAAGTATGTTAAGATAAGGGTTGTCGACTTATGTGAAAAGGTTTCAAAAGGATAAGCTTGGGACAAGATTTGACAAGAAGTCTCGATTTGTGGGACATCCTAAAAGTAAGTTTAGGGTATATGTTCTATATAATTCTACTTAGCAAAAGGTGTTTGTTGCGAAACACGGCGCCTTCTAAGATAAAGGTGTTTATCATTGAAGGGGCTAGTGGGAGGATAATAGATCTTGAAGAGTTCAAGAACCACAAAACTTTATAAGTCGAATAAGAGGAACATGTAGATAGACCTATTGTACCTGGTTGAGATCGTAAATGCGGAATAGTCAAGAAGATATACGGGAGGTAGAAGATACCTAGGAGGTATGGATTCATCATGGATGATGATGATGAGGTACACACATCATAGAAGATGATGATCGAGTTACATTTGATGAGGTAAGAGTTATCAAAATAAGAAGTGTGTACAAAAAGAATTCGATTGGGGGCATCGTGACATTCCTAGTATTATATGTTGATATACTACGGATGAGGAATGACATACCAATGCTACAATCGGTAAAGATAAAGTTGTCTAAACATTCCTCCATGAATGATTTGGGAAGAGTATCTTAATTGGGGATATAAATCTATATAGATAGATTTAAAAGGATGCTCGACTTAACCCGAGGCGTATATTCATTTGATGCTAAAAGTCGTTTAGCATGGCAAACTCAAGAGATGTCTCATGTTGATGAGCTATGGGTGTATCTCTCTTAATAGTCCCCATAGACTCAAAAAGAGAGATCGCATGAGTGACAATCATGTATCTGATGAAATATACGAGACACGATGTTGATCGGTCGTATTATGGAGAAGTTCACTATAAGTCGGTGAAAAACATCTTAAAGTTCTTAGCTTAGGCACTAAGGATGTGATCATATTCATGGTGGGTCTAAATTAAAACTAGAGGGCTTAACAGACTCAAGTTTTTGAAGACGAGACCAAGATGAAGAAAAATCCACTTTAAGGTAAAGCGTTATCTTGAGCGGTGGTGCGATGAATTGGAAAGGTTCAAACAACAAAGAGTTCTTTGGTTTAGTGATAAAGACAAAGTATATAGCTATAAATGAAGGCTATGAGTTGATTGTTTGGATTAAAAGTTCATTCTGAGAACTAGGAATAGTTCTAAGTCTCATCTTGGATCTAAACATGTGTTGTGGCACTTTCATTTGATTATTAGAATCATTGAAAGATGGGAAATCACTATAGAGATAGTGGACTCTCATGAACAACATTACATATCCATTAACTAAAGCTTATCCAACGGCGGGATAATCGTCACTTAGAGAAGAAGAGTATGAGATACCATGGCGATTGGCTTTAGTGCAAGTGGGAGATTGAAAGTAGTATGCACACAAGCCGATCATGTTTGATGATAAAGCATATACTTTGTAACAATCTTATTCATTTATTAATAAAAGTATTAATTTATTAAAGGCTTTTAATTATCTACATGATCTTTGTTTTATAATATGTGATAAACCCGTAGTTTTAAGCAATGCTTTTAGAATAATGATGATGATCATTCTAATGAGATCTAAATTCTTTGAAAGCTTAAAACTAAAATAGTTCCCAATCGTTGGATTACTAAATTGGGGATTAGTGAATCCGGATAGATTGGTACATCGTTGCTTGCTTTCGTTGGATGAGGATGATTGATCTCATGATCATTTGTGTGGAACACTAAAGCAAGTATGTAGGTGCTTATTAGAGAATAAGTTCCTTTGAGCATTGGCTCGCTAAGGAATACCTAATGGAGTTTTATTTGCTGTCGATAGGAATTTCTGTAGTGATAGTAGTCTAGTGATCCTTGGACTTGAGATCATCATAGTATCTTGTGTATGATGAGTTATACTTTGACTTATTCCTTAAGACCCTTAGGGTATATCAAAGGGTATGCTTGGGTATAATAAGTTGTACATGGAGATAATGTATGATCGATAAAGAATCTACCACTTCTAATAAAAAGAGAAATGTCTATGTGATTCGATAAATGATGACCCGGTAGTCCTTGGCAAGCGAGAATGAAATTAGAAAGGAGTTTCTAATTTGCATTATTTGGAGTTGTGCATTTAAGGATGAAATACATATAATTAAATAAAATAAGACTTGACGGTAATTCCATGTCTTATATTTAATTGGGACATTGTATGGTGGAAGGATTGAATTATACGGTAACTATTTACTCAAAGGTTCTTTTATGATTAATGTTGAAATCTATATTATACGGGAAAGTCGTTGATGCATTTAGGGAGGCTTATCCTATTGTAGAATAAATATTATTTATTTAAATAAATTAATTATTTAATTTATTTATTTAAATAAGATTAGAATTATTCTAATTGATTTATTCACAATAGGTTTAATATGGAGAACCTAAAGGTCACACCATAAAAGGAAGAATAATTATTTAAGAAGTTAATGGCATAATCGTAATAATATGTTATGTATATTTAATTTAATCTATGGTGATAGAATAAATTAAATAGCTTAATATTATTATTTAATATTTTAGAAATATTAAATATAAATTAATAAGAGGAGTCTTATTAATATTATTACAATTATTATTATTTTAATTTCTAAAAGAGTTTAGGAATTAATTTAATATAAGTACTCTCATTTATTCCTAATTGGATTAGGAAGGAAAATTAGTTAAAGGAGTTTAATTAATTATCCTAATAAGATTAGGGAGAGCCTTTTAATTAAAGAATTTTTAATTAAATAATACCTTAATTTTAATAGGGTTTACTTGATATCTATTATAAGAGAGTCTTATATGGGTGATATGATTTTTTCAACATACGTAATAATTCGATTGTTGGAAGTACGCTCTTTTTATAGAGAGAGAAAAACTAGGGTTTAGTGACCACCCATCTTCTTGAATTTTCTTCTTCCTTGGTGGATCACCCTCAGAGGCCAAACACTTGGGTGGCTAACGTTGATCAAAGGAAGGAACCAAACCCGGTGGATTCAAGTTGAGCGCGAAAAGATTGGAGGTGAACTTGTACACGAGGAAGCTCGATCTTCAAGGGTATGATTTTATTATTCATCTTTTCGTTTAATTAATAATTGTGCATAAAGGGTGATCCGGGTATATGGTTTGTAAAAATTTTAAACTCGATTTTACCACGTTTAGCTTTATTTTATGCAATTTGATTGCGTTCATGAATATTACAAACCTAAACATCTTGGTAAAGGCGATCAAGAGCAATGAAACCCAAATGAGGAGGAAAACATTGAAGCGGAAACCACTGGTGATAATAATCGTGGCTATGAAAATAGAAGAAGCGAGTGGGGAGATTTTAAAAAAGTAGATTCAACAATGACACTGTGTGACGCGTCGACCAAGAAGAATCGGTTTTAAGGAGAGAGAAACGACCAGCGATCGTATCTTATAATGTGGAAAAGAAGGACATATAAGCCCAAAGCCCACAACGAGTTCAAGGTATGCTATAATTGTGGAAAGGAAGGACATATCGCCGAGAATGTACGAGCAAAAACAAGTTCAATGGGACGGTGACTCAAAAGGTTATCGAGTAAAAGTCAAAGTCAGCAGTTCAAGAAGCGTTTTCGCGTGGTGGTCAAAATGCGAGAACCCAAACGAGGTGATCGTGGGTAAGCTAATCATAAATTCATGCGAAGTTTATACCTTACGAGATACCGGTGCTACCCATTCATTTATTTCTCCCGCTTGTGCTCAACGTTTAAACTTGACTCGGAGAAATTAGACTTTGATTTATCTGTAGAGACTCTCCGTTAGGAGAAACTTTCATCACATCCATTTGTTTATAAATCTTGTTTGATCCAAGTTGGCACCATCACCTTTACATTGACCTTATCTCTTTAAAGATACTTGCATTTGACGTGATTTTAGGGATTGATTGGTTAACTACTCATCATGCCAAAATTGATTGTTTTTGTAAGGTTGTTAGTTTTTATATTCCTAACCAACCTGTTGTGCGAATTCAAGCAACTAAGCCATTAAAATCAGTCACTGTTATATCAAGTCATAAAGCTATTCATTTATTAAAAAACGGATGTCAAGCTTTCTTAGCCCATGTTATCGATTTGAATAAAGACGCGTCATATTTGAATAATATTCCTGTTGTTATTGACTTTCCTTACGTATTTCCTGAAGAACTTTCCGGTCTACCCCCAGAACGTGAAGTTGAATTCTTTATTGATCTTGAACCTGGTACAAAGCCCATTTCTAAAACCCCATATTGAATGGCTCCCATTGAACTTTGGGAGTTAAAGGTCCAATTACAGGAGTTGTTGGACATCGGTTTCATTCGTCCTAGTACATCTCCTTGGGGTGCTCTTGAATTATTCGTAAAGAAGAAAGACGGGAGTATGCGACTTTGTATTGACTACCGGGAATTAAACCATGTCACTATCAAGAATAGGTATCCGCTACCTCGTATTGATGACATGTTTGACCAGTTACAAGGAGCACAATTCTTTTTAAAATTCGATCTTCGTTCTGGATATCATCAACTGAAGATTAAAACTGAGGATATTCCAAAGACTACCTTTAGAACTCGGTACGGGCATTATGAATTCTTAGTCATGTCTTTTGGATTGACTAATGCTCCTGCGGCTTTCATGGATATGATGAAACGAGTATTCAAGGAATATTTGGATCAGTTTGTTGTCTTTTTATTGATGATATCCTCATATATTCCAAAAGTCGTGAAGATCATGAGCACCATTTGAAAATTTGGTACTCCAAAGGCCCGTGAAAACAAGTTATATGCCAAGTTGAAGAAATGCGAGTTACGGGCGAGGAAGTAGCATTCCTTGGGCACGTGGTGTCAAAACATGGAGTATCTGTTGACCCGGCGAAGATTGAAGCAATACAAAGTTGGGAGCAACCGAAGTCGATGACTGAAGTATGTAGCTTTCTGGGCTTAGCTGGTTATTGTCGGAGATTCGTGGAAGGATTTTCTTGAATCGCTACTCCATTAACTCAGCTGACTCGGAAAGATATCAAATTCGTATGGAGCGAGGAATGCGAGAAGAGTTTCCAAGAGCTTAAGATGAGACTCATATCGGCACCTATTTTGACAATACCATCTGGTTCGGATTGATTTGTTATCTACAGCGATGCTTCAGGGAAAGGGCTAGGATGTGTTCTTATGCAACGTGGGAAAGTTATAGCCTATGCCTCACGACAACTTAAAGATTATGAGAGGAATTATCCTACTCATGATCTAGAGTTGGCAGCAGTCATTTTTGCGCTAAAGATCTGGAGGTACTATTTATATAAGGAGAAAGTGGAAATATATTCAGACCATAAAAGTCTCAAATATTTCTTCACCCAAAAGGAACTCAACATGCGGCAACGAAAGTTGGCTTGAGTTATTAAAAGATTACGACCATACCATCCAATACCATCCTGGAAAAGCAAACGTGGTAGCTGACGCATTGAGTAGAAGATCATATGCGGGTACAAGTGCAATGTTGTTAACACAAAGGCCCATTTTGTATGACTTGCAAAGGATGGAGATATAGATAAAGGCTCCAAGTACCCACGTGATGATATCAAGCATACGAGTAGAACCGACTTTAATTGATAAAGTTAAAGCTGCTCAAGCTACAAACATGGAGCTGATGCGTATGAAGAAGAAAGTGCAAGAAGTTGTTATTCCAGAAGCAAGAATCGATGAAGAAGGAATACTTCGAGTCAACTCCAGACTATGTGTTCCTAACGATTCTGACTTGAAGCATAGAATCATGATGGAGGCACACAACACATCATTCGCAATCCATCCTGGGAGTACCAAAATGTATCATGATCTTCAACATACATTTTGGTGGAACAATATGAAGAGAGAGATTGCAAAGTTTATCTCGAGGTGTTTAACTTATCAACGTGTAAAGGCGGAGCATCAAGTGCCAAAGGGTCTATTGCAACCACTTGAGATTCTGAAATGGAAGTGTGAACATATTACCATGGATTTCGTTACGGGTCTTCCCACGGTTTCTCAAGGCATAAATGCGATTTGGGTTATTGTTGATAGATTAACCAAGTCTGCTCATTTCTTGCCGATGCGGGAGACTTATTCCCTTGAACGTCTTACTCGTGTGTATGTAAATGAGATTGTGAGATTGCATGGCATGCCAGTATCCATAGTTTCGGATCGTGACCCAAGATTCACTTCACGATTTTGGATTAGCTTGCAAAAAGCTATGGGCACGCAATTTTACGATTGATTTGACATACCATCCTCAAACGGACGGCAATCAGAGAGGACTATTCAAACTCTTGAAGATCTATTAAGACTTTGTGTTCTAGATTTCAAAGGGAGTTGGGATAAGTACCTACCATTGGTGGAATTCTCCTACAACAACAGTTATCAGGCAAGTATAGGTGTGGCTCTATTTGAAGCATTGTATGGACAAAAGTGTCGTTCTCCAGTATGTTGGGATGAGGTGGGAGAAGCAACGTTGTTGGGACCAGAGTTGGTACGAATGACTACAGAGAAGATCCAAACGATTCGACAACGTATACAAATGGCACAGGATCGACAAAAGAGTTATGCGGATCTTCATCGAAAGGACGTAGAATTTGACATTGGGGATCATGTATTGTTGCGTGTGGCTCCATGGAAAGGAGTTACAAGATTTGGGAAAAGAGAAAAACTTAATCCACAATTTATTGGTCCATTTCAGATTCTTGACCGAGTAGGAAATGTGGCCTATAGACTCGTGTTACCTCCAAGTATGTCTCGTGTTCATAATGTTTTTCATATATCTGTGCTTCATAAATATGTGAAAGACCCGAACCACGTTATTGAGTTAGAACCGGACGAGATAGCCGAAGACTTAACGTACGAGGAGGTACCTGTCAAGATCTTGGATAGGAAAGAGCATGTCCTACGCACAAAGGTCATACCACAAGTCAAAGTTTTGTGGAGGAACCATGCTATAGAGGAAATGACCTGGGAGTTGGAAACAGAAATGAAAGCGAGGTATCCTCACCTTTTCAAAACACCAGGTACGTACGTCAATTTCGAGGACGAAATTTCATAAGGAGGGGAGGTTGTAAGACCCCAACTTATTATAAATGAAATTGAATTTCTCTATTTATTATTTTGAAATAGTAAGGGTTGAATTGATTCATGTGGTTAGTTATGGGTAAAATGCGCAAATATTTCAAATAAGCAAGTGGTTATATTATATTCATTATTGTCGGGGAATATTCGTTTGGTCGTGGAATATTCTTCCTGTTGGAGAATATTCGTACGACGGCGCAGTCTTTTGTGAGCCCCATAATGGAAAATGATTGGATGAAGAAAACGACAAGTATAAGTTGTTTATAAATAACGACGTAGTTATTATTCTAGATTATCTTTGTTGGAATACCGGTGTGGTTAAAAACGATGAATACGCGTTGTTTAGACAAGATAGCACACGGTATTGCACCAATTATTGATTCTTACATAAGAATGCACTACTAAATAATTATTACAGTAATTACTGTTCAATATTTTATTTTATTGATTCAATAATTGCTACGTTGATATTTTATATTACCGTTGTTTGATAATTGTCACTACTGGCGGTATTTTCCATTATCGGAGCAATAATTCATATTATCTGAATAATATTATTAGATAACATTATTGGCAATGTCTAGAAAGTTCATACAAGGAGAGGTTTGGTCACCTAATCTTGGCGTCAAGAAGGAGAAATCCTTATTGGAAAGCCCCATCTTTCCTGGGAACGGCCTGGTTGTCATTATTATGATTCTGTAATATTATTTATGAATAATTAATTATTGATTGATATGATGAGGAAAATATTAATTTTATGTGGATATAGATGGGGAAAATTTTTAATGGAACAATTGTTGAAAATTAATATTTTATCTTTTTCTGATAAAATAATTCATTTAAATATATTATTATATTTTAATAATATAATAATGGTGATATTTTTACAATGAATGTGGGATATATGAGTATATGAGAGAAAGAGTATTTTTGTTGCATTAAATGATTAACACATGTTTTGAGTGAAATTGGACCCCATTTCTTGAATTGAAAATTGATTATAGCTTGTAAAATCGCTTCGTTTATGGATTTCGGACAATTTCTGTTTGGAATTTGGAAAAACTTTCTTCTACAAAGTTGTAGATAATGGAATTTCCTATGGAAAAGACATGAGGTTTGAATTTTTCTGAAAAAGGGCTATTTATTATGAATTATTGAAGTTCTGAAGTTTCAAAATAATTAATTTTTGAAGTTTAAAATATTTTAATTAAGAAAAACATTTTTTTCATTTGTGGGACATGTGTTAGTGGTTGAATTTAGCTGGTGGTGTGCGTAGGAAGATTTGGAAACTTTATATTATTATTATATTAAATTTTCTACTTTGGTGTTCTAAGCATTTTCCTATAAATATGGTGTTTAGGTTAGAATTAAAAATCACACTAGAAACACAAGTTTTCTCTCTCTTTCTCTCTCTATATTATCGACTGTATTCTTGTGAGTATTTTAAGACTTTGAGTGTTGCTATACGGTGCAAGTTCTCTATATTATTGAGCGTATTCTTGTGAAATTCTTGTCTTTTAGTGTCGGGGTTACTATTCACGTATACGGCACTATTCACGTATATGGCACTATTCACAGAAAAATTAAATTTTTGTTTTTCCTCCAAAATATCTATTATGGATACTAGCTTTGATTGTATCCATGTTTTGATCATTCTTGAATTTTACTCCACTATGATTATTTATGAGGTATTTTTGGACATGGATAAACCGAAATATGAATCTTTAATATTTGTTATTTTGTTTCATTGGATTCGTTTCCTTTAAAATATTTTTCATCATCCTCAGTCCTAAATGATGATATTACTGAATATCTTTGGCCTGTAGTGCAAAGATGAATTATTTTTGATGAATATCTTTGGCCCGTAGTGCAAAGATGAACAGGTGTTTAGATGAACATGACCAACTGATGAATATCTTTGGCCTGTAGTGCAAATATGAATATTTGATTCCAGATATATATTGATTTAAGTTACAGTGATAAAATATCGACGATGAACTTTTAAATTCATATATAGAAGATAGTAGATTTCATTCTCTACTTAACTCTTCTAATGAATTATTATTTCCACTGCGAATATTAATTTAAAACTGGTTGTCTATTGTATTCTATTAAATTTTTCCTTGTTGAGGACTAACGATAATTTGTTCTATGTTGTCTTAGTCATAATGTTCTTTACTGGGCTAGTTGAGCTCACCCTTTTCCTTTTTGTTCCATTTTTCTTCTCAGGAGGCGAGAATGTAGCGAGTTCTAGTCGGGGTGTGGAATGATGGTTCTAGAAGTTGTTTTAGTAGTCCTCAATATTTTGTAAAATAGTGTATCAATAATTGTAATGAGGACTTATTTGAGTGTGGATATTTTCTAGATGACAATATTTGTATTTAAACTCACAGTTTAAGTGTTGTAAGTATTTTTGACGATTGTTGTATTGTATTAATAAAGTTGTAGTTGTTTCTGTACCATGTATTTGGCGACTCAGAATGGGTGTTGTACACCTATTTTGGGGGCGTCACAATTATACTCAATTATTGCTACAGTAATTGCTGCATCATATCTCTCATATTATTGTCACAGTATCATCTGCATAATATTTATTATTATTAAATCAATAATTGAGGTGACAAAATTGTTCATATTATTATTTGCAATATTGACAATGTCTAGAAGTTCTGTCAATGAGAGGTTTGGTCACCTAATTGCGCACCAATAAGGAGAAATCCTTATCGGAAAGCCCTCTCTTTCCTGGGAACGACCTGGTTGTTAAATATTATAAGTTATAATATTAATGATGAATAAGTTGTGTTGATCAAAGATGAAATTGATATTTCCATTGTGTTGGGATTATTAGTGTTAGTGGAAATAGACATTTAATTCGATAATAATTGATGTCTGGAGGTTATATTGACCAATCGGGTAATTAATCGGATAAATGAGCAATTAATTGCTATAATTTCACATATTTATAACTATTTGTTCACATGTGTGTACAATTGATTCACATTCATGTACTATTAGGGGAGGTGGTGCAAGATTGATAATACTTGCATGATTAAATTAAAATGGAGGTATAGATGAAGGTCTTATCTTTGTAATTAGTTTTTTCACATGATTATACTATTAAGTCACATGAATGAACTATTAATTCATATTATTTACTATTAGGGGAGGTGGTGCAAGTTTGATAATACCTGCAGGACTAAATTAAAAATGAAGAAAAAGAGGAAGGTATTATACTATAATATTTTGAGCCCCAAAACGTGCAATTATCGAAACTATATTTTTCTATAAATAGAAGCTCATTCTTATTTCATTCTCACCAATTCATTAAGTCTCACAAGAGCAATTATAGAGAGAGAAGCTTTAGAGAGAAAGAAGAAGTGAAGTCTGCTACTTGATATTCCAAAGATCCAATCTTCTTCCGAGGTAAGGGTATTATTTATTTCATATTCTGAAGAGATATTATTTTTCGTATTCGTATGAATATTATTTTCGTTTAATATTCGTAAGGAATATCATCTTCGTTCAATATTCGTAGGCATATTATTTCTCACCAATTCACTAAAGCTATAGAGCAATTATTATAGACAGAAATTATAGAGAGAAAGAAGAAGAGAAGTCTGCTACCTCGCTATTTCAGTATCCAGTCTTCTTCTAAGGTAAGGGATATTATTCTTTCGTATTCATGAATAGAATTATTTTCTTTCAATACTCGTAAGGGTTGTTATTCCATTCTCTATTATTATGTTGGAAAACCTGTCTATACGAAGTACCACATACATGGTGAAATTCTTCTGTTATTCCATTCTTTATTATTCTGTTAGAATAACTTGTCATGTATAAGGATCTATCGCATGCGGGGAATTCTGTTGTTATTCCATTCTTTATTATTACATTGGAATTGAATATATATCATGCAAGCACGCATTTAATGACTGGTTCCGATTCTTTATTATTACATTTGGAATATCATATACTGTCTTTGTAAGACCCTGAATTTTATGAAATAAAAGTATTCAATTTTCCTATTTAGTAAATGGTTAAATTGATAAAAGGTTAAAGTTAAGGGTGATATATGAATTTTTTTCAAAATACGCAAGTGGTTATAAAATATTCATTATTGTTGGGGAATATTCGTTTAGTCGTAGAATATTCTTTCTGTCGGGGAATATTCGTATGACGGCGCAGTCATTTGTGGGTCCCATAACAGAATAACTGTCGGATGAAGAAAATGACAAATTTGAGTTTTTATAAATAACGGCGTAATGGTTACACAATTAACATCATTTGAATACGGTGGTTAAAATCTGATGTCTGGCGTTATTGCACAAGAGCATTACGGTATTATACAGTATTTTTGAATTATTGATTCTTATGTAAGAAGGCACTACTCAATAATTGTTACAGTAATTACTGTTCAATATTTTATTTTATTGATTCAATAATTGCTGCGTTGATATTTTATATTATTGTTGCTCAATAATTATCGCTGCACAACATCTCCATTATCAGATCAATAATTCATATTATTTGAAATAATATTATTAGATAACATTATTGGCAATGTCTAGAAAGTTCTATCAAGGAGAGGTTTGGTCACCTAATTGTGCGCCAGTAAGGAGAAATCCTTATCGGAAAGCCCCCTCTTTCCTGGGATTTGCCTGGTTGTCATTATTGTGATTCTGTAATATTATTTGTGAATAATTAATTATTGATTTATATGAAAAGAAAATATTTATTTGATGCGGATATAAATGATGGATTTATTTATGTGGTTATAAATGAAAGAATTAATGTTGAGGCGTTTTATCGGTATTTTGTCGGATTGGAGGTATTAAAAGATCAAACCGGTGTTCTTAAAGCTCTACTGCGTGAGTTATAATTTTGATCTGACTGTTCGATCGTTGTGATTTTTGGATATGTTATACATATATAAGTTGAGTATATGTCCACAAATTTTGAACCGTTGAAATTAATGCATGATTTGTTATGAATTTTAAAAGGTGTTGAAACGATGTTTAAAATCATTCGTTTGTGGATTTCGGATATTTTTGGTCTGGAATTTGGAAAAACTTTCTTCTGCAAAGTTGTAGAGAATTCAATTTCGTGTGGAATGGATATAAAATTCATATTTTTCTGATAAACGGGCTATTTTCTATGAATTACTGAAGTTTCATAAAATAAAATAATTTTTATTAAATTTGGGTGGGACCCACTTTGGTTGGTGTTGAAAACATGTGTTGGAATTGTTGTTCAAGGGACCATCTGCTGATTTTCCAAGGTTGGCATGCGTAGATGTTAAGAAAGAATTAATATTATTTTATTAATTTAGTCTCCTTTGGTGTTCTAGCATTTTCCTATAAATAGGTGCTTATGTTAGAATTGAAAATTACACTAGAAACACAAGTTTTCTCTCTCAATATTGTTGAGCATATTTTTGTGAGTATTTAGATACTTTAAGAGTTGATTTTCAATACAAGTTTTCTTCGACTTTTCATCCGATATTCCAGTCAGAAGTACTGCTCTTTTGGGGTAAGGGATTTTAAGGGTTGTTATGTTTTTCATGTTTTATAACTATTCAGACCTTCAAAATTCTGGAAAAATTTGAAATGATAAATTGATGAGTTTTATTGATTGTGTCCAAAAATGGCAATTTTTTGATGTATAGATTAAGAGTTATGAATTTTACGGGAAAAGACTATTTTAAAAGAAAACCCTTATAACTTCTTGTGGTTAACTCCAAAATTGATGAAATTTTTATTGGGAGTAAATCTATATAATATCAGTGTACTTTGTGAATTTCAGAATTTTTGGACAAGAGTACAATTTATGATAAATGTCTAAATATTCGACGGTTTTGGCCATATGAAAAATAGTAAATTAATTTTAAAAATTCTGAGAAAAACATATGTTCAATGTGGGACTATATTATGCTAAATCCCAGAAAAGAAATATTTTTGGGACTGATTTGATATTTTTCATGAAAATGGACTAGTTATGAGTAAATGAATTAAATACGTTATGGGAAGTAAGAAAATTAGAAAATAGGATTTTATGGCTTGAGAATCCTACATGAGGTATATGCAGATTTTTGATGAGGGTTTTGGCTATTGGTGATGAAATCTTATGAGTTTGGCATTTTAGGATGATTAAATGCATTATTTAGTAAAGTGTAAACAGTTAAAATAAATTGTTTATAAGCTTAAGAAATTTTATTCTTTCAATATCATTATACCGAAATATTGGTATGGATTTTATTGTAGAATTTTTACCTTTTTCATGTCGGGGTTACTATTCACGAGTTACTATTCACGAGTTACTATTCATGAGTTACTATTCACGAGTTACTATTCATAGATACTATTCACGACAAAATTGGTTTCTTTTTCTAACCAAATTATAGTTGATTTATGAATATTACTCTTGAGATTAAATCTATATGTTGATTATATTATTTTTATTATCATATATAACATTTTTATAACCCTAGTGATGGAATTTCTCTTTAACTTAAGTGTAAAGATGGGTAAATTATTGGTATGATTGTGACTATGGGTTCTCTTTGGCCAGTAGTGAAAAGTTGAATTGTTGACGGGTATGATCATGACCATTGAATTTACAATTGAATATTTTTAGCTTAAGTGCAAAGGTGAATGGATCAACATGGTTATAATTATTGTTTATATTAATTCTGAAATGATTATATATTTCTTTGAGATATTAATATATTTGGCCTGTAGTGCAAATATGAACTATTGATGAATATATTTGGCATGTAGTGCAAATATGAACTGTTGAGGAATATCTTTGGCATATAGTGCAAAGATGAATTGTTGATGAATATCTTTAGCCCGTAATGCAAAGATGACCTGTTGTTGAATATCTTTGGCCCGTAGTGCAAAAATGACATGTTGTTGAATATCTTTGGCCAGTAGTGCAAAGATGAATTGTTGATGAATATCTTTGGCCCGTAGTGCAAAGATGAATTTATTAGTAGGATTATGAACATGAATTGTGATTTGGTATAACCATGAGCTTCGATGTTTCAGGTAAAGATAGGTGATGAAAATTATCTTCGTCCTGGATGAGAAGAGAAATTTAGAACCACAATTATGATTATGAGTTATTCATATGATTTGGGACCAGAACTGTTGATTGATGTTACAGGGATAAAATATTGTTGGTGGATTTTTAACATGGAGAAGATAATAGACTTTATGGTCTATTCGACTCTTCTAATGGATGCTCGTTCAATTTTTAACTATGGTTGAAAAGTTTTATCAATTACCATATGTTCTAAATCTACGATTTATTACTAATGAAAAGGCTATTGATAATTTAATTATCTTTAGTCATGATATTCTTTATTGGGCTAGTTGTGCTCACCCTACATTTCACAATTCCTTTCGTGTAATACGAGTGTATTTGGGTGGGTCGAGGGGTAATGTGAGGGAATAGAAGGGGTCATCATTTAGTAGTTATATTTGGTGAATCAAATAGGGTGAGGCGAACCCAACGTTGGAAGGGTGTTTTGCCACCATCATACAAGATGTCTAATGACATACAACCTCGTGTCATCATCAAAGCGAGGTTGCACATCCACTTGCTTAGTATATCTACGAGCACTACCTATATAATCTTGGTGTTTGTTTGAAGTATAATTCTCAGTTAGAGACAGTGGAGATAATGATATGTCAAGAGAAGACTCACCATTGGAATGAATATGATAGTAATCTTCTCGTTTTTCTTTGGGGTCTATTGGGTCAACCAAGGATAATTCTGTGGCCATATGATATCTATCATAACCTAGACGCATGGCCTCCCATGTACGAAGGTTTCCTTGAGCACTTCCCAAAGATTTTAATTTCTAAAACAGTTTTTGACTATACCTTTATGAAAGGTGCCATTGTGACGTGCTATCCAAGGTTGGGATGAGAGTCACAGTTGGTATATATTTGTATCAAAACTCACAAACATGTGTTGTTATATTTTACACGACAATTGTTGTAATAAATTTGTAGTTGTTTCTTGTACCATGTATTTGGCGACTCAGAATAGGTTGGATGGATTAGACCTGTTTTGGGGTTGTCACATGTACGGATTACGCATGACCTGGTTCCATTCTTTATTATTCTGTTGGAATATATTGTCTGTGCGGGTTACGCATGACCTGGTTCCATTCTTTATTATTTTGTTGGAATAACTTGTCTATGTGTATTACCGCATGCATGGTGAACGATCATTCGTATTCATTCCTTATTAAATTTTGGAAATGATCTGTCTACGTAGATTACCACATGGCGGGCAAAAAATCCATTTGCAGTTTTATATATTCTATTATACTCAGTTGGTTAAAGTTTTGGCTTCTATACTCCATAAAATTAGTAGAATATCGTGGATATTTGCGCTTCATCCAGTATCTTTTCATGGAAATATTCTTCTGAGCATTCTTGAATTTTACTCCACAAAACAGTATCATGTTGACAATTTAGACGTTATTGATTTCTAGATAAATTAAATTGTAATTCTTTAAAAATTTATCCTTGAACTTGTTTTATTGAATTCTTATATCATTGTCATCATCCTCATGTTTATAATATGTTGAAAGTTATCTGTGGCCTGTAGTGCATAGATGGACTTGGTGTGATTATGACCAGGGATTATTCAGTATAATCATGACCGTAATGTTACAAATGATGTGGTAAAAGTCCTCATTGGCCGTAATGCATTGATGGACAGTTGTTGGCTTGATCATGACCATTGATGAATACACGAATATCCTTGGCCCGTAGTGCATGAATAATTTGTGGTCGTGATACTAATGAATATCCTTGGTAGTAGAAGTGCGGGGATGATGTAGTTTATTTATTGTTGAGTCTCAAATTGATAAAAGTGATGAAAACCTTTTAAATCATAGAAGATAGTAGATTTTATTCTCTACTTGACTCTTCTAATGGATTGCTTGTTCATTGCAGTTAAACTTGATGTTGTTATATTTTATCGGTTTAACATCATTTGAAAGGCTAACGATAAATTATTATGCATTATCTTAGCCATAATATTTTTTACTGGGCTAGTTGAGCTCACCCTTTCTTTCACTGTTCTTTTCAGCAAATGAGAATATAGTTGGGACGAGTCAGGGAACGGATTGATGGTCCAAGTGGTTGTTTTAGTAGTCCTCACTATTCTATAAAATAGTGTGACAATAAATGTAATGAGGACTCCATTAAGTATGGATATTGTCTAGATGACAATATTCTTATTAAAACTCTTAGATTATGTTTTGTCGTATTTTTACAGGATCTGTTGTATAATTAAGTTGTATTTGAATTTTTGTACCATGTATTTGGCGACTTCAAGATGGGTGATGTATACCTATTTTGGGGGCGTCACGGTTAGTATCAAAGCTTAGGGATATGATCTCTCGGGTGAGATGTGAGACAAGAACTAGGGGGAGAGGGGAATTCCTTCGCTAGTATGACCTACCTAAGTTTATTTGGTATTTAATTGGTCGGTCAGAGTATAAGGATAATATGTGACATGTCAATTAACCCTTGTTTTGTGGTAGTATCTGAAAATGACATCCGAGAATGTTGAGAATAGCAATAGAACACAGGAGACCGTTGAGTCACCACAGATCAACACCCAGGATAATGTGCATCAGGAAGGAAATAATCCTCAGGTGAACAACAACACCCACCAAATTGGAAATGACGGAATGTTTAGGAGCTTTCTGCAATTCGTACAACATCAGGCAAGAGAAACTCCTGTCCAAAATGTAGGTGGAAACACTGGCAACTCTCGGACGGTCACCGCTAAACAGTTCAAGGAGCTGGGACCACCGGAGTTTATTGGAGAGCCAAAACCACTTAAGGCGGAGACATGGATAAAGCAGATCACTAAGATATTTGAGCTCCGAGGAGCAAAAGGTTCCCTTTGCCACCTTTATGTTGCGAGGTGAGGCAGATTACTGGTGGGAATCGGTAAAGCGTACTCAACCTGCCGCACTGAAGATGTCTTGGGAGAAGTTCCAAGAACTATTCAAAGACAAGTACTTTCCCAAAAGTATTCGTCATATGAAAGCGGTAGAGTTCATCAAGTTGGAGTAGAACAATATGACCGTGTTGCAGTACAAAGCTAAGTTTGCCGAGTTATCCTGGTTTGCGTATCACTTGGTTGACAATGAGGAGAGAATGATGCGGATGTTTCTAAGAGGTTTGCAACCCGAGATACGTCAATATCTAATTTCTCACAAACTGTGTATGTATTCAGATGTTGTAAATAGGGCTCAGTTATTGGAGCGCGATAATGAGTCAACTCAACCAAGAGAAAGCAGCCGACAAAATGATAATACCCGATGGCGCGAGTCATCGGCGGTGGACAACAAACGTGGAGGGAATCAACATGCCAGAAATGGTAACCACTTCGGTGGTAATCATGGCCAAGACAATAAGAATGGTAACCACTTTGGTGGTAATCATTTCAAGAAGAGGAGATTCAACAATGATGGAAAGACGTCAACATCAGCACCCGTGGTTAAGGAAGGAGAACGACCACCTATCATATGCTTCAAATGCGGAGGGAGGGACATATCGGTCAAAGCGTGCTTGTTGATCCAAAACGTGTTACAATTGTGGAAGAGAAGGTCACCTAGCTAGATTTTTTGTCGTCATAGGAAGCCAAGTCCAGTTGGAACGATGACACCAAATCTTTGCCCCTGACAAGTCAAAACCGAAGAGTTCAAGGAGAGCGTTTGTTGTGACCTCTCCGAAAGCAAGGAACCCGAACGAGGTCATCACGGGTAAGCTAATCATCAACTCTAGCAAAGTATATACCTTATTTGATACCGGTTCTACCCATTCTTTTATTTCTCCTACTTGCGCTCAACGTTTAAATTTGACTCCGGAGAAATTAGACTTTGACTTATCTGTTGAAACTCCGTTGGGAGAAACCTTCATTACATCCACTATTTATAAGTCTTGTTTGGTTCAAATCGATGCCCTCACATTACCTGTCGATCTTAAAAATACTTGCATTTGACGTGATTCTAGGGATTGATTGGTTAACTGCTCATGTAACGAATGTGATTTTTATAATTAATTAAAATATTTATTTGAGTTAGATAAATATTTTAGTTGATTTATTTATTGAATAATAAATATTTGATGTTGGTTGTTATGACTTAATTTAATTAAGCGTTATAATTTGATAGATAATTTTATAATTGATGTGCATTTTATTATTAAAGTTTAATTGATTTTACTAATAAAATAACTTTAAATTATTTAAGTGTGACATTAGAAATATGTTATATGTCATAGTAAAGTAATAATAGTATATAATGAATAGCCTAACCATTGTGTTGCTTAACTAATGATGAAAAAGTGAGGTTATGCTACTAAGATAGCTTAATGTGATATTGGTCATGCATGTAAGAGTTTTGTAACATAAGCTTTATGTTATTAGTGGGAGTTACTATTATATTAATTATTAACATAACTATTACCCAAATGAGGAGTTACACAAGAAGAAATCCTAGTGTTTTTTAGAGCAAGAGTCTTGCTGGAAGAGAGAAATAGAGAAATTGTGAGAGATAGAGAGAAATAGAGGAATTGAGAGGAACTAGAAGAAGAAGAAAAAGCTAGAATAAGGTAACTTCTAAACCCTTATTTAATCTTTGATTTTTTGGGTAGATTTATGTTCTAGGGTAGTAGATCATGCTTAATCTTGATTGTATTGGTTTAATCTTGGATTATCAAGAATCAAACAAGAGGATTCAAGAAAGAAAATGAAATATAAAGAAAATTTGAAGAACAAAATTCGTAGGTTTTGAGTTATTGGTGACAGATCTTGTGAAATTCATACCTCTTTGGGTATAATGAGTTAGAAAGTGAGCCTTATATCAATTCAAAGATATGGAAGTAAGCTATATTCTGAAAGTGGAATCACATGAAAACTCTTTGTAGATTTCTTGCAATGTCTATTTTAGTAAGGCTGGTACGAAGGGAAAATAATCTGCTCAGAAAATCAAAACTGTTACGATTTTTGACTTTGAACAATTCATAAAAATTCGTGTGTTTTGAATCTGAAGAAACTTTAAACCGAAAAGTTGTAGATATGGAAGTTTACTAAACAGACTTGCGAGATTGAGCCATTTTATGGATCAAATCATGTCCGAAATAAATTGTTTAGTAAGGATGTCCAGAAAATGAATTTTCTAGACTAGTTGATGAATTGCTGAATCTGGTTTAGATGGACAAGGGTCTGACTTTAAGGCCTAGATGAGGTTTTAGTACACTTAGTAAGGGTTAATTCTATATTAGAAGGAACAAAAACGAACATGTAACGAAGGAGTTACGTTAAAAATGAAAACAACGGTTTGTTAAAGAAATTGTGAAGATGAGTTTTATAATTCTGTTTGAATTAAGATTTTGGGTGATGGTATATTTTGATGATTAAAAATATGTTTTGACATATGTAATGAGTATAGATATGTGTTATCATATTCTATGCATAATTAACCATTTAAGATCAAGAGTTGAGATAAGTTAATGTGTGCAAATAACGTGCTCGATAAAATGCCTGAGAGTAATAGTGTTTCTCAACTTTGGTATAAAAAGTGTCTAACTAATGGCTAATATTGGATATCTGGGTATGAAAAGATGATAATATTAGAATAATAATGGAAAGAAATCGAAAAGGGCAATTTTTGATTTTTGAAGGAAAATTAAACATGTAAACAATGTGTTGAATATGCATTTTTGTAACCAAAGTGGTATAATAAAATGGTGTGATATACGCACATTAAACTACAAGTGCGATAGTCTAACATATGTGGTGATGAAAATGAAAATAAAATCGAGTTACATATAAAATAGTTAGATGTCTATAAAGACATTATAAATGATAATAAGATAAATTAAGGTGTTAGAATAAATTTGACCATGAGATTGAGTATTGATTTTATTTATTATCAATCTCACATACAGTGTAGGTTGTGCAAGGACGCGAAGTATTAACGTGTTGGTAAAACGCCGTTAAAGGCAAGTCTTTCAGTTCCTATTTGCTATGTGAACTTGGTGATTAGCTGTTTTAAATCTTTATTGCAAAGTGCATGATGTGTTATATGTATGTTGAATGTATGAAATGTTAAAGTGAACTTATGACTAAGTTGATTGAGTAAAGCATGCTGATTGAGTAAGGAACTCAATCTTTATACTTGTTATATGAACTATAGCATGTATGTTATGTTAGTCCAATGTTTATGAGATATATGTTGAGCATGTTATTATGTGCTACGTGATGCATGAAAACTGTTAGATTTTACTGGGCTATCGAGCTCAACCTTGTAAATAACCATTTTTGCAGGTTGAGGATTGAAGGTAACACTATGTGCTACTTGAATGACGTGGATCAAAAATAATACACGGAGATTAATATTTTAACTAAAGTTGTTATTTCTTTATACCATGATTAAGATTCATGAGATGTACTAAATGTTCTATGATGTATAGTTTTATGTTGAGTTGTAAAGCTAAAGTTAGAGTTATCGGATTGAAATGTAAAATTTTATATAATAACAATGATAAAGTGAATCATAAAATAAGATTAATTCAAAGACATGTAGATGATAAAGGTTTTGATTCAGGGAATTAAAGTAAGAAGACATAAAAGTTTAAATTATTCCGTATTTTATAGTGTTTAGCATCTAATAATGATGTAAAATCAGAAGGTAGATCTGTTATTAACGACCAAAGTTGAGAATTAAATTGTATGAATTTTGGGGTCGTTATAGTTGGTATCAAAGTTGTAGGTTATAAACCTTAGGTAGGAGTACCGTAGGCTATAACCTTAGAGAAGGAATGTGAATATAATGAAAGAATAAGCTCAGATAGAGTTTGAACAATAAGAAGTAATTTAAGAAACGTATAGAGAAGGGATTAAAACATGCATGAGAGGATTCAAAGAAGAATCTCACAAAGTTATGGGGTTACCCAACTCCAATAATAAGAATGTAAGGTGATAATAAATAGACAATGTCTATAAGAAGAGAATGATAAAGAAGTTAAGAATAAAAGTTATAGTTAAGTATGGTACAGTTGTACTCTTTAGTAGTTTATGTATGGTATCTGGGCTAAACGATTCCTTCATAGAAGCGGAGGTATATACTGAACTAGCAACTCGGAACCTAGTTTGTTGGTTGTTTGTGGAAACCACCAAATGTACCATATTGAAACTATTAGAGACTCGATGTGTACCAAGTGTAGAAAATGGATACGTATGATGAAAATGTGGAACTCGATTGGAATGTTGAGCAATGTAAATGAAGTTGGAAATTTTTAAAGCAGGAATTGTTATATAAATAAGAAGATTCAAAGAAGAATCTTGAAGATATATGTAGATAAGAAATGGGAGTTACCTAACTCCAATAGCCAAGATAACGAATAATGACGTAAATGAAAGGAAAGAAAGGGGATCGTAAAACAAAATGATCACGAGTTAACAAAAGAATTTAAAGAGAGATGATTATAGAATAAGATCACGACGTGATCAGTTTAAGTTATAAAAGAAAGATGGTCTGTAATGTTTGAATAATTATAGCTTAATGCTATGAAGATGGAGTCTTATGAAATAAGACGAGATAACTCATGAGGAGTTATAGATGATGTGATCTGAGGAATTCAGACGACGAAAAAAGCAAGTTAAGAGTAAGATAGAGTTAGGTGGGATTTCAATTGAGGACTCATGTGATGGTGAGTTAGTATAAATCTTTGTATGGGCGAGGGTTTTGTGCTTGCACTCAGTTTATCATATTGATAATCATTTGAATGTTGGTGTCGCACTATCAATGTATATGTGGCGAAAAGGTGATTCTTTTCTCATGTGTATGTTTGATAGTTAGAAACTATTAAGATTAGACAGATATTATTAGGATTAGGCGCGGTTCTTAAAACTAATGCATATGGTAAGTTCTTGACTCATAATAATATGGTATGTTTTGAACCCCCCAGCGAATGGACGCATATGGTCTGACTAGGATAAGTTCTTAAACTCATATTATTGTGGCAAGTCTTGAACTTCCAATGTGCGGTAAGTTTGATGAACTGGGGTATAATTAAGTTATGAATGAAGAATTGAGGATTATGGGAATAGATAGAATTATTAATCAATGGATCGGTATAGAAAGTGGAGACATAAGTTTTTCCAAATCTTCTAGCTATGCTAGACTTCAAATTTTTGACATCAAGCTAAATTTGCACTATGTGCCTTTTTAAAATGAATTTTTACTCTCAACGCATGGTGACAAATGTGTATGTGTGGACTTCGGGACACTAACACATCGTTACCTGTTGAGATATGATATCACTAAAATTGATTTTCAAAGATTTTTGAACTGTTTAAAGAATAGTCTATGATAATTGTTTCAGCTAGACGAAAATGATTTGAAAATATCAAAATGTATTTTATATCATTAATGCATCATGGAACACGGTGCAAAGATAATAAAAACGATGGAGTTATCAATACAGAATTTCTTAGTGTTGGATGTGATCTAAGGATTGTCAGCCCACTATGGTATGATGTAGTATGACAAAGTCACAAAATGACGGAATCCTCAAACGGACTTTAATACAGTGCGGTATCATGACGTCATTAAAAGATTTTTAAGATTTATTTAAGATATGGGAATATATTTTTATATATATATATATTTTGATTGATGTCCGAGTTATTGCTAGAAGTCTATGCCACTTGATTAAGCTAGACGAATATTGAAAGATGTTCATAAAATTCAAGCGTTCTTTGTCAAACTATGCCAAACCAAATTTTGTTGGTGCGGATTCATGTGTTAAGAAGCTGAGGTGAACAACCATATAAAAAGGGGACATGTTATCGGAAACAATGGTTCCAAAAGTTGAGCATATAGTCGTTACGATGTTAAGATGTAATACATTGTGCACGACGTAGGGGTACGATAGGCTGATCACCTAGAGTACTTGCAGAGAGTGTTTTCGGTCTGTGTGATTGCTAAACATTCTGTTAAAGATGGTTTACAATGGTGATGCACTATTAAACCTATAGAAGAGTTCAAGGTCTTATGACCCCTCAACATAATTTGGAATCTTTTTATTTCCTGAGTTATTCATACTACTTCCCAATTATTGAAAAATTATGGAAGATTCTTGTTATTCTGGAAGATGGAAGTGAAAAGAGAGAGTATTCCTTAGAAAAGAAAAGTTGGAGAATATGACATGTGGTGATCGAAGAATTAGGGAAACTATAATAAATCCGTAAACAAACTAAAGAAAAAAAGAGATGAATTATCTAGAGAGAATATGAAGTTCTTCGAAGAATGAGATGTGAAGATTATGGTGATGATGGGAAGATCCTTAGAGGAGGGATTTTTGTCATAGAACTCAATGAATAAATGAAAAGTAGCGTAAAATCTATTTTGATAAATCGAATGAATGATGATTAATAAATAAAATTTCGAGGACAAAATTCTTAGAAGAAGGGGTGAATGTGATATCCCGGGTGTTTATTAGTTGAATAAAAGATAATGGATGGGTTAAAGAATGTATAATACTCAGAATATAGTTAAGTCTAAGTAAATGTTATGAAATAAAAACTTTCAAGAATTGTTGAGAGGAACAGAAAATATGGAACCTATGTTAAGGTAATGCGTTGAAGTTGTTCTACAATAGACTTCTAAAAGAGACGACATGAAAACTAGGTAAAGGAGATTTCGGTGATTCCGAGGACGGAATCCTAATAAGGAGGGAAAAATGTAACGAACTGTAACGACCCCAAAATTCATACAATTTAATTCTCAACTTTGGTCGTTAATAACTGATCTACCTTCTGATTTTATATCATTATTCGATGCTAAACATTATAAAATATGGAATAATTTAAACTTTTATGTCTCCTTACTTTAATTCCCTGAATCAAAACCTTTATCATCTATATGTTTTTGAATCAATCTTATTTTATGATTCGCTTTATCACTATTATTATATAAAAGTTTACATTTCAATCTGATAACCGTTACATATCAGATAACTCTAACTTTAGCCTTACAACTCAACATAAAACTATACATCATAGAACATTTAGTACATCTCATGAATCTTAATCATGGTATAAAGAAATAACAACTTTAGTTAAAATATTAATCTCTGTGTATTATTTCTAATCCACGTTATTCAAGTAGCACATAGTGTTACCTTCAATCCTCAACCTGCAAAAATGGTTATTTGCAAGGTTGAGCTCGACAAATTTCAAAGAAAATCTAACAGGTTTTCATGCATCACGTAAAGCACATAATAACATACTCAACATATATCTCATAAACATTGGACTAACATAACATACATGCTACAGATTCATATAACAAGTATAAAGATTGAGTTCCTTACTCAATCAAAGATGCTTTACTCAATCAACGTAGTCATAAGTTGAATTTAACATTTCATACATTCAACATACATATAACACATCATGCACTTTGCAATAAAGATTTAAAACAGCTAATCACCAAGTTCACATAGCAAATAGGAACTGAAAGACTTGCCTTTACCGGCGTTTTACCAACACGTTTATACTTCGCGTCCTTGCACAACCTACATTGTATGTGAGATTGATAATAAATAAAATCAATACTCAATCTCATGGTCAAATTTATTCTAACACCTTACTTTATCTTATTATCATTTATAATGTCTTTATAGACATCTAACTATTTTATATGTAACTCGGTTTTATTTTCATTTTCATCACCACACATGTTAGACTATCGCACTTGTAGTTTAATGTGCGTATATCACACCATTTTATTATACCACTTTGGTTTCAAAAATGCGTATTCAACACATTGTTTACATGTTTAATTTTCCTTCAAAAATCAAAAATTGCCCTTTTCGATTTCTTTCCATTATTATTCTAATATTATCATCTTTTCATACCCAGATATCCAATATTAGCCATTAGTTAGACACTTTGTATACCAAAGTTGAGAAACACTATTACTCTTAGGCATTTTATCGAGCACATTATTTGCACACATTAACTTATCTCAACTTTTGACCTTAAATGGTTAATTATGCATAGAATATGATAACACATATCTATACTCATTACATATGTCAAAACATATTTTTAATCATCAAAATATACCATCACCCAAAATCTTAATTCAAACAGAATTATAAAACTCATCTTCACAATTTCTTTAACAAACCATTGTTTTCGTTTTTAACGTAACTCCTTCGTTACATGTCCGTTTTTGTTCCTTCTTATATAGAATTAACCCTTACACAGTATACTACAACCTCATCTAGGCCTTAAAGTCAGACCCTTGTCCACCTAAACCAGATTCAGCAATTCATCAACTAGTCTAGAAAATTCATTTTCTGGACATCCTTACTAAATAATTTATTTCGGACATAATCCGATCTATAAAATGGCTCAATCTGAGAGTTTGGCTAGTAAACTTCCATATCTACAACTTTTCAGTTTAACATTTTTTCAGATTCAAAACACACGAATTTATATGAATTGTTCAAAGTCAAAAACCGTAACAGTTTTGATTTTCTAGGAAGATTATTTTCCCTTCGCACCAGCCTTACTAAAACAGACATTGCAAGAAATCTACAAAGAGTTTTCATGTGATTCCACTTTCAGAATATAGCTAACTTCCATATCTTTGATTTGATATAAGGCTCACTTTCTAACTCATTATACCCAAAGAGGTATGAATTTCACAAGATATGTCCACAATTACTCAAAACCTACGAATTTTGTTCTTCAAATTTTCTTTCCATTTCATTTTCTTTCTTGAATCCCCTTGTTTGATTCTTGATAATCCAAGATTAAACCAATACAAACAAGATTAGGCATTATCTACTACCCTATAACATAAATCTACCCAAAAAAATCAAAGATTAAATAAGGGTTTAGAAGTTACCTTCTTCTAGCTTTTTCTCCTTCTTCTAGCTCCTCTCAATTCCTCTATTTCTCTCTATCTCTCTCAATTTCTCTATTTCTCTATTTCTCTCTTCCACCAAGACTCTTGCTCTAAAAAACTCTAGGATTTCTTCTTGTGTAACTCCTCATTTGGGTAATAGTTATGTTAATAATTAATATAATAGTAACTCCCACTTATAACATAAGGCTTATGTTACAAAACTCTTACATGCATGACCAATATCACATTAAGCTATCTTAGTAGCATAACCTCACTTTTTCATCATTAGTTAAGCAACACAATGGTTAGGCTATTCATTATATACTATTATTACTTTACTATGACATATAACATATTTCTAATGTCACACTTAAATAATTTAAAGTTATTTTATTAGTAAAATCAATTAAATTTTAATAATAAAATGCACATCAATTATAAAATTATCTATCAAATTATAACGCTTAATTAAATTAAGTCATAACAACCAACATCAAATATTTATTATTCAATAAATAAATCAACTAAAATATTTATCTAACTCAAATAAATATTTTAATTAATTATAAAAATCACATTCTGTTACATTTTTCCCTCCTTATTAGGATTCCGCCCTCGGAATCACCCCAAATCTCTCCTTACCTAGTTTTCATCTCGTCTCATTTAGAAGTCTATTGTAGAACAACTTCAACGCATTACCTTAACATAGGTTCCATATTTTCTGTTCCTCTCAACAATTCTTCAAAGTTTTTATTTCATAACATTTACTTAGACTTAACTATATTATGAGTATTATACATTCTTTAACTCATCCATTATCTTTTATTCAACTAATAAACACTCGAGATATCACAGCTCATCACGCTAAAATTGATTGTTTTTGTAAGGTTGTTAGCTTTCGTATTCCTAATCAACCTATTATGCGAATTCAAGCGACCAAACCATTAAAATCAATCACGGTCATCTCAAGCCATAAAGCTATTCGTTTATTAAAAAACGGATGTCAAGCTTTCTTAGCTCATGTGTCTGATTTAAACAAAATACGCCGATTTGAATGATATTTTATTGTTAATAAATTCTTGACGTATTCCTCAGAAGAACTTCTGGCCTACCCGGAGCGTGAAATCGAGTTTGGTATCGACCTTGAACCCGTTATAAAACCCATTTCCAAAGCCCCATATCGAATTGCTCCTATTGAACTTCGGAGTTAAAACCCAACTACTAGAATTGTTAGACATCTCGGTTTCATCTTCGTCCTAAGACGTCTCCTCGGGGTGCTCACATTGCTCTATTCGTGAAGAAGAAAGATGGAAGTATGTAACTTTGTATTGACATTATCGGGAGTTGAATCATGTCACCATCAAAATAGGTATTGTTGCCTCGCATTGATGACTGTTTGACCGATTGCAGAATGAGCCAAATTCTTTTAAAGATTGATCTTCGTTAGGATATCATCGGTTGAAGATTAAAAGCGATGACATTCCAAAAGCGCTTCGAACTCGGTATGGGCATTACGAATTCCTAGTCATGTCTTTTGGATTGACTAATGCTCCTGCTACCTTCATGGATATGATGAACCGAGTATTCAAGGAATATTTGGATCACTTTGTGGTCGTCTTTATTGATGACATCCTCATTTACTCCAAAAGCCATGAAGATCATGAGCAACACTTGAGGCTAATACTCCAAAAGCTTCATGAAAACAAGTTATATGCCAAGTTGAAGAAATGCAAGTTCTGGCTTGAGGAAGTAGCATTCCTTGGGCATGTGATATCAAATCATGAAATATCGATGGACCCGACAAAGATTGAAGCAATTCAAAGCTGGGAGCAACCTAAGTCAGTGACTGAAGTACGTAGCTTTCTCGGCTTAGCTGGTTATTACCGGAAATTCGTAGAAGGGTTTTCTCGAATCACTACTCCATTAACTCAGCTGACTCGAAAAGATACAAAATTCGGTTAGAGCGACGAATGTGAGAAGAGTTTTCAATAACTCAAGAGGAGGCTTATTTCAGCACCTGTTCTGACAATACCATCTGGCTCGGAAGGATTTGTCATCTACAGTGATGCTTCAGGCAAAGGGTTAGGATGTGTTCTCATGCAACATAGGAAAGTCATAGCCTATGCCTCACGACAACTCAAAGAATATGAAAGGAATTATCCTACTCATGATCTAGAGTTGGCAGCTGTCATTTTTGCTCTTAAGATTTGGAGGCAATACCTGTATAGAGAGAAGGTCTGATCTATATGGATCATAAAAGCCTCAAATATTTATTCACTCAAAAGGAACTCAACATGCGACAACGACGATGGCTTGAGCTATTGAACGATTACGACCATACCATTCAATACCATCCTGGATAAGCGAACGTAGTATCTGATGCATTGAGTAGAAGATCATATGCGGGTACGAGTGCATTATTGTCAACGCAAAGGCCCATTTTATATGACTTACAAAGGATGGAGATAGAGTTAAAGACTTCAGGGACCCATGTGATGATGGTGAATATACGAGTAGAACCGACTTTAATCGATAAAGTTAAAGTTGCTCAAGCTACAGACTTGGAGCTGACGCGTATGAGGAAGAAAGTGCAAGAAGGTGCTATTTCGGAAGCAAGAATCGATGAAAAAGGAATACTTCGAGTCAACTCTAGACTTTGTGTTCCTAACGATTCTGACTTAAAGTATAAAATCATGATGGAGGCGCACAACACACCGTTTGTGTTGGGTTTCGGCATAGAAACGCAGTGGAAATAAACCAATTAAAGGCAATTTCGAAACCCTAAAACAGGATCCATGCGAAAAATTCAATTAATTCAGAGGTTAGAAATTATGCCGATTGTTAAAGCTAGAATCGATGCGATCGAATCTCCAACGCATTCAAGCGGATTTGTGTCTCTACGGTATCACACCTAACGCTTCCACACTAATCATCCTACGATCCGCAAATGAAGGAAATGCAGACTAGCCACCAAGGATGAGGATTTTCTGAAACTGTTTTCTCTCTAGTCTCTCTCTAAGAGCGGCTAGGGTTTTGGTTAATAAATAATCCCTAAAATGGCTGCTACATATCATATATATAGCGATTAAAAGGAATTATTCAAAAACTTAATTTAATAAAATCCTAATATATATATATATATATATATATATATATCTTAATTAAGTCTTACTTAATTAATATACATATATATAAATTATCCTATTAATTTAAATTCGTAATTTAAATACTATCAATCATATTGACATATTTAAATCTTTATAATTTAAATTAATTCCTTTTTAATTACGTTCTATGTGTGTGACCCTATAGGTTATTATCACGTTGGCAATAATTTTAAAATCATATTATAAAATTATAAACAGTGAGCGGCATCTAGTAATGCATAACTGCTACCCAAGTAATAATAAGATCGATGATTCGATGCAACCTTTTAGTGACCAATGTTTCAATGTAATTTAATCATTTTAACCTTAATATCCTAGATTAAACTCAAGTCATGGAATGTTTCATAATTTAATCTGAGTTTTTCTTGATCAATGAATAGACTATATGAAACAAATCGCTATTTGAGCATGGCTATGCATTTCATAGTCCTACTCAATCAAGAGGCCTATGGATATCACCCCTAATACATAGGAGGGTTAAATTCCATCTAGATCACTCATATTACTCACACGATTCATGATGTACCCAATAATCACCTTTATAGTCCACCCTATTAAAGGCTACATTTGATGATATCAAAGTACATAAATTCCCATGTATAAATATAGTGATTTCAGGTCGGAGGACCATTACATCGCTGTCACTATGAGAATTGCTAATGACAATTTGCATAATGCTCCACATAGAATTCTCATGGTGGGTCTGTCCAGTACATCGTTCTCTAACATGTACCTATGCATTGACTTAATATCTCATATATTTATGACCAATGAGATTTGGTCATCAGTCAATCCACAAACTAGTCTTAATGCATCATTGTTGTCCCATCAACAATGATACTCGACTAGGGACATTTAAGAACAATGATACTAATTGTAAATATATAATCTCATGTTCAAGTCACATACTTGAAACTATATAATTTGTATCAATATTCTAAGGATTTTTATTATGTTAACATTTATATAACGCAGTAAATAAAACCATAATAAAGTCATTCATTTATTCAATCAAATATAATATAAAAACGTTAAGCAATTATATCAAATAATTGGCCTCTAAGGCATAAATTCTAATAGTTTGCAATCCATCCTAGGAGTACCAAAATGTATCGTGATCTTCGACGTACATTTTGGTGGAGTAATATGAAGAGAGAGATAGCGGGGTTTATCTCAAGGTGTCTAACTTGTCAACGAGTGAAGGCGGAGCATCAAGTGCCAAAAAGTCCATTGCAACCACTTGAAATTCTAGAATGGAAATTGGAGCACATTACTATGGATTTCGTTATTGGTCTTCCCAAAGTTTCTCAAGGCATAGATGCAATTTGGGTCATTGTTGATAGATTGACCAAGTCTGCTCATTTCTTACCGATACGAGAAACTTATACACTTGAACGTCTTGCTCGTCAGATGTACATAAAAACGATTCAGAAGATTGCATGGTATGCCAAGATCCATAGTTTCGATCGAGACCCAAGATTCACTTCAAGATTTTGGGTTAGTTTGCAAAAAGCTATGGGCACGGATTTACGATTTAGTTGGCATATCATCCTCAAAGCAGATGGCGATTAGAAAGGACTATTCAAACTCTTCAAGATTTATTAAGACTTTGTGTCCTTGACTTCAAGGGAAGTTGGGACAAGTTCTTACCATTGGTGGAGTTTTCCTACAATAATAGTTATCAAACAAGTATTGGCATGGCTCCATTCGAGGCGTTGTATGGAAGAAAGTGTCGTTTTCCAGTATGCTGGGATGAGGTGGGTGAAGCAACGTTGTTGGGACCGGATTTGGTACGTATGACTACGAAAAAGATTCAAATGATCCGACAACATATAAAAACCTCACAAGATCGACAAAAGAGTTATGATGATTGTGACGCCCCCAAAATAGGTATACACAACACCCATTCTGAGTCGCCAAATACATGGTACAAGAAGCAAACTACAACTTCAATAATACAAATGTCGTGTGAAATACGACAATATATACTGTGAGTTTAAATATAATATTGTCTTCTAGACAATATCCACATGCAAATAAATCCCCATCATAATTATTGATTCATTATTTTACAAAAATGGTGAGGACTACTAAACAACTCTCTCTAGAACCTTCATTCCATACCCCGACTAGTACTCGCTACATTCTCGCCTCCCCGAGAAGAAAAATGGAACAACAAGGAAAAGGGTGAGCTCAACTAGCCCAAAGAAGAATATTATGACTAAGATAATATACAACAAATTATCGTTAGTCTTCAACAGGAAAAATCGATAGAATACAATGTACAACAAGTTTCAGATCAATATTCGCAATGAAATAATAATTCATGTAAGAGTTACGTAGAGAATGAAATCTACTATAATCTATGAATTTAATAAATCCATCATCAATATTTTATCCTCGTAACATCAATCAATATGCATCCGAATCAAATATTCATCTTTGCACTATGTGCCAAAGATATTCATCACCGGGTCATGTTCATTTAAACACTGCTCATCTTTGCACCACTGAGCCAAAGATATTAATCAATCTGGCCATGTTCATCTCAACACTGCTCATCTTTGCACTACTGTGCCAAAGATATTCTTCAGAAATCATTCATCTTTGCACTATGTGCCAAAGATATTCAATAATATCATCATTTAAGACCGAGAATGATGAAAATATTTTTAAGAAACGAATCAAAGTGAAACAAAATGACAAGGATTAAGGATTAAGGATTCGTACTTGGTTTTATCCACGCCCAAAAATACCTCAAAAATAATCATAGTGGTGTAAAATTCAAGAATGATCAAAACATGGATACAATCGAGTTAGTATCCGAATAGATGTTTTGGACGAAAAGAAGAAATTTTATTTTTCTATGAATAGTCAGATATATCGTGAATAAAGGTCAGTATACGTGAATAGTGCCGTATACGTGAATAGTAACTCGACACCAAAAGATAGAAATTCCACAAAAACATCTTCACGCTTCATTAATAGTACTCGTGAATAAGAATCGTGAATAAGAACTCATGAATAAGAACTCGTGAATAGTAACTCATGAATAGTAACCCATGAATAGTAACCCCGACATGAAAAAGTTCTAAATTTGATAAAACTTCAGATCAATATTTCAAAGATAATGATATTGAAGAAATCATATCATTACTTGAAAAAAATAATATCCCTTACCTCGAAAAGATCAAGACTTTAAATTAAAATAACAGGATATAAGCTATGACTTGGACTTGCAATCAGTATAGCAATACTCAAAGTATACTCAAAATACTCACAAGAATACGCTTCGATAATATAGAGAGAAAACTTGATTTCGGTGTGATTTTCAATTCTAACCCAAGACCCTATTTATAGAAATTGCTTAGAACACCAAAGCAGTAAAATTTAATAAATTAATAATATAATTATATTATTTTCTACACATGTCTAGAATCTGATTTCAGCCATCAAACACATGCCACCTTCTAGAAAAAATAAGAAAAACGTTTTTCTAATTTTAAATATTTTAAACTTCCAAAATCAATTATTTTTGAACTCTAACTTCAATAATTCATAATAAATAGCCTTTCATCAGAAAAATTGAATCTCGCAAGTTTTATAGGAAATTCAATTCTCTACAACTTTCCAGAAGAAAGTTTTTCCAAATTCCAATCAGAAATTGACCAAATCCACAAACGGGTAATTTTACAAGCTATAATCAAATTTCAACCAATAAATGGGGTCCACCGACATGTTTAATATGTTTTAAACATTTATTGCAACAAAATACTCTTCCTCCTCAGATACTCATATATCCCACATTCGTTTGTAAAATATCACCGTTAATATATTATTAAAATAATATATTTAAATGAATTATTTTATCGTAAAAGATAAAATATTAATTTTCAACAATTGTCATTTTAAAAATTTTCTCCATCTATATCCACATAAAATCAATATTTTCCTCATCATATAAATCAATAATTAATTATTCACAAATAATATTACGTAATCACAATATTGACAACCAGCAGCCTCAGAAGCAGGGGCTTTCAATAAGAATTTCTTCATCTTGGCAATTAATTAGGTGATCAAACCTCTCCTTAGATGCGTAACTTTCTAGACATTGCCAAAAATGTTATCTAATAATATTATTCAGATAATATGAATTATTGCTTCGATAATGAAAGATATTGTGTAATGACAATTATCAAACAACAAAGAATATAAAATATCAACGCAAAGCAATTATTAACTCAATAAAAATCGAATAAAGAATTATCGTAACCATTATCGAGTAGTGCCTTCTTACGTAAGAATCAATAATTGGTGCAATACCGAAAAGCTCACTTGCTCAATAACGCAGTATTAGTGTGTTTTAACCAATTCGGTATTCCAACAAAGATAATTCGTAATAACTACGCCGTTATTTAAAAATAACTTATATTTGTCGTTTTCTTCATCCAATCACTTTCCAGTTATGGGCCCACACATGGTCAAGGCTTGTCGCATTTAATATTCCCCGACAAAGCATTTAATATTCCATTTACCAAACGAATATTCCCACGATAGTGAATATTTTATAACCATCATTATTTTGAAATATTTGCATATTTAACCCTTAACTATCCACATTAATCAAATCAACCCTTACTATTTCAAAATAATAAATAAAGGAAATTCCTTTTTATTTAAAAATTTCGGGGTCTTACAACCTCCCTCCTTATGAAATTTCGTCCTCGAAATTGACGACGCACTCGTGTTTTTGAAAAGGTGAGGATACCTCGCTTTCATTTCCGCTTTCCAATTCCTGTGTCATTTCCTCTATAAAGCATGATTCCTCCACAAAACTTTAACTTGTGGTATAACCTTTCATGCGTAGGACATGCTCCTTCCTATCCAAAATCTTGACAGTACCTCCTCATACATTAAGTCTTGGCTATCTCGTCCGGGTTCTAACTCTATAACGTGGTTCGGGTCTTTTCATATATTTAAGTATGAGATATGTGAAACACATTATGAACACGAGACATACTTGAGGTAACGCAAGTCTATAGGCTACATTTCCTACTCTATCAAGAATTTGAAATGGACCAATAAATCATGGATTGAGCTTTCCTCTCTTCCCAAATCTTGTAACACCCTTCCATGGGGCAACTCGCAACAATACATGATCCCCTACATTAAATTCCACGCCCTTTCGATGAAGATCCGCATAACTCTTTTTGTCGATCTTGTGCCGCTTTGTATACGTTGTCGAATCATTTGGATCTTTTCAGAGTCATACGCATTTAACTCGGTCCCAACAATGTTGCTTCACCCACCTCATCCCAACATATCGAGAATGACATTTTCGTCCATATAATGCTTCGAATGGAACCATGCCTATATTTGTTTAATAACTATTGTTGTATGAGAATTCCACCAATGGCAAGTACTTATCCCAACTTCCTTTGAAATCTAGGACATGTAGTTTTAATATATCTTCAAGAGTTTGAGTAGTCCTTTCGATTGTCCATCCGTTTGAGGATGGTATGCCAATGAATCAAATTCGTGCCCATAGCTTTCTACAAACTAACCCAAAATCATGAAGTGAATCTTGGGTCACGATCTAAAACTATGGATATTGGCATGCCATGCAATCTCACAATCTCATTTACGCATATACGAGAAAGACATTCAAGGAATAAGTCTCTCGATTCGGTAAGAAATGAGCGGACTTGGTTAATCTATCAACAATAACCCAAATAGCATTGATGCCTTGAGAAACCGTAGTAGGAAGACCCGTGAATGAAATCCATAGTAATGTGTTCCCACTTCCATTCCGGAATCTCAAGTGGTTGCAACGGACCCTTAGGTACAAGATGCTCGCCTTTACACGCTGGCAAGTTAAACATCTCGAGATAAACTACGCGATCTCTCTCCTCATATTGCTCCACCAAAATGTATGTTGAAGATCATAATACATTTTGGTACTCCTGTGATGGATTGCAAATGGCATTGTGTGCCTCCATCATAATCTTGTACTTCAAATCGAGTCGTTAGGAACACAAAGTCTCAGAGTGGACTCAAGTATTCCTTCTTCATCAATTCTCGCCCTAATAGCTCCTTCTTGTACTTTCTTCTTCTTCATACGATCAACTCAAGATTGGTGGCTCGAGCAACCTTAACTTTTTCTATTAAAGTTGGCTCTATGCGTATACTTGACATCATCGCACTTTGTTCCTCAAGATATAATCTTCTACTCAACGCATCACTACCACGCTCGCTTTTCCAAGATGGTATGGTTAGAATATGTGCCGAAATGAGTCGCCTCTTGAGTTCTTGGAAAATCTTCTCGCATTCCTCGCTCCATACGAATTTTGTATCTTTTCGAGTCAGCTAAGTTAACGGAATAGCGATTCGAGAATATCCTTCAACGAATCTCCGATAATAACCAACTAAGCTTCTGAAAGCTACGATTTCGACATCATCGATTTAGTTGGTTGCTCTCAATCGTGACTCATATCCCAATCTTGGATAGACGTCACAATGACACCTATCGCTTTACTATCGCATCTAATACGACGCCCCTACAGAGAGTCCGCTTAGGTAAATTCCACAAAGGAAGTCACAAGATAAAGGCTCAGTACCAAATTTATAGTTGAATTTTAACTCTCAAGTTCAATAGAGCCATTCGACATGAGATTTTAGAAATGAGTTTTGTACCGGGTTCAAAGTCGATACAAAATTAAATATCGAGCTTTGGGAGTAAGCCAAGAAATTCTTCAGAAATACGCCAGAAAAATCAATAACAACAGGAATATTATTCAAATCTGACGTGTCTTTATTCAAATCCATAACATGGACTAAGAAAATTTGACATCCGTAATAAACGAATGACTTCATGGCTTGATATGAAAATGTTTGACTACAATGGTTTGATTGCTTGAATTGAATAACAAAGTTGCTTAGGAATATGAAAACTAACAACCTTACAAAAGCAATCAATTTGGCATGATGAGTAGTTAACCTTAAAATCACATCAAAAGCAAATATCTCTATAGAAATAAGGTTAACAGGTAATGTGATAGTGCCAACTTGAATCAAGCAAGATTTTTAAACAACGGATGTAATGAAAGTTTCTCCTAATGGAGTCTCCACAGATAGGTCAAAGTTTAATTTCTCCGTAGTCAAGTTCAAACGTTGAGCGTAAGTAAGAGAGATAAAAGAATGGGTAGAACCCAGATTCAGTAAGGTATAAACTTCGCAAGAATTTATAATTAACTAACCCGTGCTAACTTCGTTCGGGTTCCTCGCATTTTGACCGGTCACGACAAACGCTCTTCCAAGAACCGTTGACTTTGACTTTTCTGGGACATCCTTTTGAGTCACCATTCACGCTGGACTGGGTTTCGATATCGTACAATCTCGAGCGATATGTCCTTCTTTTCCACAATTATAGCATACCTTGGAAGGCTTTGAACAGTTTGACCTTATATGTCCCTCCTCTCCACATCTCAGAAAGCATCTAGCGGGCATCGTTCTCTTCCCTAGAATTTGTTGATGGTGTTGATGATGTTGTTTTACGACTTCTTCCGTCATCGTTAAATCTTTCTTTTAGATTGGACATCTCTTTCCATAATATCAACGCGTCGTGTAGCTTTTACCCATGCATCACTCATTCTCACTCGCTCGCTTATTTCTTCTTTCATTTCGATTCCAAACTTTATCATCTTATACTCGCCAAAGAGTGCTTCCTTCAAGCATCACGATCGGGTAAACAAGCTTGAATCGTTGCATCCTTTTACTCCACGATCGCCTGCAATTCTTTAGCCTACTCTTCTAACTCATGAATACGATTTTGTAATTCTATATTTCGATCATAAAATACCTCTAATAAACTCTCTTCAGGTACCTCTTCTTCCTCTTCTTCCTCACTCTCATTTGTTACCTCTGCGATTATCTAGGTGCAACTATCAATTCTTCACTCACCACATGGATATCTCTAATTCCTTCTTCACCGACATCACATTATCCCGGTTGGCGATTAGAGGTGTCTCCACGATCTCATTCACTCCATTGTTAACGTTCTCAAGCCAGCCCATTCTAAAAAAACTATCATAAAACAAGGGTTAATTAAATAAAATAACAAATCATATAATACCCCTATATTATGACCAACCAACAAATAAGCTTAGGTAGACACACTAGCGAAGGATTTATAATCTCTCTCTCCTCCTAGTTCTATTCCCCGATCTCCGCCAGAGATCATATCCTAAGCTCGATACCAATCTGTAGTTCATGGTGCTTCAACCACAAAGACCTCCAATGGTACCTATCGCTTTTACATCGCAGCATCCAAGGCCCCCTACGGAGAGCGGCCGGTGCATCCCCATCAACAGAAGTCACCAAATGAGGCTCGGGGCTCATTACTTATAGCTCGATATTAACCATGACGCCCCCAAAATAGGTATACACAACACCCATTCGAGTCGCCAAATACATGGTACAAGAAGCAAACTACAACTTCAATAATACAAATGTCGTGTGAAATACGACAATATATCTTAATGAGTTTAAATATAATATTGTCTTCTAGACAATATCCACATGCAAATAAATCCCCATCATAATTATTGATTCATTATTTTACAAAATGGTGAGGACTACTAAACAACTCTCTCTAGAACCTTCATTCCATACCCCGACTAGTACTCGCTACATTCTCGCCTCCCCGAGAAGAAAAATGGAACAACAAGGAAAAGGGTGAGCTCAACTAGCCCAAGAAAGAATATTATGACTAAGATAATATACAACAAATTATCGTTAGTCTTCAACAGGAAAAATCGATAGAATACAATAGATAACAAGTTTCGGATCAATATTCGCAGAATGAAATAATAATTCATAGAAGAGTTACGTAGAGAATGAAATCTACTATAATCTATGAATTTAATAATCCATCATCAATATTTTATCCTGTAACATCAATCAATATGCATCTCTGAATCAAATATTCATCTTCGCACCACAGCCAAAGATATTCATCGATTGGTCATGTTCATTTAAACACTGCTCATCTTTTTTACTGTGCCAAAGATATTAATCAATCTGGTCATGTTCATCTCAACACTGCTCATCTTTGCACTACTGAGCCAAAGATATTCTTCAGAAATCATTCATCTTGCACACTACAGCCAAAGATATTCAATAATATCATCATTTAAGATCGAGGATGATGAAAATATTTTAAAGAAACGAATCCAATTGAAACAAAATGACAAGGATTAAGGATTAAGGATTCGTACTTGGTTTTATCCACGCCCAAAAATACCTCAAAAATAATCATAGTGGTGTAAAATTCAAGAATGATCAAAACATGGATACAATCGAAAGTTAGTATCCGTAATAAGTGTTTTGGATTTAAAAGAAGAAATTTTATTTTTCGATGAATAAGATCAGATACGTGAATAGTGTCAGATACGTGAATAAAGTGCCAGATACACGTGAATAGTAACTCACACCAAAAGATAGAAATTCCACAAAAACATCTTCACGCTTCATTTAATAGTACTCGTGAATAGTAACTCGTGAATAAGAACTTCATGAATAGTAACTCGTGAATAGTAACTCATGAAAGTAACCCATGAATAGTAACCCCATACATGAAAAAGTTCCAAATTTGATAAAACTTCAGATCAACATTTCAAGATAATGATATTGAAGAAATCATATCATTATTAAAAAAAAATAATATCCCTTACCTCGAAAGATCAAGATTTCTAAATTAAACACAGGATATAAAGCTATGACTTGGACTTGCACCAGATAGCAATACTCAAAGTATACTCAAAATACTCACAAGAATACGCTCGATAATATAGAGAGAAAACTTCATTTCGTGTGATTTTCAATTCTAACCTAAAGACCCTATTTATAGGAAATTGCTTAGAACACCAAAGCGTAAAATTTAATAAATTAATAATATAATTATATTATTTTCTACACATGTCTAGAATCTGATTTCAACCATCAAACACATGCCACCTTCTAGAAAAAAATAAGAAAAACGTTTTTCTAATTTTAAATATTTTAAACTTCCAAAATCAATTATTTTGAGCTTTGAACTTCAATAATTCATAATAAATAGCCCTTTCATCAGAAAATTGAATCTCGCAATTTTTTATAGGAAATTCAATTTCTACAACTTTCCGTAAGAAAGTTTTCCAAATTCCAATCAGAAATTGATGAAATCCACAAACGGGCAATTTTACAAAGCTATAATCAAATTTCAACCAATAAATGGGGTCCCACCGACATGTTTAATATGTTTTAAACATTTATTGCAACAAAAAATACTCTTCCTCCTCAGATACTCATATATCCCACATTCGTTGTAAAATATCACCGTTAATATATTATTAAAATAATATATTTAAACGAATTATTTTATCGTAAAAAGATAAAATATTAATTTTCAACAATTGTCATTTTAAAAATTTTCTCCATCTATATCCACATAAAATCAATATTTTCCTCATCATATAAATCAATAATTAATTATTCACAAATAATATTACGTAATCACAATATCGACAACCGTGCGGTTCAGGAAGAGGGGCTTTCCAATAAGAATTTCTTCATCTTGGCCGCAATTAGGTGACCAAACCTCTCCTTAGACAGTAACTTTCTAGACATTGCCAATAATGTTATCTAATAATATTATTCAGATAATATGAATTATTGCTTCGATAATGAAAGATATTGTGTAATGACAATTATTGAAACAACAAAGAATATAAAATATCAACGCAAAGAATTATTAACTCAATAAAATATCGAAGCAAGAATTATCGTAACCATTATTGAGTAGTGCCTTCACGTAAGAATCAATAATTGGTGCAATACCGAAAGTGCTACTGTTCAATAACGCAGATTAGTGTGTTTTAACCACCGGGTATTCCAACAAGATAACTGTGAATAACTACGCCATTATTTAAAAACAACTTATATTTGTCGCTTTCTTCATCCAATCACTTTCCGTTATGGGGCCCACACATCATCGCTACATTGTCAGCATTTAATATTCCCCTGACAGCATTTAATATTCCACGACCAAACGAATATTCCCCGACGATAGTGAATATTTTATAACCACTTGCTTATTTTGAAATATTTGCATATTTAACCCTTAACTATCCACATTAATCAAATCAACCCTTACTATTTCAAAATAATAAATAAAGGAAATTCCTTTTTATTTAAAAATTTCGGGGTCTTACAATGATCTTCATCGAAAAGACGTGGAATTCAATATTGGAGATCATGTGTTGTTACGTGTTGCTCCATGGAAAGGAGTTACGAGATTTGGAAAGAGATAAAAGCTCAATCCTCGATTCATTGGCCCATTTATAATCCTCGATCGAGTAGGAACTGTGGCCTATAGACTCGCCTTACCGCCAAGTATGTCTCGTGTTCATAACGTTTTTCATATATCCATGTTACGTAAATATGTAAAAGACCCGAACCACATTATTGAATTAGAACAAGACGAGATAGAGGAAGATTTAACGTATGAAGAGTTACCTGTTAAAATCTTGGATAAGAAGGATCATATTCTACGCTTTAAAGTTATACCTCAAGTCAAAGTTTTGTGGAGAAACCACGATGTTGAGAAAATGACCTGGGAGTTAGAATCAGAAATAAAATCAAGGTATCCTCACATCTTCGACATACCAGGTACGCACCCTAATTTCGAGGAAAAAATTTCATAAGAATGGGAGGTTGTAAGACACCAACTTTTATGAATAAAGAATAATTTTTTCGAAATATATTTTTAAATATTATGGTGTGGATTTGATATAATGTTATAGTTGTGGGTAATATTTTCAAATTTTGCAAAGTAAGTAAGTGGTTATATAATATTTGATTGGTCGGGGAATATTCGTTTTAACAGGAAATATTCGTATGACAGCACAATCATTGGTGGACCCCACAATGAAAGTATTGTCGTAGTTAAAAAAACGACAGAATTATCTTTTTATAAAAATAACGGCGAAAGTTTTACCGTTAAACTGTTAAACTACCCTAGAGTAAAAGTACAATAATACGTGTGGTTGCGATAGTAGACACCTGTATTGATTATTAATAATGCTTACGTGAGAAGTCACTCGGTTATACTCAATTATTGCTACTACGATAATTCTTCAGATCATATCTCTCATATTATTGATTCAATTATTATCACAAAGATTATCATCACGTATAATAGTTATTATTATTAAATCAATAATTGAGACGATAAAGTTATTCATATTATTATTTGCAATATTGACAATGTCTAGAAGTTCACGAGGAGAGGTTTGGTCACCTAATCAAGGCTACTAATAAGGAGAAATCCTTATCGGAAAGCCCCTTATCGGGAACAACCTGGTTTGGTCACCTTATCGGGAACGACCTGGTTGTTAAGTATTGTCAGTTATAATATTAATGATGAATAAGTTGTGTTGATAAAAGATGAAATTGATAGTTCTATTGTGTTGGTATTATTAGTGTTAGTGGAAATCGATATTTATTTCGATAATAATTGATATCTGGAGGTTATATTGACCAATCGGGTAATTAATCGGATAAATGAGCAATTAATTACTATTATTGCACATGCTTATAATTATTTGTTCACATGTGTGTACTATTGATTCACATTCATGTACTATTAGGGGTGATGGTGCAAGATTGATAATACTTGCATGACTAAATTAAAAATGGAGGTATAGATGAAGGTACTATACTGTAATTAATTTTTTCACATGATTATACTATTAAGTCACATGAATGAACTATTAATTCACATTATTTACTATTAGGGGGAGGTGGTGCAAGTTTGATAATACTTGCAGGACTAAATTAAAAATGAAGAAAAGAGGAAGGTATTATACTGTAATATTTTGAGCCCCAAAATGTGCAATTATCGAAACTATATTTTCCTATAAATAGAAGCTCATTCTTCCTTCATTTCTCACCAATTCACTAAAGTTATAGAGTAATTATTATAGAGAGAAATTATAGAGAGAAAGAAGAGGAGAAGTCTGCTACCTCACTATTCCAGTATCCAATCTTCTTCTAAGGTAAGGGGTATTATTCTTTCGAATTCATGAAGAGAGTTATTTTCTTTCAATACTCGTAAGGGTTGTTATTCCATTCTTTATTATTATGTTAGAATAACCTGTCTATGCGAAGTACCGCATACATGGTGAAATTCTTCTATTATTCCATTCTTTATTATTACATTGGAATAACTCATGTCATGCAATCTATCGCATGCCCGGTGAATTCGTTGTTATTCCATTCTTTATTATTCGTTGAAATATCCCATGCGTATGGATTACGCATGACCTGGTTCCATTCTTTATTGTTCATTGAATATCTTCGTATGCATGCGTAAGTGTTACGCATTTGACCGGTTTCATTCTTTATTATTACATTTGGAATAATATGTCTACGTGGATTATCGCATGCATGGTGAATGATCCTTCGTATTCATTCCTTATTAAATTGTGGAAATGATGCATCTACGTGGATTCGCATGGTGACAAAATATCCATTTGCGATTTCATATATCCTATTATACTCGGTTGGTTAAAGTTTTGGCTTCTATACTCCATGAAATTAGTAGAATATCACGGATATTTACGCTTCATCCAAAGATTTTTTCATGAAAATATTCTTACGAAAGCATTCTTGAATTTTACTCCACAAAACGAAGTATCATGTTGACAATTTAGACGTTATTGATTTCTAGATAAATTAAATTGTAATTCTTTAAAAATTTATCCTTGAACTTGTTTTATTGAATTCTTATATCATTGTCATCATCCTCATGTTTATAATATGTTGAAAGTCATATGTGGCCTGTAGTGCATAGATGGACTTGGTGTGATTATGACCAGGGATTATTCGGTATAATTATGAACGTAATGTTACAAATGATGTGGTAAAAGTCCTCATTGGCCGTAGTGCATTGATGGACAGTTGTTGGCATGATTATAACCATTCATGAATACACGAATATCCTTGGCCCGTAGTGCATGGATAATTTGTGGTCGTGATACTAATGAATATCCTTGGTCGTAGTACAGGGATGATGTGATTTATTTATTAAGCTGAGTCTCAGCAATAAAAGTGATGAAAAACCTTTTAAATCATAGAAGATAGTAGATTTTATTCTCTAGTTGACTCTTCTAATGGATTGCTTGTTCCGCTGCAGTTAAACTTGATGTTGTTATATTTTATCAGTTTAATACTGTTGAAGGCTAACGATAAATTATTCTGCATTATGTTAGTCATAATATTTCTTACTGGGCTAGTTAAGCTCTCCCTTTCTTTCACTGTTCTCTTCAGGAAATGATAATATAGCTGGGACGAGTCGGGGAACGGATTGACGGTCCAAATGGTTATTTTAGTAGTCCTCACTATTCTATAAAATAGTGTGACAATAAATGTAATGAGGACTCCATTGAGTGTGGATATTGTCTAGATGACAATATTCTTATTAAAACTCTTAGATTATGTTTTGTTGTATTTTACATGACTGTTGTATAATTAAGTTGTATTTGAATTTTGTACCATATATTTGGCGACTCAAGATGGGTGATGTATACCTATTTTGGGGGCGTCACACTTACACTACTGCTTCGTTACTTAATTCTGCTAATCTTTAGCACCATCAATGCTTACCATACCAAAGATTCTTAGTTCTTACCTCGTAAGTTTTTTATACCTAATATAGTTCTTCAAACTTACCACACTTTAGAAGTTCAGGAACTTGCCACAGTAATATGAGTTTAAGAACTTATCCTAGTCAGACCATAGGCTTCCATTCGCTGAGGGGTTCAAAAACATGCAAAGTACTATGAGTCACAAACATACAATAAGAATGAGTTTTAAGAACTCGCGCCTAATTTTAATATTTTCTAACATAATCTTAATAGTCTCTAACTATCAAATATAAATATGAGAAAAGAATCACCTTCTCACCATAAGCATATCGATAGCGCGACACCGACATTCCATTGATTATCATTGTGAGGAACCGAGCGAGAGCACAAAGCCTCCGCCCATACAAAGGTTTGTACAATCAGCCATCAAATGAGTCCTCAATTGAAATCCCACCTAACTATATCTTGCTCATAACTTGCTCTTTACTCAATACGAATTTTTCGTATCTCATCATTTATAACTCCTCGTGAGTTTGCCTTGTACTATTTCATAGTACATTCTCTTATAGCATCAAGCTATACATATTAATTCATTACAGATCATTTATCATTTTACAACTTAATCAGATCACGTCATGATCTTATTCTACAATCATCTTCTTTATGATTCCTTTCTTATATTATAATCATTTTGGTTTCACGATCCTCATTATTTCCTCTTTAATTAAGTAGTCTTATGATTATTCGACTCAATTTTAACTCTTCAGGTTCTTCTTTGAACCCTAAACATGTTATCTTAACTTGTTTCATAAACATTCTCTGAATATATCATCAATTAAACTCTATTTGAGTTCATTAATATTACTTTAATCACCTTCATCTTGTAGATATCGTCTATTTAATAACACTTAACATCTTACTACTAGAGTCAGGTAACTCCATATTCATGTCTTTTATAAGTCTTCAAGATTCCTCTTTGAACCTTCTCATATATATTTTAATCTCTTCTCTATACATTTCTTAAATTTATTTCTTATTGATCAAACTCTATCTGAGTTTATTCTTTATCATCTTTCCTTTTATTCTCTAAGGTTATAGCCTAGGGTACTCTTACCTAAGGTTTATAACATACGGCTCTGATACCAACTGTAACGACCCCAAAATTCATGCAATTCAATTATCGACTTCGGTCGTTAATAACACGTCTAACTTTTGATTTTACATCATTATTCGATGTTAACTTAATAAAATGCGGAATAATTTAAACTTTTCTATCTTCTTACTTTAATTCCCTGAATCAAAACCTTTATCATCTACATGTCATTGAATCATATATAACCCATGATTCACTTTATCAGAGTTAACATATATATACTTACATATCAAATCGATATCCTTTATACATTGGACAACTCAAACTTTAACTTTACAACTCAACATAAAATATGTAAGACCCCAACTTATTATAAATGAAATTGAATTTCTCTATTTATTATTTTGAAATAGTAAGGGTTGAATTGATTAATGTGGTTAGTTATGGGTAAAATGCGCAAATATTTCAAATAAGCAAGTGGTTATAAAATATTCATTGTTGTTGGGAATATTCGTTTTGGTCGTGGAATATTCTTCCTGTCGGGAATATTAAATGCACGGTATGATCTTTTGTGGGCCCCATAACGAAAAGCAATTGGATGAAGAAAACGCACAAGTATAAGTTGTTTATAAATAACTTGGTAGTAGTTATTACAGATTATCATTGTTGGAATACCATGTAGTTTAAAACACGATGTCTACGCGTTGTTGACAAGAAGCTTTGCAGTGATTGCACCAATTATTGATTCTTACGTAAGAAGGCACTACTCAATAGATGTTACAATAATTCTTTATTCAATATTTTATTTTATTGATTCAATAATTGCTACGTTGATATTTTATATTCTTTGTTGTTTCAATAATTATCACTACACAATATTTTCCATTATCGGAGCAATAATTCATATTATCGAATAATATTATTAGATAACATTATTGGCAATGTCTAGAAAGTTACATACAGGAGAGGTTTGGTCACCTAATTGCGTGCGATAAGTAAGAGAAATCCTTATTGAAATCTCCCCTTCCACAAGGCAGCGCCAGTTGTCATTATTGTGATTTTGTAATATTATTTATGAATAATTAATTATTGATTTATATGATGAGAAAAATATTAATTTTATGTGGATATAGATGGAGAAAATTTTTAATGTGACAATTGTTGAAAATTAATATTTTATCTTTTTCTAATAAAATAATTCATTTAAATATATTATTATATTTTAATAATATAATAATGGTGATTTTTTTACAATAAATATGGGATATATGAGTATATGAGGGGAACGAGTATTTTTGTTGCATTAAATGATTAACTCATATTTTGTGTGTCGGTGGACCCCATTTCTTGACTAAAATTTGATTATAGCCTGTAAAATCGCCCGTTTGTGGATTTCGATCAATTTCTGTTTGGAATTTAGAAAAACATTCTTCTACAAATTGTAGATAATGAAATTTCCTATGGAAAAGACATGAGGTTCGAATTTTTCTGAAAAAGGGCTATTTATTATGAATTATTGAAGTTCCGAAGTTCCAAAATAATTAATTTTTGAAGTTTAAAATATTTTAATTAAAAAAACGTTCTTTTCATTTGTGGGACATATGTTAGTGGTTGAATTCAGCTGGTGGTGTGCGTAGGAAGATTTGGAAAATTTATATTATTATTATATTAAATTTTCTGCTTTGGTGTTCTAAGCAATTTCCTATAAATAGGGTGTTTAGGTTAGAATTGAAAATAACACCAGAAACACAAGTTTTCTCTCTCTTTCTCTCTCTATATTATCGAGCGTATTCTTGTGAGTATTTTAAGACTTTGAGTGTCTTTATACGATTGTAAGTTCCTTCATTTCTATATCCAAGATTCCGATCGGAAATCACATCTTTTCGAGGTAAGGGATATTATTTTTTTAAAAAATGATATTAATTCTTTCAATATCATTATGCCGAAATATTGGAAAGATTTTTCTTGTGAAATTCTTGTCTTTTAGTGTCGGGGTTACTATTCACGTATACGTCACTATTCACATATACGGCACTATTCACAGAAAAATTAAATTTTTGTTTTTCCTCCAAAATATCTATTATGGATACTAGCTTTGATTGTATCCATGTTTTGATCATTCTTGAATTTTACTCCACTATGATTATTTATGAGGTATTTTTGGACATGGATAAACCGAAATACGAATCCTTAATATTTATTATTTTGTTTCACTAGATTCGTTTCCTTTAAAATAGTTTTCATCATCCATAGTCCTAAATGATGATATTACTGAATATCTTTGGCCTGTAGTGCAAAGATGAATGATTTCTGATGAATATCTTTGGCCCGTAGTGCAAAGATGAACAGGTGTTTAGATGAATATGACCAACTGATGAATATCTTTGGCCTGTAGTGCAAAGATGAATATTTGATTCTAGATATATATTGATTGATGTTGCAGGGATGAAATATCGACGATGAACTTTTAAATTCATATATAGAAGATAGTAGATTTCATTCTCTACTTAACTCTTCTAATGAATTATTATTTCCGCTGCGAATATTGATTTAAAACTGGTTGTGTATTGTATTCTATTAAATTTTTCCCTATTGAGGACTAACGATAATTTGTTCTATATTATCTTAGTCATAATGTTCTTTACTGGGTTAGTTGAGCTCACCCTTTTCCTTTTTGTTCCATTTTTCTTCTTAGGAGGCGAGAATGTAGCGAATTCTAGTCGGGGTGTGGAATGATGGTTCTAGAAGTTGTTTTAGTAGTCCTCACTATTTTGTAAAATAGTGTATCAATAATTGTAATGAGGACTTATTTGAGTGTGGATATTGTCTAGATGATAATATTTGTATTTAAACTCACAGATTTAAGTGTTGTCGTATTTTTTGCTGACGTTGTATTAATAAAGTTGTAGTTGTTTCTGTACCATGTATTTGGCGACTCAGAATGGGTGTTGTATACCTATTTTGGGGGCGTCACAAAATATACATCATAAAACATTAAATACATCTCATGAACCTTAATCATGGTTTAAATAAATAACAACGTTAGCTAAAATATTAATCTTCGTGTATTATTTCTGATCCACGTCATTCAAGTAGCACATAATGTTACCTTCAATCCTTAACCTGCAAAAATAGTTAATTGCAAGGTTGAGCTCGACAGCCCAGCAGATCTAACAGTTATCATGCATCACGTAGCACATAATAACATGCTTATCATACATCTCATAAACATTAGACTAACATAACAAATATGTTGCAGTTCATATAATAAGTATAAAGATTGAGTTCTTTACTCAATCAACATTCATTACTCAATCAACATAGTCATAAATTGACTTTAACATTCATACTTTCAACATATATATAACACATCATGCTATTTGTAATAAAGATTTAAAACAGTTCATCGTCAAGTTCACATAACAAATAGGAACTGAAAGACTTGCCTTGATCGTTGTTTACCAATAATAGTTTAACAGCTTACAGCTATCTGCACTTTACGTGCCCTACACAATTATATAATCATGCACATAAACTATTAGTCACATAGAAATGCATAGTAGTTGTAATGTAAATTTTACTCTATATCTCATAACCCTTCTTATTATCAATACACAATGTTCAATTTGATTGTGTTAACTTTTGACTTACATCTCACTATATTTTATACTCGAAGTTCATTCAAGTGCTTAAGTCTTTCTAGGAATCATTATTGGTTTTATATTAACCCTATTTCATATCTTATAATATTCATTTCATTTGTATTAAAACACTTTTTACGTTCATTAACACTTGTCACGGAGTTTCGACGTTCATTCGTCACACGCCCGATTTGTCTCTCTTGTGTATGCTTAGTATGCTTATACAACTTATCTAATACATCACTTATTAATGTTAAACATCATTTTATTTACTGATATTCATGTCTTATAACTTAGAACAACATCTTTTATCGTCAGAAGCACTACACTTGCATACAGGCATGCCCGACGCCCTCTGATTGCCTCCGAAAATACAACAATCCCAAAGATGGCCATTTTCACCGCTTCTAAAGACCTCCAATTGAAAATGTTAAAGAATAAAAGTTGTAGGTCTATTCATCCTCGTTCCGGATCATCTTGAATCTCCTTAATCGGAGTTCGTATGAAAACGTTATGGCCATTTTACCAAACTAGGTCAAAGTAGTCACACCTGGCACACTATGCGCGCGGCCGCACCCATTTCCTTCACAACCCTAGCGCACCTGCGCTCTAGGACAGCGCGCCCGCGCTAGGCTTCACACAGATTACAGTTTTTGCGATGTTTTTACTTCAAATCTTCATAACTTCTACATTTTAAGTCAGAATTTGTTGGTTTTCGACTCTATGAACTCGTGAAACACTAAACTACTCATCTACATAATAATTCTAACATTTCAGAAACTTTAACAAATCAGTTTAAGTTCATGCAATATTTTCATGTTTTAAACATATTTAGCAAATTCATTCACTACGAATTCGTTTTACATCCGTTTTGACTCGTTCAACTTGGGTTGTTTTCGTTTTTCATCATACTAATAACATCTATAATCAATTTTAGATTATATCATGAATTCATCATCAATTTTTGATTCCAAAATAAGCCCTAATGTACATATTACACCTAAAAGTTCAATTATTCTTATTTAACACACTTAGACGAATTTGATTCCCCCAAAACCACTTATAGATGATACATAACAAATTATATATATCCATAAAAACATATTACCACTTCCTCATCAATTCAACCCACCAAAATAATTTATAATGAAGAACTCAAGAAAATAAAAACTTAAGAAACTAGAATTGGATTATCACCTCTTGATTCCTTCCTTAGTTTAGATGAAGATTACTTGATTACTCTTCTTCCCCTTCTTTGATCCTCAGATTTTTGCTCTCAACTTCATAGAGAATTCTCTTTTCTCTTAATTTCTCTCTAAGTTTCTCTCTTTCTCTCTATTTTGCTGAACCACGTAAACAAAATAAACTGATGGCTTAATGTGGGTGTTACAACTGATGGCTTAACGTGGGTGTTACAAATGCAAAAGATCACAAGGCCATGTTTGGCTAGAACCATTAATCTCCTTTTAATTTATTTTAATAATTCTCCTTATCATATAGTATATCTTCTTTTCTCTAAATGTCACACTGTTTGATTAAATTCTAATAATTTAAATTGAATTAAATTAAACTTAAATCTTTAAGAAATAATATTGATCTTATCAATCAAATTATAATTTCTATTCAACCATTATAATTATAACTTTATTTAACAAATTCTCACTTCTCTAATTTAATTATTTAATTAAATTAGAATATCACTCGATTATACTCGCGTAATAAAATACGCATAAATCCCATCAATTTTATCACACTTAAATAATTTTCATCAAATATTTATTTAATACCATAAATTATTCCAACTAAAATATTTATTTTATTCGATAAATATTTTAACTATTTACAATATTGACAATCAGATTATTTTTAACATATTACACTCATATGTAATATTCTAGTTCCTCATTTATTAAAACAAATACGCTTACACTAATTCACTAATTAAATTAAGTGAATTACTTGTTTTATTTACTTAGATTTAATTCATAATAATTTCATTACAAACAAGGTATATCAAATAAATTATATTATTCCATAATATAATTTTCTATCTTAATTAACTAATATTATTAGGTTAATTTCCTTTTCATAACAATTACATTTAATTTCTTCAATAGTTTAATTAACTATTAAACAACTTTTTTCCAATACATGAATATATATAATTCTCTTCGCACCAAATTACATATTTCAAAATATATACATCTCATAATAAGAATTTCAATTATTAAATTCTTATTTTAATGAATTATGAAAATTCGGGTTGTCACATACTATATATATTATATCACTCTGTAGTATTTTGAGCACCACACTCAGAAAAGTACGTAATATCAAAATAAGGGTCATAGAGAGAAAGATCATCAGGGAAGAAAAGACATCATCAGAATAAACAAAAAATTCTCCATTGTGCAAAAATTCTTCATTGTGCTACAACAAAGCATGATGTATGTAATATAATTTATTTAATTTTTTGATTATACTAAATTATGAGAAAGATCTTGGGATAATAATTTTTAAAAATAAAAATTATTAATTTATTTGAAAAAAATTTCCTACACTTCCCATTAAAAATAATAAATGGTTGGGGTTTGTTAATTAGTTTATAGCTTGAGTCCGTTCAAATTTTTTCATAAAGGTTAAGCTTTTGCTTTGTGCAAGGTATATATATGTCATTGTGTTGTCTTTAACTAGTGATTGTAATAGTTCCAGTCACATGTCTAATGCTCTACCTAGGCATTCTATTGAGAGGAAAGATACGAGTTATTGAGATACACGTAAGTAGTAGAAAATGATTCCTGATTGTCCCAAATTTAAATCTAGGTGCGAGCTGCCATCATGGTGAAGGCATCTGCTATTATATGCTTCACTTCATCTGGAAGAGCTGTGAGGTCTCTCCTCTCTATCACCCCCTCTCCAATTAGATGTTAATTTTCAAAATGCACTTATATGGTTTTGCATCTCAAAGCATGGTAATTTTATAAGATCTTGTTTGTTAATCTTACATTGTCAGTGTTAACGCCAAGATCTTTCCTCGCGTCCCAATCACGTAAGACATGTCTGATATCCTGCACAGTAAACACGACAACACCAAAAGCTTGACGGCTTGGACCATCGGGGGATAGCTCCGGCGTGAGAGTCAGTACAGGCGATCACAAGGTTAACAATGGAGGAAAATAATATCTAGTGCTTGAGAGAGAAAATGAATTTGTTACCTTTAGATTGAGTGATCCTTGCTAACATATACTCTAAAGTCCGATTTGTCCTGTATAACTGACTTCCCGGGCCCACAGCCTTTAGTCGACTAAGCCCTGTCCAATCTTTATTAAATACAAGGTAGAGATGATAGTCAAAGTTCTATCCCCATAATCATCATCGGTCAAAGCCTAAGTGGAACCATACTTATCCAATAGTTCGGCCCACTGTCTCGGCCCAATAACTCCACATGACCCAGATAAAGATATCATCCACCCAATGGGTCGGCCCAATGAACCGGCCCAATACTTTTAAGACCCAACCCAACATGTCTAAAGTATCATGGCCCAACATTTCCCCCCCCCCCCAGTCTTTTATTAAACAAGATGTTTAATGAAAGAGTATAAATGGCCCAACAAATAAAGTTGACTGAGGCACAACTGATGAATCTCAAACAATTAATTTAAATAAAAACCGGAAGCCCAATTGAGAGGCCCATTCCGGTTAACAACTAAGACCAAAGACGTACGCCACCTCTGCAAACTTCGGATATATTTCAAAAGAACGTGTGAGAGAGATGGTAAGTCTTCTGGAGAAGATTCCTATGAAGGAATGGAGTTCCGGACTTCTGAGCAAGCAAGCATGGTTGTATGACCATAAACGTAAGTCACGAACCCAATTTATTGTATAACTCCCAATTTCCATCAATAACTTATTCTGAATAATTGTTCTTCATCTTTCGCAGTGTCTCTGATCAAACCGACGTCGATTGACCGAAGGGATCTAGACAGATTCCTTTCGGGCACATCTTCGTCGACCCCTACCGAAGTACTAACCGAAAAGCCTTCCACTTCTGAAGCTCAAACCATCGAGCCACTCACTGAAGGAACAAGCCAACCTCGCCGAAAAAAGCAAGTTGGCCAAAAACCCAAGCACACCCCCACACAAAACCACGGGTGCCTCCTCGACATGCCCCTCAACGAACGGACTAGAATTCTTCGTGCCAAAAAGAGGAAAACTCAAGCAAATCCTCCGGCCTCCGAAGAACCACAAGTGCCTTCCACAGAAGTCGATCTTCCGCCGGGCACCCCGGTTGAAATCGTTGTTTCTGACGAAGAGCCCGAAGAACAAAGAAAGCGAACACCCAAACATGATTGCAAAAGAAAACCAAACTCTTCGAAATCTAGTCCCGAAGCCATGGGATCCCCCACTCTCTGGTCAGAATCCAATGAGAATTTTCCATTCCAACTCTACAACTCCTTCGTTCGTGATACCGATGACCATCGGTTCGACAACAACTCCATCATGGACTTGATCGACGAGGGAATGAAGTACCAAGCTAGAGTAAGATGTTATTTGACTTATCCACTTACATCTCGGCCCATCAAAATGAACTGATTGGTTAACATTGATCATTTGCAGGCAAACGCTGTCTTCGGGCGCCTCCGTCCCAAGTATAAAGAGGCCGAAGCCGAAGAGAAAATCGCTCGAAGAGAGAATGCCACATTTAAGTCTGCTTTGGCGAAAGAGATAAGCAATCTTGAAATTGTTCTCCTCTATAATGAGAGCCTTCAGAAAGATCTTGCTCAAACCAAAGAAGATTTGAAGACGTCTAGGGCCACTCATCAAGTTATCACTGATATAAATGTCGATTTTCTAAAGAAAAATGAAATTTTGACGAAGAAGGTTGAAGATCTAGCCCAATCCAACTCAGTCCTATCGAAGCAAAATAAAGATATCCAAGCTAAAGAAGCAAAACATATGGCCTATCGTTAAAAGCTTGAAGAGGAACTTCGAGAACTCCGGGCTCTCAGGGATTTGGGCTCACCATTAACTGACCATCTTCGCAAGGAGATTGAAGCAAATTACAGGAAGTCTGCCGAGCTGAACAATGAAATTGTCCACAATTACTCTGAAGGGTACGAGGTCTGCCGAAGTAAATACAAAGCCAAACTTGCATTGGCCAAAATAAACCCGGCTCTCCTCGACTCTTCGGATAGCGAAGACAATAAGGAAGCTTAAAGATACCACTCCATCCGTAGCTTTAGGACTACCGAAGTGTGAGGTGGATCTGCATCATAGGGAATTTGTTTACCACGAAGGGCCTAACAAACCCACATGATTTCACCGACCAAATAGGCTACTATCGAATGGTCAGCGAGTCCACCCGAACCTCTTTACACCGATGAAGTTTGCCTACAACAAAGAGCCTGACAAATTCATAAGGACCGCATGCCGAAAAGGCTACCATCAAATGGTTAGCGCGTCCACCCGAACCTCCTTACACCGATGAAGTTTTCCTACCACGAAGGGCTTGCCAAATTCATAAGGACCACCTGCCGAAAAGGCTACCATCGAATGGCCAATAAGTCCACCCGAACCTCCTTACACCGATGAAGTTTGCCTACCACGAAGGGCCTGAAAAATTCATAAAGACCACCTACCGAAAAGGCTACCATCGAATGGTCAGCGAGTCCACCCGAACCTCCTTACACTGAGGTGGAATCTGTCCGTGCCTGTTAGACTATGGATGAGCTGCCGAAGTACTTCATGAATGCTTCAAACCTCAATCCCATGAACTGGCGTCTGTTAACCTAACCCCTAGGCAATGGACCAAGTATGACTACCCCCTAGACAACAAAAGGTATAGGAGATAAAATCGAATATAGCCTTTTTGGTGGCTGATGTGGGATCGAACTATTCAGCTGGTACAAATACCCACATGAACCTTCCAAAGATTATCCCCAGCTTCGGACGGCACCAAAACTCCTCAATAACGGAGATGAGCCCAAAGTAGAAAACCCGATCGCAAATAAGCCCACCAACTCTTCGCCAAGTAGAAATCGCAGCAGTTTTGTCGACTCTTGACTTCTCCTTAACCTTCATCAGCTTATTTCATCATCCCTAAGGACACGACTTACATAGTAAACCAGGTGCTGCTTACCCCCAACTTCACGCACCAAAACTATTCCTGCTACCGACAAACTTGGTGTCAAATACAAGTACGACGGTTTAACAAGAACGGGCTTCGCCATCAAAGGTACTGAAGAAAGATATGTCTTGATTCCTTGGAAGGCGTCTTCATATTCTGAAGTATACTGGAACATTTTAGTTTTCTTCGGCCCTTTCCACATATCAGAGATCGGCAAACATCTTTATGCCGATTTGGACATAAACCTTCCTTAAAGCTCCCTCTGACTAGTCTGGCTTGTTCCATCCGAACTTGCAGCTTTAAACGAGCTTCTCCGAAAATGAGTATCCACAGGGCGGTGTGCCCTTAGTGGATTCTCTGTCACTGTGGTGAAAAAAACTCAAAGCGGTGTACCTTCTTTGTATGCTCATGTGTGTACTCCCTGGATCTGCTTCTTCATCTTCTTCGACCATGATCCCGAGAACCAATAGGGCAGAGTACCCTCCTCGGTCAATCAGGATAATGGCTGTTGGGTCTTCGTCTCCATCTGCTTCGACCATAATCCCAAGAACCAATAGGGCAGAGTACCCTCTTCGGTCAATCAGGAGAATGGCTATTGGGTCTTCGTCTCCATCTGCTTCGACCATAATCTTGAGAACCAATAGGGCAGAGTACCCTCTTCGGTCAATTAGGAGAATGGCTGTTGGGTCTTCGTCTCCATCTGCTTCGACCATAATCATGAGAACCAATAAGGCAGAGTACCCTCTTCGGTCAATTAGGAGAATGGTTGTTGGGTCTTCGTCTCCATCTGCTTTGACCATAATCCTGAGAACCAATAGGGCAGAGTACCCTCTTCGGTCAATCTGGAGAATGGTTGTTGGGTCTTCGTCTATCCCGAGGTCGGCCCCGAGATGTATCTTCAGAGTGCATAGGCTTCTTTCCGTTGTTTCAGAAGAACTTCTAAAACTTTATCATCTTCTTCGGCCATCTTGGCCAACTTGGACGCTCTGTCAGTCTGACCATCTCGGTGTAGGGTTCTAAGCAGTGTGCCTTCTACCCTTTTTCGATCCTAATCAGGTTTTTTGCTAGCAACATAAGTTAATCTTCTTCTGGCATCACCATGAACTCTCGAACGAGAATCTTCCGAAACAGCCAACGGTTGTCTTTCAAGGGTAACTGTTCAACTCTTCACCATAACTTCCGACGTAGAACAGTTAAGAGTTGTGATTGAAAATATCAAGGACACTATAACACAACCCTTCCTTCTAGTGCCAATGTTAACGCCAAGATCTTTTCTCGCGTTTCAATCACGTAATACACGTCCGATATCCTGCACAGTAAACACGACAACACCAAAAGCTTGACGGCATGGACCGTCGGGGGATAGCTCCGACGTGAGAGTCAGTACAGGCGATCACAAGGTTAACAATGGAGGAAAATAATATCTAGTGCTTGAGAGAGAAAATGAATTTGTTACCTTTAGATTGAGTGATCCTTGCTAACATATACTCCAAAGTCCCGGGTTTCTCAGATGTGAATCGACTTCCGGGCCACTGACCTTTAATGACTAAGCCCCTGTCAATCTTTATTAAATACAAGACAGAGATGACAGTCAAAGTTCTATCCCCATAATCATCACCGGTCAAAGCCTAAGTGAACCATACTTATCCAATAGTTCTACTTGCATTGCCCCTACCAATAACTCCATGGGACCCAAATAAAGATATCATCTACCCAATGGTTTCACTTAATGAACCCAATCCAATACTTTCAAGACCCAACCCAACATGTCTAAAGTATCATGGCCCAACAGTCGGTAATCACATACCTCTTACAGAGTGTCAAGATTTTCGGTAATCAAATAACCAAAAAATAGGTGGTAATCTGAGATTACCCCTTAGAATTTTTATTTAGACAAAAATATTTTTTATATTTAATATTGGGACATAAATATCCTTATTAGTCACATAATTTACATGATTTAATTAATTAATTAATTTTCTTTATTCGTTGACATATTTAGTTTAACTAAAATAACTTATTGTTCATACAAATATGTGATGTAGTTTGTTATTTATTACTGTAAGTTTAATTTATTATTAAGGACATACTTGAAAATTTTGTGTTTAATAATTGAATAAATCATAAATTGTTATTTTATAAACATATTAAAAATTTTAATACTGAAAATTAATTAGTTCGATAGTACTTTGATAATTGGTGATTACATTTGACAATAATCATATGGGTGAATCATTCAACTAAAATTAGTATAAGGATATTTTAGTAAAAGATCAATATTAAAAAAAATCCAGTAGTCTTGAATTCACATATCAAATAGTCACAATAGTAATTACTGATGATCACATATTTTATACCAAATAGAAATGACATAATATAATTATTTTCTATTACTTGTAATCAGATATAAGTAGTGTGTTTAGGTGAGTATTCATCATGACCTGTAACAAATGCTTTATGGTCAGTTGATACATCAAAAGATGAATTATATAATTTCACATTTTCATTTGAGATTATATTTTATCATTAAATGATCTTAAAAAAGATAAAATATAATCAGCAAATAAAAGACGAAATAAGGAATAAAATAGCTTGCACTGATAATAAAAAATAATATTCCCGTTATATTTGCAAATAAAATAGGCAGTACATTAACAAGTATTAGTAATTATGGCAGTAAAATTCTGCAACTGCGGCCGTGGCCTAATGGATAAGGTATCTGACTTCTAATCACACGATTTTGAGTTCGAGTCCCACCGGGCGTGTATTTTATTTTTCGTTTAAAGTACGTTTTTTTCTCAGGCTTAATAAATTACCAACATATATCTACTTTATTACTAAATAATGCTAGAATTTTTTTTCCATTCAACTACAAACTACTAGGGCAGATCGAGGTGAGAGACTGCTGCGATTTGGGGCTAGGGCTTATCAAGATGAGAGACTGAGATATTAGAGATCAAAATATGAGAGATCGAGAAATTTAAGACGGACTGATGAGCGAGAATGGGAGATATGAGGACTGACCTGAGATAACTGCCCTAAATCGACTCCGATCGACCTCCGAACGGCTGGACGGAACCTTATCTCCGAGCCTCTGACGGTATCCTGTTTGGTTGATTACTTCTTCTGCTTAATTTGGGGTTGGTATTGGTTTCAACTCATGTATGAATTTGGGGTTCTAAATGGGTTTCAATTGGTTCTAAATGGGTTTCAATTGGTTTTCTGCAGTTGGGGGTTTTTGGTTTCAACTCATGTATGAATTAATTAATTTGGGGTTCTAAATGAGTTTTATGTATGAATTTGGGGTTCTAAATGGGTTTCAATTGGTTTTCTGCAGTTGGGGTTTTTGGTTTCAACTCATTTGGGGTTTTTTTGGGGGTTTATTGGATTTGTTTCAGAATCAGTATTCACCCTTATACTTCTTAATTTCAGTTATTACCCGAACAACCGAATAATTATTGGATAATTCGGTTACTTGTTCGGATACCAAAATTATATAAATTTCAGTTTTCTATTCGGTTATAACCGAATGATCAGTCCTACCCTTGTACCTTGGTCTTAAGTAAGAGACTAGGTATTTTGTCTAGGACTAAAAACCAACCTTTGAACGAAATAAACCGGTCCGGTCTAGTTGAGTGGTTGGTCTGGATTTTGAACACCCTTTTTCTTTCTCATCCACCGCCTTAGGACTGAATAACCGAATAACCGAAGCGAACAGCATTTTTAACCGAAATTTCTTGATAATTTGGTTATTTTTTGTAATTCGGTTATATCCGAATTCTTATTCGGTATTCGGTATTCAGGTCCGGTTATTAAAATCATCTTAAACTGATTAATTGAACTTATTTATTAAAAAAAGGAATTTAATATCGGAAGGAACATATTTATTCGGTTATTAAAACTGTTTACCTTGTTATTAACATTAACTCATTCTTTTATCTTGTACTGTTGTACATTAAAAAGTCAGCAGCAAAGCCTCTCTTTTTTCTCCTCTCTTCTTCACTAAGGTCAGTAAGGTGTTGGACTGCTCGCAGCGGCTACCTTAGATTTCTTAAAAACCGGTGAGCTCACCCTCTTTCTCCCTCTTTGTCTGCATATATATGTATTTCTCTTCGTTCGGCACCCTCGCCCCTTTCTTCTCTTCTTCGGTTCCTCCCGCTTTCTCTCTCCACTAATCACAAGCACCGAACCGGCGAACCCTCAGATCTCACTGCTTCGATAAATCCACTCTCGTCTCTTGCAGCGATGGATTTGGAGTGCCTTCAACTTCGAGGACTCAATTCGTGGGTAAAAATCATAGATTTGTTCTTGGTTCCTCTTCTTAGAGACGGTGTCTGGATTCTGGAATTGGATTTGTTTGTGATGTTGTATTTTCTGTTCAAAGTTGTTCTTTCTAATTTTCGGTGATGATTGCCCAGAAGCAATTGTTCTTTCTTTGTTAAAGTTTTGGTGTAGAAATATACTTCTGTATTTAATAATTGTTTGTATCCCAGCCCAGATTTTGTTACCTGCTTTTGCTTTTGTGGAATCATTTTTGGGTGTTATTTATAATAGTAGTGTTCGGTTATTACCCGAAATAACGAATTTACAATTCGGTAATTCGGTATTCGGTTATTCGATTAGTACCAAAATTCGGTTATTAGTTCGGATATTGAAAATAAGAATATTTCGGTATTCGGTTATAACCGAATAGTCTATTCGGTTCGGTTATAACCGAATGATCAGTCCTACACCGCCTTGGACCGTAACAAAAAACCCTCTAATTCTTCATTTGTTATTATGTCATTTGAAACCCTAATTTGCAGACCAATCTTATCAATTTCACCTATGTTTAAGCCTTTTATACTTAATTTTTTATTTATCTGTATCAATCTATACAGTTGACAATCGCATATATATACAACTAAATATATATATTGGGGGAGAAAGAAAGAAGAAATGTCGGAGAAATTCTCAGCAACGCTGAGGATCGGCGACCTGAATGATTACATAGCGCCATCACAGGGCTGTGTTGTTTCTTTAAAGGCTAACTCCAAAGCGAAGCTCGATAAATTGGGGGTATATTTTTTTTTTGAATAGTGGTCAATTCTTTACTTAGCCATCGTAATGGAATCTGTATGTTTTAGATAAATTTGATTTTTAGCTAATATTTAATTGCCAAAGCATGAATATTTGTTGAAGTGATCTTAAATTAGGTCAGAATGTTATAGTTTAACCACTTGATCAAGTAAATTAATTAGTTGGTATATGGTTGGAATTTTGGAAGAACTTTTCTTGATGACCAAGTGTTTAATCCATGCTTACTATGATAACCTTGATTTATCCTTTTGAAAGTGTAACCCTTTTGAAAGTAAGCATGATGAAATTTTCACCTTGTATGTAAAATAATATTGCTTTAATTTATTGTCTTGAACTTTAAGCAGGATTTCTCGAAAATTGCAAATGCTTCTACTAAACTAATGCAAGCAGAACCAGTGAAAATATCCCTCAAGGACTGCTTAGCATGCAGGTACTCTCTCTGTCTCTCGCTCTTTCTCTCTAGTAAAACAATGAAATTCAAGGTGGCTGGAGTGTTGGTTGATGAAGTTTGAAGTTCTTTGAAATGGATATTTTCTCTTAGGCCTCAGTTGTAAATAGGGTTAATTTCTTAGAGCAGGGTTGTACCCTCATTTATTTATGTGTATATAAGATATAGAGGAATGAGTAAAAGAAAGGTAAATCTCTCTAAGTTATATATAAAAACATGGAGTAGTATATATTAAATGGATATTATTTTAAGAGAAGTCAAATTAAACCTGATTAATTCTTTCAAGAAATTGAAATAATTGATGTAAATCTTGAATTCTTAGAAAAGAAAATTTGAATTAGAATGTGTTGTCTGGAAGGCTTTACATAACACGTTCTACCATGAATCATGATCGTGCTAAACTGTGCCTAATAGCTGTGGACACGTCTATCTGGTCTTGCTATTCTCATCAGGAGTTAAGGACACGTGCTCTGCTTGAATTGCTTATTGAAATGGTTTTTGTGTTTGTGACTTTGTTCTGATTCTTGCATTGAGTTATTTAATCTTTGCACCTTGATCTCTCAAAAAGGTGCAGAACTGATTTCTTGCATGTGATCATACAGTGGGTGCATAACTTCTGCAGAGACGGTTATGCTTGAGAAGCAAAGCTTGGATGAGTTTCTTTCTAATATTGACAAAGGGAAGACTGTTATCGTCTCCCTTTCTCCCCAATCCAGGGCTTCCCTTTCAGAGTATTATGGCCTTTCTCCGCTACAGGTGTGTTATATTATAATTTAGTCTGTTCCCTAGCTCAACTTTCTTTAGCACAGTACCCTGTTGATATGATCAGATATCCATAAAACATGAACTTAAATGTGGAGCCATCTTATAGCATGAGCATACATCTCTTTACATTGGATAGTTTGTACTTCTGCAGTTGTATTGTACATGTTCTATGATCTTGTCAGGACCTTAAGGTCTTGAACAATTAAAATGGATAGGTTGGCCTAAGCCAGACTAAACCAGAGTAGGAGAAGGAAGAAAGGGACAGAAAAAAGAGAGAAATGGGGAAGGGAGATGGGCTCACAGCTCTCTCAATTTCATATATTCATCAACATAATGGAAACATCTCATTCCTTGCATATTTATACCAGACTTGCTAGCTGGAAAATTAAGCTTAAACTACAACTACTCACTTATCCTACACCACATAGTAACCAACTCACATGGAGTATGTTGATTCTAGAGACCACTATTAGTAACTACTTTCCCAAAATAACCTTAACTAACAATTCAAATTGCTGGGCCTTGACAATATGCTGTATGTTTTTTATTCTCAATATAATATCATAAAGAATAAGTATTTGATTTTAGTTAGTCAACACGATGTTCTAATGCTGTGAGTTCTTTTACAATTTTCAGGTGTTCAGGAAACTTACCACATTTTTCAAGTCTCTAGGAGTGAAGGCCTTGTTTGATACCAGCTGCAGTAGAGACTTAGCTCTTATAGAATCTTGTAATGAATTTATAGCACGTTATAAGCAAAGGCAATCAAGTTATGATGAGAATCATAAACCGATGGTACCCATGATATCCTCTGCGTGCCCAGGTACAGATCCATCCTAATACAAATAATTTTCCAACTATGTCCTACAAAATATCCTGTAAACATGACAAACTGAAACAAAAGGTTTATAAACTAAAGTACTTATAAAACATGACATACTGACACAAAAAGTTTATACACTAGAGTACTTTAAATAAAGGTATATAAACTAAAGTTCTCTCTCTCCCCTCTCCTCCCTTTCCCTCTTTCTTTCTGTGCAAGTTGGCTTGCAATTTTAATGAATGATTCATACCTGAAACTTGCTATAATGTGTGATATAAACATCGTCATGTATTTTCCAGGTTGGATATGCTATGCTGAGAAAACTCTTGGCTCCTATATTCTACCTTATATTTCTTCAGTTAAGAGCCCTCAACAAACTATCGGAGCTATCATTAAGCAACACTTATGCCAGAAATTGTGCCTTAGGTAATTTATTTTATTGGGGCTTATATTAGACTCCCAATTAATACATGTTGTATCAAGATTCAAGGTTATGATGAAGATTATGAAGTGAAACATGTTTTTATGGGTTTATATGCGTGAGGATTTACTTGTCTAACATTTTCTTCTTTTTAAATTGTACTCATTGTTGGGGGTATCTTGTTATCTAAACATTACTAATAGCAACTTTCTCCTACAAAATGGGGGTTGCAGTCATCCCTCGAGTTTTTGCCTTCTGCATCCATTTTTTAGATGCTTCAATTCAGTTTTTATTTTTATTTTTTTGCTGAGTGGAGTCTGATTTAATTTGAGTGCAGCCACTTTTTAAAGGTTGAAATAATTGTCCAAAACCTAGGTTCTTCTTATCTTGTGACGCAGCTAAAATAGCCTATTGCTTATATCAGTCGTGTTGTATGGCACTCCTATAATTGAACTGTTGTCTCGTTCTATCTGGGACAGCTATTTTTTTGTAAAATACTTCTCAAGTGCTTATTTTAATCTTTCTGAACGATGGACATAGAGCTTAAGAGGTTGTTTGGGGTGCTTAAAGAATGTTTTTAGCGCATTTGCTTATTGCTCTACTTATAAGCAGTTTTAAAAAAACAAATTGTGTTTGGTAATCAAAAAGTACTTAAAAGATAAAAACAAGTAAATGAAGTAAATGTTTGGTATTGAAGACGTTGCTTATCACTTGTTTCCATAAAAATATATATTACATCTAATAAAGTAGGGATATAATAGTAATAAAGTAGCGAAGATAGTTAATATACTTGGTCAAAGCTGCTTATTGTTTTTTTCCTTATAAGTCAAGCAAAAACTTGATGCTTCTGCTTATTTTCATAAAATTTGCTTATAAGTAGTATTCAAAACAGTTTACCAAAAACTTTTTTACTTTTTAAATAAGCAAATCCCAAACACCCTCGATGACTTTACCTTTCTTCTCAATTAATGTTCATGTTTTAATACTTGTGATAAAGTCTAACAGAATGTGAAATGCTACAAATAGGTTGGATAAGCCATACCTAAAAAAAGAGAGGCTGTATATGCTATAAGTCGCAATGAAACATGCATTAATGAGGACAACTTAATTCATTTCGGACATGGTCCACAAATGTCCACTTTTACAATATGAGACTCCCTCCATCCCTAAATGATGCTCCCATTTGACTTGTGATTTATTTTTTGGTATGTTAAGATTTGTTGTAAACACACTTGTCAATAGTGAGTTGTGATGATGTCTTTCCAACATTAAATTTTAAAACTAACTTTATTTGCTGAGGAAATAATATCAAAGAGAAAATATGTCTTGATGAGTCTACGAGAAACCTTAATGTGTGTAAAAAATGGTTGCAAGTCAACTGGGTTTCTCATTTTGAGAAATAGGTTGTAGCTCCGTAGTTGTTAAATTCCAATCTCAATTTGATTCTTATTTCTGGTGTGCATTTGCCATTTTCAAAACTTCACATATATGTTTGTGATATATACAATGATGTGGCCCAAAGTTGATGGGGGTAACGATATAGCTTATACTTATGGTGTCTTGAAGGTAAGCACATACCTGCATGTAGAAGAATAGTAGTTTGGATATGATTATGTTTGATGGTTGAACTTTTGGCTGGCAGGCCCGAAGAGGTCTACCATGTAACAGTGATGCCATGTTATGACAAAAAGCTGGAGGCTTCAAGGGATGACTTCGTCTTCGAAGTAGAATATCAAGGTGAAAATCCTATGAATACTAGCATAAATGTTACAGAGGTAGATTCGGTATTGACATCTGGAGAGGTTTTGGATTTAATACAGGTAAGAGAAGACTGCTTGTAGTTTATTGAATTTATTATTCCTGCTGTCCCCCAATAATGTCAATTTTGGTTTGCCCAAGATATTTAAGGAAGTCAATTTTTAAACCCAAAAGTGATATTTTGGGGACATAGGAGGGACAAAATCACAATATAGTGATTTCACAGTTTCTTATAGAAATTATCCTGGTCGGATGCAATTATTTCATTTGATATTATTGATTGTTGCAGTCAAAATCAGTAGATTTTAAAGCCTTGGAAGAGTCCCCCCTAGATAAACTGTAAGAACTTTATTTTATTGTCTGAATATTTTTCTTTTCTGTTTTTTCATCAAGTTGGAAGACTCTCCCCTAAGATAAACTGTGAGAAAATCATTTTATATGTCATTTATGCAGGCTAACAAACGTTAATGAAGAAGGACATCTTTATGGCATTAGTGGAAGCTCTGGAGGATATGCAGAGACAATTTTCCGACATGCTGCTAAAGTTCTTTATGGTAGAGAAATTAAAGAGCCTCTGGTCTTCAAGACATTAAGGAATTCAGATTTCCGAGAAGTGAGTGTAGAGGTAAGTTTGTTCTGTCCTAGTCAAGGAGCATTTGTGATCTTGCATAAGATAAAGGTAAAATGAATTTTAATTTCTAAATCTATAATATGAAGACCTTTTGATTTATGTTTTGGAACAAGGGGGTGTATATATATATGTAGCCAAGCTTGGCTAAGGCTTTTAAATAAAACGACGTAGTTTTGTATAAAAATTATAATTAAAGTTTTTTAATATAAAGCCCAAAAATGGAAAACTTAACCCCAGGGGGTAAAATTACGTCGTTTTACTAAAGTTTTACCAAGTAGCCTTAGCCAAGCTTAACATGCCTTAGATTACTTTTACCCTATATATATATATATATATATATATATATATATATATTGCCTCCTATTCAGGTCCAAAGTTGGATGCGAGGCATTATCCATCCAACCTATCTAAGACCGTTCACAATAAAATCGTGTGGCTTAAAAATTAAACAATCAGCCGTATTGTTATGAGGAATCCGCAATAGTGTTATGCGGATGGAACAAATTAAATTGCAAATGCGGACCCACATAATCAAATGACATATTTATTCTCAATTAAAAAAAAAGTTCCATCCGCACAATTGTTGTGCAGGCATTCAAAAACCTTTTCAGTTTGCAGAATTTCGGAAGCTACGAGGACTTCATCTCTTTTACCAAGCAGTACACCATGGATATAGAAAGAAAGAAAGAGAACAAAAAAACAAAATCAATTTGCAATTGAAAGGAGAGAAAGAGGAAGAGCATAAAGATGAAAAAAAATCAATAATTCAAATTCAAACCATTTGGGTTCCTTCTTGTCCATGCAAACAGGTGTATATTTTTCATACATAACTATTGACATATACACAAAGGTTATGAACTAGCGGATGACATCAAGCTTTCACCAACGAGTGAGGACGGTTTAATTTTTTCTGTGACGACGATGGCCAATCTTACCCAAGCCAACAAAAATCAATCTCAAATATTTAAATTACCACAACCCCATCACAACTCCTATGGCAGTCACCACCACCAAATCTTTAGTCACTTACTATAGCCCTCAACCAATCACAACCCCACCCCTGAATAGAATGAAAAGATAAGAGAGAAGCTATCCACCCATCACAGGCCCTAAACCCCCAATCACAACTCATTTTGTACCGTCCAAATCAATAATAAAAGGTCAAGATTAATCTAATCCGCAAAACAATTATTAGGACGGTAACAAACTATTGTGCGGATGGGTCCATGTGGAGTAAAACCTAAATTTGCCCTCTATTTAAATGGTCTAGTCCACACAACTATTGTGCGGACACTACAAAATTATGTTGATGGGTATTACTTTGCATCGTGTCCGTTTTCCCCTAATCTTTCGTTCTCACTGTTCTTCTTTCTCTAATTGTTATTTCGCTCGAACATTCTAACTAGTCCCAGTGCACATATGCGTTGTGTGCGTACTTACCATCAGAATATGGTAGGAGTTTTATCAAATTGAGGAAATAGAATAAAATTTAACTTTTTTAAGAATGACGAAATTGTAATAAAATCAAACTTATAAGGTCAAAAAGAAAAGAAATTTGTGACACAGTGTCAAGAGTAGGTGGTGTTTGTTTATCTCTTAATACCTCTACACATCTGATCGGTAAGACGTTAAAGTTGTTTGGTAAAATTTTGTTTGTATCTTATCGTCTCTTAATCGGTAAGAGAAAGATATAAATCTAAATCATTAAAAGTCGTCTCTTAATGAAAAATTTAAATATATGGAGTCTATTAATATTGTACTCCCTCAATTCCAAATTTTAAGATCATTATTGAGTTTTGAAAAGTCAATTTGAGATATTTTTAAATTTAAAATTAATATTTTTAAATTTAAAAGTCATTCTGATGTTTTATATTTAGTTATCAAACAGCTTTTTAAGTTCAGATGCTATTCACTCGGATATAATTTATTAAGATATACTATTAAGATCTTAATTGCTCAGTTTTATCAAACACCACCTTAGTTATTTTTCTCACTCTCCCTTAATGATATAGATATATATAGTTTAATATCCTAGATAGTTTTAGATTATCATAATTGTATTGTCAAAAAATTAAATGCAAAAATTCTTATCAATTTTGAATTTGAAAATATCTCAATTAACTTCAAAAGGTCAATTTTGATCTATATTTCTGAACGGAATGTGCGGAGCAAAGGCACTGTTTAGTGGTTAGCTGATAATGTTTTTTCTTCAAAACGTTGTTGCCCTTTTTGGTGCCACTGTTAATAATATCTTACTAAAAAATGATGCTTAATTTTAGTCATTCTGACCTGCTTGTTAACTGTTTCTATGCTGTTCACTACGTACAGTTTTTTTTTGGGTTAGGGGAAGCGATTCTGATAAACCTTAGGAAGCCTTTACAGGACCTACAAAGAGATGGTCGGTTTTTTGATTGTCGTTGTTCCACATCTTCATTTTTCATATTGCAGTTTTTCTGCAACAAATAGTAGTTAGTGCTGCTGAGCCAACAGCTTTTTGGTAATATCTGTATTCATTTCATATATTTAGACATTTAGTTGAGCGAGGCAATGGTATATACACATTAAAAAGGCAAAAATATACTTTACCTCATCCAAGTTGGCATGTTTTGTGCAATAGGTCAACTGAACTAAAAAAAACTGCAATTAGAAAAATGAACTTTTAAAAACATTGCAATTATCCCATTCTGTCTATTTTTTTAAACGTTTGTCAAATTGGGTACAATAATTTCCTGTGTGGCTTTTTAAAAAATAAATTAAAATGAGTTGTTAATTGCGTGGCCCATCCAGAACATAAACACCCTTCTTCCTCTTTTTCTCTCTTTAGCATCCAAAGCTCCTAAAACCCCTTTTTACGGAAATTGTTTAAAGCTCACCACCTCTAATCTCTTTAGCTTTCCTAATCTCTCTCTTTCTAGCTCATTAAGATGATTAGTCATCTTGGCCTCAAGCTTGTACTTGTCTTCTTGCTTCTTTTTTATTCTTCCTCTGTACAAAGTCTCAAACCGACCCAAATGATGTTGCAGTCATGTTAGCTCTTCAAAAAGCTCTAAACCCTCCACCAGAACTTGGACCAGATCCATGAAAATGGAACCACGTGGTCTTCTCTGAGGGCAAACTGGTCACTTGGATCCAAATCGAGCACCAAAACCTCCAAGGTACCTCTAGAGTGTCTAGAGCTTTAATGGAACAACATCTCTGACCTTGCTAGAAAACTCCCTTCTTCCTCTCTCCAGTTAGGCTGGACGATTCAACGTCTTCCCATCTTCTTCTTTTAAGTTCCATATCTGAAATTTTACAAAACTTAAAACACACACTCGTCTTCTCTCTTCTCTTCCTCTTAACATCTCTCTCTTCTTTTTTCTAGCAAGGTTAGATGATCGGAACATTTAATGAAGAAAATGATCGGAACAAATAATGAAGAAGATGATCGGAACATCAAGGAACATCAAAGTTTAATTTCAGATCTGACCCTTTTTTCTTAGATGAATCTGAACATAAAGGAAGAAGATGGAAACCTAATGCTAGTATTAATTAATAATATTAACCTAAATTTATTTTTCTTATTAAATTTAATAGTTACTAAAGAGATTCATTATATATTAAAATAATTAAATTAATATGACTAGGTAAATTAATGTTACAAATATTACTAAAAAAAAGTGGTACCTTTTTCTCTTATTTTTTTTAGGTTCTGTAAGTTCATTCCAGGTCATGTGAGTCAAGTGACTTGGCTCTTGTTTTTTTACCGCGTCAGTTTTCTTTTTATTCCAGTTGGCCGCATAGGAAAAATAAGATTTAATTTGGATGACTGTTTGATTAATTTGTCCAAATGGGACAATTGCGGTGTTTTTAATAGTTTAGTTTCCTAATTGCAGTTTTTTTTTTAGTTCAGTAGGCTATTACACAAAACATACCAACTTGGATGGGTTTAGTTTATTTTTGCCCATTAAAAAACTGTTTGTGGGACTAGATGTTTAAAATTGTAGAATCCTCTGGAAAACTACATTTAATATCAGATTTACTTTATGCAATCTCTTGAAATTCAGAAAGGGAGGTGAGCCCTCTCGGTACTTTTTTTGTTAAAATTTTGGGGATCGTCCCATCGTCTTTTGATGCAGGTAGAGGGTGAAACTGTATTAAAGTTCGCACTATGCTATGGCTTCAGGAATCTGCAAAACATTGTGCGGAAAATTAAAATAGGAAAATGTGACTACCATTTTCTGGAGGTTATGGCATGCCCTTCAGGTATAACACTAATTCTAATTGCAAAGTAGCATGACATCAATTTTGATGAAAAATTGGGATGTATAGTTTTATTCATAACAAACTTATTGCTATTTATATCATCATGCTTGAAGTTAATATGAATGTACTTTACTATTATTAACAGGGTGCCTGAATGGTGGAGGCCAAATCAAGCCAAAGTCTGGGCAATCTGGTAAAGATTTGATTCAATTGCTAGAGACCATATATATGGAAAATGTAAGTATTTTGACTGCTTTTGGATTGTAGACTTCTTTAGGGTGCAGTGCATAACTAAGCTAGGTATCATTTTCATGGATTTGATTCTTCTGGAAACTTGAGGTTTCATTTGTTATTTCAAGAATACATTACCCTGTAGTTAAGACTAATGCTTCGTTTGGATTGAAGGAATGAAATAGAGTAGGGAATGGAATAGATGAGGGAATGTTAGAAGGAAGGGAATTGAATGATTTTTTAATATTCCATGTACATGTTTGGTTGATGTTATGAATACATCTACGAATGAAATAAATAATTAGAAAGTGACCTAAATACCCCCAAATGTTCAAATTTAACTTAAATTCAATTTATATTAAAAAATTAACACATATTTCTCTAGATTTTTTTATAATTATATTCTTCTTTTTTTTTACTATAATTTTCATATACTTTTTCATATAATTTTTTTGGGTGGGGTGGGGGTGGGGGTGGGGGTGGGGGTGGGGGTGGGGTGGTGGTAAGAGGTGTATACATAATCACATAATATTATTTTTTTTTGGAGTGGGGGGTGGGGGATGGGGTGGGGTGGGGTGGGGTGGGGTGATGGTAAGGTGCATACATAATCACATAATATTATTTTTTTGGGTAGGGGTGGGGTGGGGTGGGGTGGGGGTGAGGTGGGGTGGGGTGGAGTGTATACATAATCACATAATATTATTTTTGGGGGTGGGGGGGGGGGGTGGGGGTGGGGGGGGTGTGGGGGGGTGGGGTGGGGTATGGGGGGGTGGGGGGGGGTGGGGGGTGGGGGTTGGGGTGGCTCTGCTCCTCTTTCGTTCGTCTCTGCTCCTTTTTCGCAGATCGATAGATTGATTGAATGAAAGAACATGGAACCCTATTTTATTTTTAAGGGGCATATTTGTCAATTACTTAAAAATAATAGATGGAATAAGTTATTCCTGACCCCCCTTCCAGAAATAAAAATTATAATTTTAAGTTAACACCTATTCCACTAGGGGGTGGGGGTAAAAAGTATAATTTTAAGTTAACACCTATTCCACTAGGAATACATTATTCCGTTGGAATAAACAAACCAAACAACATTTTTATCATTCCAATGGAATGATTCATTCCATTCTCCCTCCTATTCCATCGATCCAAACGTAGCATAACTGTTACCTACATGAAACAAATTAATGAAGGATTGAAGTTGAATATACATATTTATTTATAGAATCTATTATACTTTCTACTATGTGCCCAAATTGATTACTTCCATAATTTTCAGGTTTTGATAGCTAATCCTTTTGATAATCCCCTTGCAAAAAACTTGTATGATGAGTGGCTTCAGCAGCCTGGTTCAGAGCTAGCTAAGAAACACTTGCACACGGAATACCACCCTGTCGTAAAAAGTATTACCTCTCAATTACAGAACTGGTGAAAAGAATTACTCAATCTTCCAACTAACCTCCAATAGGCTAATGAAACATCTCGATTTGGATCGCCAAATCGGAATTTTGTGGATCACAGTTTCGATATGTTCTAGAAATATACTATGGTTACATGCATGTGTATTCGTCAGTGATGTATATTCCTTGCATCTTTGTTTTATGGTCATGACAGAAAAATATAATAGCAGGTGAAGATTATAGTTCCATTTTTGGGTTCTCTCAGAATTGTTTATAGATAAGGGTATCCTGTACATGTATCAATTGTTTTAACTTTCAATTTCCAAATTTTGTATTTTTGAATAGCAAGGTAGTTGTGCAGAAATCAGAGAGAGCTGTGTACTTGATTTTCTGTTGTGGTAGATTTTGGAAATAAGTTATAAATTTGTATGATGGTATTTGTTTAATTTTTTAGAAAATTCAGTAAATGACTATAATTTGAATTTTACTGTTTACACCCTGTCTCCGAATAAATTTGTATTTTTGATATTTGTACATATGTTTTTGATATTTTTACATAATTTTCTTACATGATAAGAAAGTGGGTTCTATCACTTGGAAATATAGAAACAATAAGTCTAAGCTGATATTTTCACATAATTATGTCATGTGATAAGAAAGTGGTTCTACCTTAATGTGAGAGGGGATCATTTGGAAATATAGAAACAATAAATTTTAAGCGGACAAACATATTGGAGGCTACATCTTAGCAAAATATTCTGGCGAAATATAATCATCCGACCATCTCAAACATCTACTACGAAATTTAATCCTCCCTCTCCATCCTAGCGATTTTGGGCATTCCGTCCTTCCTCCCAAGTTCGACAATCTCTATCTCAGGTAACTTTTTCCCTCTTGAGATTTGGATCTAGGTTTAATTTTGTGCACAAATGGATTAATTGATATCGAAAAACATGGTTCAAACAAAAAACATTCTCTCTTTTAATTGATATCATCTTACTCTCTCCATACATGGTTCAAAAAAAAAAAACATTACAAAGAAAAAGCCCTAATTTTGGATCAAGTGTTTTTTTTTCGTTTTTTTTTTTTTACAGGTTTTTTTTTGGCATAAATGGAAACAGAATCATTGAATATATCTTTAAGTACAGAGATGAATGACCACATTGAGGAGAATGATATGAATAATAATTAAGAATTTGATGAGTGTGTGGAGAGTGCAGTAGCTGTAGATGAGATAAAAGATTCGGAAGTAGGAATGAAATTTGACATTATTGACTACATTAAATATGCTAACAAACAAGGGTTCCCAATGAAGAAAAGATCTTCGAAAAAGGGTGACGATGGGAAGGTTAATTGTGTGGTTCTTTCATGCTTTCGAACTGGACAAATAGTAAGCAATTCAAAGAATGTCTTAAAAAAGCCTCCAAACAGTAAAATAGGATGTAAAGCTAAGATTAGGATTGTATTATGCCTTGATGGTAAGTGGCGAGCCTCACAAATAACCCTTGATCACAATCATGCTTTGAGCCTAGAAAAATTTAGATTTTATAAGAAGAATAAGGTTATGAGGATGTACGTTAAAAGGAGACTTGAAGTTAATGATAGGGCGGGTATTAGACCAAATAAAAACTTTAGTTCATTTTTGATTGAAGCTGGTGGTCATGAGAATGTTTCATTTTTAGAGAAAGATTGTTATAATCATATTGAGAAACCCGAGACGACAAAATTTGGGTGATGGGGATACTACTGACGATTCGTAACTACTTTCTTAAAATGCAAGCTAATAATGCTAATTTCTTTTAT